>CM076575.1:884240865-884679931 GCA_034641835.2 Pinus albicaulis
CAATTGTGAATAAACAAAAATTCCCATTGGTAGGAATTTAAGTATTGTCATAAAAGATGGAACAAAAACTAAGTCTATGATAGCTATGCCAGGTCTCCCTGCTAGAAATATACTAGATGCACTGACAGGAAACACCATTTGTTTTTTTTTCCTGTTATACATGCCATGAGATTGAGTGTTGTTGTTTAAAACTCCTCAAACAACCCTGCTCACCTTCGCATTCAGGTTGTCGTACTTAGCTTTCACTATTTTCCTCAACTCAAAATATGCTTACACCATCTGGATCTCACTATAATTTTTAAAATTATGCATTCAACCACTCTTAAGTTGTTACTATAGTTTTTACTCTTAAGGATTGAATCTAGAGTTGTTACTCTTTCCCAAGAATCAAATCCTGATGCAAAATTTCATCGCCAGGAGCAAGCCTAAAAGACAAGGTAGAAGGTCAAGTTTCATGATTGGTACTAAGAAGAAGTGCACATCAAATAGGATAGGAGTGAGGGCAAAATTTATAGCCGCTGTGAGACCCACTTAAGGATGAAATTATCTGCATTCTATCTATGGGTTTTAAGATCCAATTCCCCATCTATTTATTAGTTTTTCACCCACAACAAGCCGAGCTATTTTTTTCGAGAGAAGTTGAAGTATTTTGTGCCAAATCTTTGTCGAAATGGAATTGACTTGCATGATTAAGGAGCCATTAGTTTGACCTTATTCCAGATATGGAAGATACATTTCAATACTTGTAGTAGATCATCCATCAAGGACGAATTTGATATCAGTCCTATAATAGCTCTAATGAATAGTTCAAGTTGGTTTCTAGGCATCACCAAGATAAGATCTATTGGAAGAAACCTTGTTTTAGGTGAAACCATTACAGTGGCATCCTATAATTTTCCTCTCAATACAATTTCCTTATAAGTTGTTATTATTCCATGTTGCATTTGAATTGTTTGATTAAATTCTTATGTTATATTTTGAAGTGAAATTTCTGAATTTTGCAACCAAAATGTTTGTGAAATATGTCAATGAATCACTTGAATATTTTTGGAACATCTTCTTGAAGACACCTTGAAATTTCACCTTTGTCTGTGGGCTTCAAGAGGGCAGATTGTATAGATACTAAGGCCATATATTCCCCTATAAAAGTCTCTTCACACTGTTTTTATAATCATATTCATATACCCCTTGAAATCATATTGTAGGCATCTATCAACTCTCCCACCTTGAAGAACCTTTCGGTATTGTGATTGTTGGTGCAAATTTATAAAATTATGAGTTTAATAAAGAGAGTAGTTGAGCTAAAGTATTTTCATATGGGAACTATTTAAATGATGATTGTTCCTTCAAGTAAACTTAATGAATATCACCTACGACAACATGTTCATCATATAAATTTGACAATATTCTAAACAAAATAATTTTATTTAAACTCAGGAGTTACTGGAAAATTTTGAGATGTTTCCCAATTGGAACATTTCATGGTCGCATAAGGATGAATGGGAGAAGACTCTTAGCAATGTGTCAGCATCCTAGGAGCCAAAGTGAGGGTCTCATCCTCTTTAGGATGAAACTCTTCCTCTTTTATGTGTGTGGATCATCACAATATGGCAAGCTACCCAAATACTTGAAGAAGCGTACATGTGGACGAGGCATGGGAAGTGTTGGGGAAAACATCACATTGGTATAAGGAATGTGGTGCAGATTTTGAGCTATATATTAGATATTTTTTGGTGCAACTTCACTCATAGCTCCTAGTGGTGAGTTGGGGGGAACATCTTAAGGTGGAGTTCCTATAGTGGGTTCATGCCACCAATTAAACTTGAATTTATCATATGCAGGGATAAGAATAGATGAATCCATAAACAATCCTAACTAAGTTGGAAATTTATCTCAGTTGCATCTTGGATACCCTAATTAAGTTGAAATTTATCTCAGTCGCATCTCAGATGCCCTAATTTGAAATTTATCACATATCCTAAGTTGGAATTTATCCCCGTCACATTACAGATTTTATGCCTTAATATCTGACAGTAAAATCCACCATTTAATTTCAAATTTAACATGAGTTAGTAGTTTATTTTCACCAAGCCACACACAAGCCTTAGATTTTATGAATATGCTTCGGCATGACATAATAGATTAATTTCACCAACACAGAGGAATGATTTTTGATACTCTCTCAAAGGAACATACTAAAGTTACTTAGGACTTCATTTACAGAGCTTTTATAAAAAATTCTCAGAGCTTCAGCAATGGAGGTCGATGTTAAAAGAGATCCGGAGAACGAAAATGTCAGTGAAGAAGAAGAAAGAAGAAATAAATGAGAAAGAACGTCAAGATAAAGGCGATCCTATAGAAAACTAGGCAGAGGCACGAGCTCTTAAAGCTATTTTGAGCTCTGTCCTTAACAATGAAAAGAAACACAGTTCTTAACATAAAGAAACACAATCCTTAATAGTTAAAAACCCTCGACATGATACAAAGGTTTCAAATTTCGCAGTAGAAACAAGACCTAACCCTAATACACCTCTACGGTGCGGTCGAAATGGGAAGATATAAATTAATTTTTACTGGACTGAAGGGTATCAAACCCTAAAATAGAACAAGAAATTCAGTTCAAAGTAACCTGGAAATCCAATGCTCCCCGGGGTTGGAGAAGTCTAGTTGGTTGTGCAAGAAAACATAACCTTGACATCTTCAATTTGAATGGTATACCTGCAAGAAAACATTTAGAAAAAAATAAATTAAGCTAGTAACCAGAATAGGGTGATACCCTAAAACCCTAGGTTGAACACTGAATAACAAAGAGGGTTTCTCTCAGAAACTAAATTCTTACATGTTGAAGAAGGTAAGGTCTTGGCTCAAGCCTCGGAGAGTCGAAAGTAAAACACTGTCGAACACTGTAACCCAAACTAAAAATAAAGGAAACAACAGAGGTTAAACCCTTCTGTGAGCACATGAATTGGTTCAAACATCCAAGATGTAACAAGAGGAAGAGCTCCATGCCCTTACCCGCCTTCTGAAGTAAAAATAGTGGAATAAGATGCACAAATATTCATTCCAATCCATATTCATTGGAAACCTTTAATCTGAACAGTGAATATCACAAGGGATAAGGAGTGGACAAAACTGGAGAAGTTAACAAACAGAAAATTCGTGAATGCTGCCCCAAAACTGGCAAGGTGAGAATTATTTACCCAATAGAGAGGCTAGAGCTTGAGGGCAGTTGAAGAGTGCTCTGCCGAAGTTCAAGAGTGCCAAACGAGGGTTAGTGGGATCTAGTTTTCATATTATTCTTGTCATTATGATATTTTATATCACTAACTATATGAGTTTTGATAATGATATTATAAATGTTTAGCATTAATTTAATTCCAATAGCTTCTATTAACATTTTTTAAGTGATTTAGTGAGGGTTTAGGAGTTATATATGTGAGTTTTGATAGTGATATTATAATTTTTTAGCACAAATTTAATTCCAATATCACAAACCGTCACAATTCTGACGCATACTCCCGCAACGTCGCAATATCGACACTTGTCTCCAAACATCGCAATACCAAAAATTGTCTCTGAAACATTGCAATTCCGACGCTTTGTCTCTAAACGTCGGTATTCCGAAGATTTTCCTAAATGTTACAATTCTGACGATTTTCCTAAACGTCACTAGAGCAACACTTGTTGGTGGGATTAAAACAATTGAGAAAAATTGGGGAACTTTCTGACAATACGTCAAAAGTGTCGAAACTAAAGTGTCAGAAAATTGACCATATGTACTAGTGGCATAAGGCCAGTGGTGTTTGAACCCACAGCCGGCAGGACCGCCGGCCCCACCCAATGCAGCGGCCTTATATGGCATGACTGGCAACAAAAAATTCCATGGTTAATTCCGCACAATGGTCCAACACCCGAAAAACAACAACACAATGCCAAACATCGAGGGTTGGCAGGGTTGGAACCCCTGAACTCTCGCCTTCAACTCCTCCGCCTAACGACTTCACCCCTGGTGTTTTCTTTGTAAATTCCATCACCCACCTCCTTATAAAACCATATGTTTTCCTTGTTGAAGGGGGAGCGCAGTAAACAGAGGTCGAGAAGAACAAAGGAGTGGGAGGAGATCAACGTGAAGTTCAAGTTTTATATTATTTTATTGGAGGGCAGAACCACGATCCATGGAGACGGTGGAACAATGCCCTAGGGGATCTTGAGGGTATAAAAAATATTCCTTGAGGCGTCGAAGTTGCAGGAGTCATAATTTGACAAAATTTATGTCGATTTTACACTTCTCGACGACAGGAACTCAATGAAGATGCCCATTTCAGCAACATAGCTTCCCATTTTTGGTAATTTTCTAGATTGGAGTGATGGTGTAAGATTATCAAATGTGGATAGTCGATTCTATGCCTCTCGATGCCATAATTCAATGGTGCAACCAGATTCAACAGTTGAGCATCCACTTCTTCAACCAGCTTCAGGGGTTGAGGTATATGCAGTTTTGATCATGTGCCTCTTTTGTCATTTGCTGTGAGATGTATTATGTTTTTTAGATCCTTTATTGATTATGTTGTGGGATATATGTTTCTACTTCATGTGAGATGTATTCACCATGTATTTTCATGTTTGATTGAGATCCCGATGTAACCTTTTTGAAGGGATCCTCATCGCCACCTTGTGTAAGTTTATGTCATGTTGATAGGAGGTCTATTGTGAGTGAGAGTTCCTGTAACGAAATGTCTCATGGAGATACAAGCCACTCATGTTGAGGGAATATATCCTTGTATGACAAAAAACATAGTCCATGTACATCATCACCATTTCTGGCACTATATAAAGCAACCTACCCAATTTTTACATCAGGCCCTGAGACATAGCCCACACTGGGTGAACTCCATTATCAACGTCTCGTGTTCTTATGTTGCTAATTTTTGTCTTGTTTCCTCTTGCGTAAAGCATGCATATGTGCTCTTTTAATGCTATTTTTAGTGCAATTATAACCACATCACAGAAGTAAAAGATCATGGGTAAATCCGGTAGCTGACGGGCCCGAATAAATTTATGATTGCTCCCCTCCATGCACAATGGGTTGCTGCAAAACACATTTTGAGATACTTGTTTGGGATTGATACCCTTGGTATAATATATTCTTCTGAAGATGTTCGACTTCATGGATATATTGATGTTGACTAGGCAAGAAATATTATTAACCTGAAGAGAAATCTTGGATGAGAAGGAAATAAAAGTTTGTAGTTTTGAGTACTGCTGAGGTAGAGAATATCGTTGCTAACATGGATAGCTATGAGGAAATTTGGTTGATGAAGCTCTTTCGAGAACATTTTGAGTAGGTCATGGACACTACAGTGATATATTGTGACAACAAAAGTGGGAAAAGATTGGTAGAGAATCTTGCATTTCATGACAAGTCCAAGCATATAGAGATGAGGTATTATTACATTCGATACATGGTGCAGAGAGGATTTGTGAGACTCCATCACATATCAACAGATGATCCAGATTAGAGATATTCTCACCAAGGCTTTGCTGAAAAGGGAGTTCTTGGTCTTTAGAGAGATTATTGGAATGATGGATGTGACCCCTCTGGATAAAGGGCTTCTTTGATTAAGAACACTAAGCATATCCTCTTCCCCCTTGGTAGATCTCACAAGGTGGCAATGGAATATTGACGACTCCTAGTGTTGAGGGATCTCTAGGAAATAGGTGTGTGTGATCCCTACTCTTGTATTAGGTCGGATGTCTCCCCTATTGTCACCCATAGGGTGTGTGTGATCCTTGTCCTTTATGACAAGTTAGGTATCTCCCCCTATTTTGGTCTAGAAAAGTATACTCTAGTTGGAATAATATCCACAAGTTAGGCTTGTGGGGATTGTCCCTCACCATCTGGCTAATGGGTTGAGGAGGCTTGGGGCCTATGATCCTTACCTTTGGTAAGTCGGGTATCTCACCTAAGCTCAGATTATGATGCAGATATTATACTAAATGGCTCTTAAGGGTTATTTCTAGAAATATTGGTAGGAAATAGGGTGGATGTGATCCTTACCATTTATAGAAAGTGGTATCTCTCCCATTGATTTCACATGGGATGGTTGTGATCCTTTCTCGGTAAGTTGTATCTCACCTATTGCTCGATAGAGGGTGGTATTTGTAGCTCTCATATGATTATTTTTATTTATATTTGAGAATGATTCAACATATAGAGTTGAGATAAGATTATTAGGGATTACACATGATTTGATGATGAGATATTTGCATGATATAGTTAGAATTTCTCCCTATATGAGAGGAGTGTTAATTTGGTAGCTTAGTGACAAAATCCAATTATTGGACTTGATTCCTCTTTCCAAGATGACCAAAATTTACCTTTGAGGCATTAAATTTGGATAAGGAAAAGTGTATTTTTTAACTCAAGCCCACAAGTACACAAATTGCCAAGGTCGGCCTAAGGAAAAATTTCCCTTCCTCCAACACATATAATACAAGTGACCTCAAGATCATTTGGAAATCATATCACATCAAATCATATTCTCTCTCTCAATATGATTGGTTTGTACAAGTCTAAGGAAACTCTCTCTCTCCACATGTGTGAAGGGTTTCTTGGCATATTTGACTTTTGCGTTGAATTTATCAAATATTGACTTCGACTAACATTCATTGAGGTATTTGAGGGACTGTTTGACTATGATTTGACTTGGGAATATTATTTTTTTGCTGGCCACATTAATTGGCATAGGAACCAAGGTAATCTAGGCAGTTTGAATTTTATTGACTATAGAGTTTGACCTTCATTGACCATTGTATTTTCTCTCTCTTTTGACCAAGTATTCAAGAATTTTTTGGGTTTAATTTGACCAATTATGGAGGATGAATTTTTGGGTTGTTTACCGACCCCTTGGAGGAGATATTTGACTACTGACTTTCACTAGTTAGGGCACACATTTATTGTTGTTGACTTCAACAGAATTGAATATTTATAACAATTGACCAAATTTGACTATTTCATCATTGGCATATTGGTTTTTGGTTGGTTGATTTGTTGGTCAAGTCAAGGATTTAAATTTGACTCATGTTATTGAATTTAACTCATTGTACTCCTTGTTGAACATTTGAAGACTGTTATACGGAGTCTATGACTGTGTACATAAGTTTCTTGTTTATACTAGGTGGATTAGTCTTGAACGAAAGAAGAACAAGGTATCTATTTTTTTCCTTAAAATAAATAGATAATGGGATGAAGCCTACTTTTGATCCCATGTATGATTCACTCCTTTATTGGCTTGAATGCTCCAATCATAGCTGTCATTGCCAAAATTAGAACCTACACAATCAGACAACACAAGCCAACGATCTACGGTATCTATGTAGCATCATATAAATACTTCATTCAATGGATCAACATGGAATCGAAATACATGAAATCATAACATCACATATCGGAAAATAAAGAACCCTTCACATTAATATAAATGGAAGAGTTACAACCAGAAATAGGGGTTGATCTTATAGAAGAGCTCCTCCAAGATGAATTGTTCCTTGTTTGTCACAAAGTGCACCTATAATCACCCAAATGCATGGAATGTCAACTCTTTACAGTAGCAGCATGAGGGTATAATTATATCTCCAAAAACCAACCCCTAACTTCTGGATGGTGACAAATATATAGGAAAAGGGAGTAAGTTGGGATTTGTTATCCAATTACCAATCTAATTTTTGAGATCCACTCTTGATGGGAGGATGGGATCAAAGGATAAGGGATGGAAACTCCAAGGTAGGATAGGATAGGATATAAATGTTTTATTTGAGGTAAATGGTTTTAACAAATTCTGGAATCTTCTGGCAAAAGAGGCTTCCAGAGTTTTTCTCTTTTTCCCGAATTTCTAAAACCAACGCAGGTGCATAGTGGAGCAACCTGTAGGTGATCAATGCATGCCATCTAATGTACGAGTCTAACCACATGAATAAATGAGTTGGATCGAACATAGCAGACACCATCTGATTACCAGCCAATGATGTAATTCATTAACAAATGCAAGAGAAAACATCGATAGTTTTAATGGCTCTCAAGGTACAACAGTACTATCCATATGGTGTGAGTAAATAAGTTGATTTCAGATACCACATAGAATATTTCGATCAAAGGCCAATGATGTAAACCTTTCACCGAGAGTGAGGAAACTTTACATTAATGTATGCAAACACCAAGTTACTGAAAGGTGTTTCTAATTCAGCTTCGTGGATAATGAGTTGATGTCAAAAGGAAGTGATCTGTTGCAGGAGGGCCTTGATGTATCCCCCATCAACGACATGAAACAAGTATCATGATTTGAGACATAATGATTATGATATGGAACTGGATCAGGAAAGGGAGACATGGAATGAATATTTAAGAGTATTGTATCAAATATCCACTGAATCAATTCTCTTGAACTCATTGACGAAACTGAATAGAGTTGGAAGCAGTGATACAAAATCGAAAAATGAAGGCTTTGAAAATGGTATGATGAATCAAAGATAAGAAGATTACCATTAGGGGAATTTTGAGGTCTAAAATGGGCATCCTAAGGAAAATGTATAATCAAAATTCACTTTATGAGAACTAATCACATTTTAAGGGATGCCATCATCCCTAATGGTTGAGGTGGCATTGCTTGAGTTAAAGGTACTTACTTGTAACATTCTCAATGGTGGATAAAAACTCATGGTTAACCATGGTAGTGCTCTAAGTACTTTTAAAGTCAAATTAAAGTACTCATAATAAATGTCATTTCACACTTTTTGAATAAAATTCATACATAAAATAATATATTACATTTATTATATTATTTTTATATAGTACACTAATTACATGTTATTATACAATCTAAATAATATAAATTTGAATTAATAACATAATATATAATTAATAATTTATGAATTTATATTTATATTTTATTTTAAGTTATTTAAGTAAAAAGGACAAATGCATTAGTTGTGTTGGGTGTGGAGCTTGATTATCTTGTTTGACCCCTGTACCTTAATGGGGCAGCAATGCAACCCGTAATTAGACGCTACCTGGGGGGTCCAGGGTGGGGCAGTTGTGACTTTATGGAGCCCCCCCCCTGGTGGGGGGTTTCAAGGGCAACACCCCCGAAGCTAAAAACATATGTAAAATTGCCTTGTAAAAATATAGTAATTTCTAGTCAATCTAGGTCGTTCATTAGGTAGATGATCTGACGGTAGAAATTATGTTTAGTTTAGGGTTTTTTGCCCTAGAAGGAAACCCCTCACTTGTATGAGGGTATTGTATTGCGGCTGTGTATTTTATGTGTATTCTCAGAGTGAGAAACAGATAGGGAGACTGTGAGAGATAACAAAGGATATTACAACAGCTTTGCTGTAGGTTGTGTCTCTTCATTTTGTTGGATAGTAGAAAGGATGGACTAGCTATTCGGGGTGGACATAGCCCAAAATGGGTGAACCACATATATCTGTGTCTCTCTGGTTTTATGTGTTTTGTGTGCTTGTGTTTTCTGCATAATTTATGTGTTGCATTGCTCTGTAATATATATAATTTTCTAACAACTGGTATCAGAGCCGAAGATCTATTTGGCTGATAAAATAGTAGGAAAGAAGGGTTCCTGGCTTGGGTGGGAGAAATGGCAGAAGATGGTAAGTTTAGGGTCGAGAAATTTAACTTCCAAAACTTCTCGCTGTGGAAGATACAGATGGAATATTATCTGTATCAGAAAGATCTGTACCTACCATTGAGCTGAAAAAAAAAGAAGCCGACGGCTATGAAAGATGCAAAATGGGAGATTCTCGATAGAAAGGCACTCGGAACAGTATGGCTGTGCCTCGCGGCGTTGGTAGCCTTCAATATTTCGAAGGAAACAACAACAGAGGGTTTGATTAAGGCATTGGCGAAATTATATGAAAAACCCTCAACCTCAAACATGGTATTTCTTATTAAACATTTATTTAATATGAAGATGTCGAAAGGTGGATATACTGTAACCATTTAAATGATTTTAATACAGTTACCAGTCAGTTAAGTTCTGTAGGGGTAAAATTTGATGATGAAGTTAGGGCTCTTTTATTTCTGTGCTCATTTCCAGAAAGCTGGAATGGTTTAGTTATGGCCATTAGTAACTCTGTCCCTGGATATAGTAATTTAAAGTTTGATGATGTTTTCGGTGTTATCCTTAGCGAGGAAATGCGATCGAAAAGCTCCGGTGAGACATCGGGTAATGCTTTGGGTGCAGATTCTAGGGGAAGAAAAATGGAAAGAGGAAAGGGTTCAGGATACTGCAGAAAATCAAGGAAAGGTAGATCCAAGTCTAGATCAGGGATAGTGTGCTGGAAATGCAGAAAGAAAGGACACTTGAAGAAATATTGTAAATATCGGAAGGGAAAAGAAGGAGACACAAAACAAGAAAACAATCATGAAGCAAATGTGACAGGTGATGTGTTACAAGATGCTTTGATTCTTTCTTTTGAAAATGTTACTGATTCCTGGGTGGTAGATTCAGGGGCCTCATTCCATGCTACACTTGATAAAAAATATTTTCATGACTATGTTCAAGGAGATTTTGGACAAGTTCGTTTGGGTGATGATAAACCCTGTAAAATTGTTGGAATGGGTAAAGTTCTTGTAAAACAGTAGAATGGAAACCAATGTCTATTAAAGGAGGTAAGGCATGTTCTAGATCTGAAGAAAAAATTGATTTCAACAGGGTAGTTAGGCGGTGAAGGTTGTGTGACAACTTTCATAGATAAAACTTGGAAGGTCACCAAAGGAGCCCTGGTAATAGTAAAAGGCGAAAAGGTTGGTACATTGTATTTATGAAATGGTATTTCTAACTCTGTTAATGCTTTAACTTCCAAAGGAGAAAATGCAGCATTATGGCATCATAGGCTCAGACACATGAGTGAGAAGGGGATGAAGATTCTTCACTCAAGAAATTTGTTGTCGGGTTTGAAGAATGTTGATTTGGATTTCTGTGACAATTGTATTTTTGGAAAACAAAAGAGAGTTAGATTTCTCAGAGTTGGGAAAGAAAAGAAGAGTGAAAAATTAGAGCTTGTGCATACAGATGTATGGGGACCTACTCAGGTATCTTCTCTCAGTGGCTCTCGTTATTACATTACTTTTATTAATGATGCAACTAGAAAAACTTGGATTTATTGTATTCAGAATAAATCTGATGTATTTGATATTTTCAAGAAATGGAAAGCTTTGGTTGAGATTGAGACAGGAAAGAATTTGAAGTGTCTCAGATCAGAAAATGGAGGTTAATATTGCAGCAAAGAGTTTGATAGGTACTATTCAGAACATGGAATTCGCAGAGAGAAGATAGTGCCAAGAACACCACAAGAGAAGGGTGTGTCAGAAAGGATGAACAAAACAATCATGGAGCGTGCAAGGTGCATAAGATTGCATGCAGGATTGCCTTCACAATTTTGGGCCTATGTTGTAGACAATGTTGTTTATCTAATAAACAAAGGGCCTTCAAGTTCCTTGGATGGTGGTATTCCAGAGGAAGCATGGACAAGTAAAAAGGTAAACTACTCCTTTTTAAAGCCTTTTGGTTGTGAGGCCTTTATCCATATTAATAAATAAAATAGAACAAAGCTTGAGGCAAAATCAAAGAAATGTACCTTTATTGGATATGGTGTTAATGATTTTGGTTATCACTTATATGATTATGAAAATCACAAAATCATTAGGAGCAGAGATGTAATATTCAATGAAAATGTTTTGTATAAGGATCAGTTGTAGGAAAAGAAACAGAAAAAAGAAAACAAGGAATACACAGTTCTTGAGGAGATCACTGAAAAAGAAAAGGTGCCTGAAAAATAATAATAATCAACAACCACAACAACAACAACAGGCACCTCAAACACCTTAAAGTGGTGTTAGAATATCTACTAGGATAAGTAGAACCCTTGAATGATACTCTCCTTCATTATATTATTTATTGTTGACTGATTCTAGTGAACCTGAATGTTATGAAGAAGAAATGCAGGTTGAAACCAGGAAAAAGTGGGAGCTAGCCATGGAAGAAGAGATGGACTCCTTAATGCATAACTAGACTTGGGACTTAGTCAGGTTGTCTGCAGGTAAAACTTCATCGCAGAATAAATGGGTTTACAGGCTGAAGGAAGAAGATGGAGGAAAACATAGGTACAAAGCTAGACTTGTTGTGAAGGGGTTTGCACAGAAGAAAGGTATTGATTTTGATGAAATATTTTCTCCTGTTGTTAAGATGACTTCAATTAGAACTATTTTAAGTCTTGTAGTAGTGAAAGATTTGCATCTTGAACAGTTATATGTAAAGACAACATTTCTCAATGGAGATTTGGAGGAAGAGATCTATATAAGGGAAAGAAAAATTAGTGTGCAGGTTAAATAAGAGCTTGTATGGCTTAAAAAAGGCTCCAAGGCAGTGGTATCTAAAATTTGACAGGTTTATGTATGAACAAGGTTATACTAGATGTCACTCTGATCATTGTGTTTATCTGAAAAAGAAAAATGATGGCAACTATATTATATTGTTATTGTATGTAGATGACATGTTTGTTGCAGGTTCTAACATGCAGGAAATAAATGTGCTCAAAAGAAAATTAGCAAATTCATTTGCAATGAAGGATTTGGGTGCTGCAAAACAAATCCTTGGTATGAGAATAACGAGAGACAAGAAAAATTGCAGATTAACACTGTCTCAGAATGAGTACATACAAAAGGTGTTGAAAAGATTTAATATGCAGAATGCAAAACCAGTTAGTACACCTTTTTCTAGCCATTTCAAACTTAGTAAGGAGATGTGCCCCAAGACCCAAGAAGAAATGGACTATATGTCTAAAGCTCCATATGCATCAACAGTTGGAAGCTTAACGTATGCAATGGTCAACACAAGGTCTGATATTGCACATGCAGTGGGAGTTGAAAGCAGGTACATGAACCATCTAGGAAAAGAACATTGAATGGAAGTAAAATGGATTCTCAAATATTTGAGAGGTACCACAAATCAAGCATTATGCTTTGGTGGTTCAAACATTGCTCTACAGGGATATGCTGATGCAAATATGGTAGGTGATAGAGATAATAGGAGGAGCACTACAGGATATGTATTTACTATAGGTGGAACAACTGTCAGTTGGGTTTCAAAAATCCAAAGTGTTGTTACACTTTCAACAATAAAAGCAGAGTATGTTGCTGCTACAGAGGCTAGTAAAGAAATGATTTGGTTACAAAGGTTTATGGATGAATTGGGTAAGAATAATGATATGGGCACGTTATACAGTGATAGCCAAAGTGCCATTCATCTTGCAAAGAACTCAACATTTCATTCCAGGACTAAACACATTCAACTCAAGTACCATTTCATACGGTTAGTATTGGAAGATGGATAGTTGAAGTTGGAAAAGGTACACACTAGCCACAATCCTGCAGATATGCTAACAAAATTTGTAACCAGGGAGAAACTAAGATTATGCTCAGTTTAAATTGGTCTTCAAGGATGACGATGAAGATGAGAAACAACCAGGTCCAAAGAGGAGTCATTTTCTAGCAAATGAAACAATGGTGGAGTTGCTACAACTAGTCTCCAAGCGGGAGATTGTTGGGTGTGGAGCCTAATTATCTTGTTTATTTTGTCTGTATCACGGTGGACCCATGCTGCCGCCGTAGTCTTATTTGGCAGGGGGGGTCCGGGGGGCGGCTGTGACTTTATGGAGCCCCGAAGCTAAAAACAGATGTAAAATTGCCTTGTAAAAGTATAGTAATTTCTAGTCAATCTAGGCCGTTCATTAGGCGGATGATATGACAGTAGAAGTTATGTTTAGTTTAGGGTTTTTTTCCCTAGAAGGCAACCCCTCGCTTGTATGAGGGTATTGTATTACGGCTGTGTATTGTATGTGTATTCTCAGAGCAAGAAATAGATAGGGAGACTGTGAGAGAGAACAAAGGATATTACAACGGATCTGATGTAGTTTGTGTCTCTTCGTTTTGCTGGATAATAGAAAGGAAGGACTGGCTATTCGGGGTGGACGTAGCCCAAACTAGGTGAACCACGTATATCTGTGTCTCTCTGGTTTTATGTGTTTTGTGTGCTTGTGTTTTTTGCATATTTTATGTGTTGCATTTCTTTGTAATATATATAATTTTCTAACAAGTTGTTCAATGATAATGACTTTTTCTTGAAAAAATCATTCTTATTTATAGTCACATCAATACAATTTTTTTATTATTTTTATTTTGGTACAACTTTTGAATTGAATTTAACCATGGTTACATGGATTGTGGTGCAAAAAGTGAATTGCAAATTCATAAATATTATTTTATTGATTTAGCTATTATTTTATTATTTTCTTAGGAGGCCCATTTTAGACCTCAAAATTCCCCTAATGCCAACCCAACAGCCACAAAGATTGAGTGGAAGAGTGTCATGTTTGTTGGAACACCTAATTGGGTAGGTGTGGAATGCGAAAAGTCACAATGGAGTCCAAGTGACCTTGGAATGTGAAACCAAGAGTCACACCATTGTACTATAAATGTACATCTTTGTATAATGGAAAATAAGAAATCCTCACGCTTATCTTTCATTGTGTGTTGAGTCTCTTGTGTGTGTGTGTTCATCGTTCTCATACACCATGTATGTGTTTAACATGGTATCAGAGCTGAGAAGTCCATAACCAGCTCAACCTTGAGTGAGCCATTTGTGTTTATGGCCTGTGCATATCTGCAAAAATTTTGATAATTTTTGCAGCACTCAGAGATTGTTGCAGCAGTCATTTTGCCGCATTCAAAAGAAGCAACATTTAGAATTTGTTTTGAAGAAGATCAACATTGGTTTTGAGAAGGAGCAACACTCAAAATCCTTGGTAGCATTCAGAAATTGGTTTGGAGAAATGCAACTTTGTGCATTTGAAGGTTTTCTCACTGCTCATTTTTTTTGCAATCTCTGCATTTTAAATTCTGCACCATTTTGGAGCTGCTGGAAAAGTGTTTAAAATAAGTTTATGAAAATTCTGGGTTTTTCCTAGAAAAAATTCTGAGTTTTTCTGCTGAAAATTTCACCATTCTCTGTTGCTAGAACAAGTACATTTTCTGCTACTGAAAGAAAATTTCTGATTTTGCAAATTCTCCATTTTGCCTTTGCTGTATATTACTCCTCTGCTGTTTTAACATTAAATTTAAAAATAAAAAAATAAAAAAATAAAAAAAATAAAAAAATAAAAAAAATCCTTTGCATTTTGACCTTTCAGCCCCCCCTTCACCTCTGCTCACCACGCTCCCACCATAAAAAACCCCCTCACCACCCTCCCCCGCCCCCTTTCCAACTCACCCCATCACTCACCCAAGGCTTAACGCCCCCCTACACTCCCTACCTTCCAGATCTCGACCCATCCCACCTCACGGGCACTCCACTCTGCCTAATGCTCCCCCTTTCTCAACACCCTCACCACCGAACACTCAACAGCGGCCCCTAAAGCCCACCCCTCAGCCACTCCCCTTCTACCAATGCCTCACTCGCACCATACCTCACACCCTCTCAACTCCCTGCGCTCTTACCAACCCACGCCCCCTCACATCGCTTCAATCCCTGCCCCTGCAACTTGCATACGCCCTCACCATACACGTATACTCCTTACCCTTCTACCTGCGTGCATTTCACTCCCCTCCTTGCTTCACACAGCTGGCCCCTCTACCTTTCCCTCACGTCCCCACCCGACTCCCAGCATACACTCAAACCTCTCTCTGCTATAAGCAACGCCCCCTCAGCTCGTCCGCCCTACAGCCATTTACACTACGCCTCTGCCCACGGGCTTCAACGTGCAGCTCTCACTCAAATCAATCCCCTCCCCATTTGCCCTACGCCCTTCCCTCTCCTTGGCCGCTCAGCCTTACACCTCCCAACAACACTCCGCCCCTTTTGAAAACACTCATTTTTTTTAATTCGACCTTTAAATTTTTTTAACCCCCCCTCTCCATTATAATACGAATCTCTCTTCATAATTCATTTAAAAAATAAAATAAAAAAATTATATCCGCCCCCCTTCATATAATGCCCCTCACAATTGTGTTTTAAATTCGACCTTTTAAATTGCTTCCATTTTTAATTAAAAAAAATAAAATAAAATAAAATACAGCAGTAGAGAGAGGAAGAGAGGAAGAGCAGAGAAAGAATATGAACAACAGAAATGAAGGAAATGGCATATGAAGAAAATGGACTGTATACATAGAGAAAATTGCAGATTTGACATTGTGTGATTTGTGGCATTGACATAGAAGGGTGATTTTCTGCAAGAAATTTACACGTGAAGACAAGTTTGCCACCATTTTGAAGAAAAAATTTCAGCTGCTTTAAAGGCTTCTTGCATAGTGTTTTTGCTGCACATTTGCAGATTTTGTACTTTGAGATTTCCATAGTTGGAAATTCTTTTGAGTCATTTGTAATTTTTGAAAACAAGTTGAATCACATTGTAAACGGGTGCATTTTCGGTTGAAGCCGACACCCTTTCAGTTTTTGAGCCTAAATAGTTGAAAATGGCTAAAATCAATGAGGCATTAGAGTTTTTGAGTAACCTCATTCATTCCAATGTTGATGATGTGATAAAAATGAGCAAGAATGCTCTTTGTAACATTCAAAGTTGTTTGCAAGATGCACAAGAAAAGATTGAGTTTTTGCAGTTGGAATCTCAGCTTCAACAAGATGAACTTCAGCAAAAGAGTCACCATTCTGAACCTGTTTCTATTCAGAACATTGAGAAAGACTCCCATCAGCAGCAAGTCAGTAAAGTTGTAGTTGATTCCCATTCAGTTCATTATACTAGAGCAGATTTACATGCAGATGCAGCAGTTCAACATGCACTTCTCAAGCCCATCATCAGACCTTGGGAAGATCTTGTCCACAACAAGCATAGAACTAGTCTTGGATATGAAAAGGATGTGTCCTTTCATATTCCAGACTACACAAAGCCCATCATATTTCAGAGTGCCAGATTCATGTATGACAGTTCGCCTGCAGCTGTTCCAGATCCTGCTCCGCTTCCACAACAGATTGTAAAATTCCAACACTGTGATCGAGTTGGCCATATGAAAGATCACTGTTTTGATCTTCACCCATGTAATCACTGTGGTCAGTACACCCATTCTTCAGAAAGATGCTTCAGACACAAACCTCCTGCAAGAACCAAGATTCGTTTTGGATGGATCGCTTCTTGGCAATGGGCATTAGCAGCCAAGAAGATGTTTAAGTTGCATGTCAGAACATGTTCATGGATATTGAGCAAACTTGCAGTTGAGTTTTCGCCATCATCTCACCTTGTCCCTGAAAGGGGGGAAAATGGTGGTCATGTACAAGCTTCGACGTCAGATCAAGCGAGCCTGAGCCATAATCTCTCATTCCATGTTCAGAGTTGTAGCCAGAGACACAGCAGTTCAAGCGAGCTTGAGCCACAATTCGTCATTCCAGATTCAGAGATGTAGCCAGAGACACGGATGCCCATGAGCATGCCTTCGGTTGGTGGAAAACCTTAAACCATCATCTTTGGTTGATGGATAACCTAAAACCATCACAGGTAGTAGACCTCCCTTCTTTTAGGTCGAAGGTCTCCCTTTCATATATGAGGAACACTTCCTCTAGCAGAAGCCTTCAGCTTAGCAGCCTTCAGCTTCTTGCCAGATTTGGTTGAGTTCTAGGAAATGCTTCAAAGCATTCCAGAGTTGTTGGTAATCCTAAAACCATCACAGGTAGTAGACCTCCCTTCTTTTAGGTTGAAGGTCTCCCTTTTTTATGAGGGACAATTCCTCTAGCAAAAGCCTTCAGCTTCTTGCCAGTTTTGGAAGAGTTCCGGGAACTGCAACAAGTTTTGCGTTCCAGTGTTTGTGGTCATCCTAAAACCACCTCTTTTTTCCAACATTTCAGAGAGTTGATTCAGCCAAGCGCTGCCATGTATACTTTGCAGATTTGTATTACAACTCTTTTCTTGGACTCACACATACCCCTTTGGATTAAGGGAGGATGTTGGAACACCTAATCCTACATGGGTAGGTGTGGAATGCGAAAAGTCACAATGGAGTCCAAGTGACCTTGGAATGTGAAACCAAGAGTCACACCATTGTACTATAAATGTACATCTTTGTATAATGGAAAATAAGAAAGCCTCACGCTTATCTTTCATTGTGTGTTGAGTCTCTTGTGTGTGTGTGTTCATCCTTCTCATACACCATGTATGTGTTTAACATGGTGTTTAACAATTTTTAAGAGTGATTCGTTGCCGTTAGAAAAATGGAGTACCATATTTTCCCAATTTCCTCAACCATACTGGTTAGTGCCTCTTTATTTTTTAACAAGCTTGAGGAGGATGACATATTCTTGATTTATAAGTTCACCCTTCGAATGAATCCCTTCAAGTATTTTTAAGGAACCCTAAGAAGGAATGGTTAATCCTTTTCATGCTTCACAATTCCATCATTGTTTGACGTTTTAACGAGTCCAGTGAAGGTAAAACTTGACATATTTTTCATGTTTAGAGAGTTTAAAAAAGAGGCGAAAAAGAAAACTTCAGATGTTCCTTTTAATAGGTATTCCCTCGAGTTTGAAAGGGTAGAAAAAAATACTCAAGAGAACCTCTTAGCCATGTTTGACTAAGGTCTTCCTTTTTCATAAATAGTCTATCTCAATCCGGAGGGTTAAACTTATATTGATTATATTTATTTTCATTTTCCTTAACGAGTTCAAAGAGACAAGTGATTGGAAAACTTTTCATATTTTGGGAGTCTAAAAAGGGATAAAAGAGGACACCAAGGGATTAATTTTGTTGGCATTATGATGTAATATGTTGTACTTGATGGCAACCTACTCGATGATTTGTCTTTTGATGTATTGAAGAGTTAAAATTGATGTATCTACAGGTTAGTTCAGATGTGACAGAGAGGGAAAAAGGAATGATAAAGATAAAGTTTCAAGATGTATACACAGGTTTGATGAAGGTAACCCGTGTATACTCACAGGTTTGATGAAGGCAACCCGTGTATACATACAGAATTAGTGTATAAACAGTATTGGTGAAGAGAAGTCGCGTATACATGCGTGTACGAAGAAGCAAAGTCGTGTATGTACTTACGCACTCAGCTTATGATACCAGGAGTCCTTACCATGGTATTAGCCCACAATATTGAGAATTGTGATGTCTATTTGATTCCGTCCAAGAATACCATCGGTACTTGTATGGTTTTGGCTCATGGTATTGGTAAAGGCTCAAACTATATAAGGAGGTGAAGATCATAGTGCAAGGTGTGTGCATGTGTATGGGTATTGAATGAATAATTCACTCTGAAGGATATCTGAATGGAATGGGTTATATTTTATTGATAGACCTTTAATATTGATGCACCTATGGATATACTGATGGATCAAGATCTGTAGACCTGAAATGACTATGTATTTTCTTAATCTGTTTGTGAGATGTTTAAATCTGTGATCCAACGAATGTTTGTTGAAGTGAACTGTAAGATATGAACTGATTATTTGTTATGATAAAGAGTTACGCAGTCCTGAAATGTTAATAGATCTATATGCAGGTTCGTCTTAGTAAAAGTGTGTATATACGCAGGTTCATTTCAGTAAAAGCGAGTATGGAATATAGTGTTTTGCTGAAGAATGTTGAAGGAAATTTCTGATCAGTTTTATTGTGTTTCTGTTGTCTATCAATGATGTCTTCATATAGATATGGGTTTTTTGAGTATTGCTTATGCTACTAGTTGATTGTGATTAAAGATCAGTGATTGGTTTGTTGATCAATGATTTAGTGAATGATTTGATATAATTATGAGTTTAAGTTTGATGTATGTTCTTTGGGCTTAAATAAGTCGCCTATAGAAATTAGTAAAGAAAAAGTAAATATTATTGTGAGTTTTAAATACTGATTCATCCCCCCTCCCCCACCCCCCTCTCAGTATTTTTCCCAACACATTTTTCATGAGTTTATGGAGTCTGAAAAAAGTGATAAAAGTGTACTCCTTGGTTAAAATGATATGTGAAAAAATGAAAAAACCCGTAAAACAGTTTTTGACCTACTAAAAACACCACAAAAATGATCAAACATACATGTTTCATGATAAAAAATGAACAATTACTAGGTAAAAATATTAAATATGAGAAAATAATGGAAAAATGATCATAGTAATGAAAATGACTATTCATTTTTACCATTTGACATTCACTTTCAACAGTGAGAGCTCTGAGCCCTTTTTTTCCTCAATCATCTGCAGCTAATTGCAGTCAATCTGGTGGATCATTTCCAGTTTCG
Source organism: Pinus albicaulis (assembly GCA_034641835.2). NCBI lineage: Eukaryota > Viridiplantae > Streptophyta > Pinopsida > Pinales > Pinaceae > Pinus > Pinus albicaulis. Next base: position 884,261,176 of record CM076575.1, read on the forward strand.
TCACTTCCAGGTAGGAACTAAGACATTTCTCTTTCGATCCATTGTCCCTTTTTGTGATTTCATGCAAGCTTTATGGATTTTTGAGAGCACTGGGGGTTCTAAAAATTCTCCCTAGGACCAATGCAAACCCTTCTTGTCAAAAACTGTGTTGCACCATGGAAAAAATTCACTACATGGAGGGGTGAAATGCTCTATCATCCCTTCTAGAACATGCGACCTAGAGATGGGAAGATCATCATTAGACATGTGACTCGTCTTCCTCTGAGAACAATCCTATTCATTATTGCTAGATTGTTCGGTAGCTCAACACTCCACATATCTAGTAGATCATACATGCAGTATGATTTATAGTGTCTAGAGCCAACAATATTCAACCAAAGAGAGGGGGTATTAGTAAAAATGAAGGAAAAATTGTCTAAAGCAAAAGAAGGAAAACTAAAAAATTTGGCTATGGTTCAATCTTGATTTATTTTTCCCTGCAGTAGATTCCATTGTTACATCCTCAAAATATCATGCCTGGTCCCATTGATGCGAGGGTTCCATGGATGAGGAGGTGGATAGACCTTATGGCTCGAGATGCAGGTCCATCAGTGGTTAGTTTCACACCAGCCTTCTTCACATGGTTTGTTAAACAATTGATCATGATTGATGATTATCTGTATGTGGGAGAAGATTTATGTGATGACCCTGAGCTCATAATTCCCAAGGGTGAGAAATGGGATGTTATGGGTAAGACATCTTAACTATTATTATTTTTTAAATAATTTATATATTTTTTGTGTTTTTTTTAATGTTTCCGAGACTAAACTATTGATTTGTTTCATGCAGATGTTGGACCTAATTGACCTATAGGAGCTTCATATCTCTGTCATGTATGAAAGCCACATGAGGTTGTAGTAGCAACATAGGTTTCCGCAGTAGGACAGGATGCATTGCATGATCTTGATGTAGATGAGACCCTAGTAGAGGCGGAGTGCCACATGGAGGGGTTGACACACAGGATTGAAGATACCATGGTTGATTATATCCCTATGCAGTTCCAACGATACACTATTGGAGTGCCTAGCCATATTGGTTGACTACTATGCAAGATGCCTCATGCAATAGCATATTATCATGAGAACTATTATTATATTGAGGTTCATAATAATATCTGCATATAATTTTTTTTGTAGGCCGTGTGGCCATTTGTGTCCCAGATATAAATGTTGTAAAACAAAAACTTTATATATATATATGTATGTATGTATATCTTCAGTTTTGTTGTGTTCTTATTGTTGTTTTCAATTGATGTGATATGTATTGAAAATTATTTACATTTGATGCAAATGTCTATCTAAAACATGATTAGCTAACGCATTCTCGAGTGTATTTATATTTCGAGAAATGCGTTCATATCAGATGAAGTCAAAATGTATTTCTAGAAGGTGAACCCTTAGAAACATGCATAATATGGTGGTACTTCTGACTGAATAGACATTGGCCAATTGTAGTACCACAAGTTGTGAGTCAAGTCTGATGATTGAATGGTGGATACGATGTGCAATAGCCTCAAACAATATCTCGACCACTATGCTATACTCAGTGATGTTCTTTATATAGCGACTAATACAAATCCCTTGTAGACTCACTAACTCGTCATTTGGAGAAAATATAAACCACGTTGCAGAGGATAGATTCTGAGTACTACAACTAGCACCATCAGCATAATTGATGTATGGTTGAATGGATGTTGACATATACAAACCAAACGTAAAAAGATCAATAGAAATCATAGGAAACTCTGAAGAGACACATTGCAAACACACTCAACACACCTATAAACAATATGTACATAGTGTACTATGCATGAGATCAAGAATAGTATTTTTTGAGGTACATCCCATTCCTAGGTTGAGCCAAAGGGACTCCATAAAAGTCAACTAACTCATAGGCTCCTTTTTCAAGGACATGCTTGACAATAAATGGGCCTAACCACATTGGTTGTAACTTTCTTGAACCTAACTTATCATCTTGTTGATCATACAAAAGAACAAGGTCTCCTTCTGAGAATATACGAGGCTTGAAACTTTTGTCATATAGAAGAATAATTTCAAAGGGTTTTCCCCCTTGTGGGGTTTTTTCCTGGTATTTGACCAAATTGGTGTCTCTTGTTGATGTTCATTATCGTCTCTTATTGTCATTGAATTTATTGTTCTATCTTCAATTCCTGTTGATTATTGGAAGAAATAATTGTTATTGAAAATGTTTCTAATGTAGAAATTATATAAATAATGTGTTATACATCTGAGATTCTCCCGATCACACACTATTTGACTTCATGCACAATACATAATCTCTTCTACTATTGATCATTACTTGCAGAAATAAAATCAATTGCATGCACACATTAAAACCATAAAAATTCACACATATGAACACAATAATTTATGGGAAAGCTTAAAGCTGAAAACACCCAACTATATGTATATTATATGTCATAGAGATCATGTAAAAATCATCATATAAAGCTCCTCACAAGCTCTCAGTACAATCTCCAATTGCTACACATTAATCAGGTTCGATCTAGCAAATCCCATGCACCGATCTCTGCGACCTACTAGCTTGCCTCTACTGCGCAATCACTATTGAAGAATGGCTCTAAATGAACTCAAATTGGTCCAGCCTTGCTCACGCAATCCTCGTTGGCATCTCCAACCACAGTGTGTTGCAAATCATGCAACACTATAGTCACAACTGATAGTCACATTGGTCTTTCACCTACCTCTCCACTGGTCTCCACTGAAACTGTCCATGCACTGTAGTTAACTGATGTATTCTTTAGTTGATTAATGAGTTAATAATTAGTGAATTAATTAATAATTAATTCACACTACTCTCACTAGTGTATCAATCAGTTAGACTAGATACAACTAGCTCAACTATGTTTAACTAAGTTAAACTAAGCACAACTCCACCAAACTCTGTCACATGAGTTCTAATTGAAGTCTCCATGCAATAGCTCCACTTAACCCTTAGGAATAGCGTAATTCCTTCTGTCAGCTCCTGTGCCACATCTGTGCACTTAACTGAAGTGCTCCAAGAGAATAAGATAATGTTTATAGTCCAAATATTATTAAGAGCTAATAATATTTGACATATCTATTTTTAGACTGGCAATATAAAAATAGATTCTGCCCAATATGTCTAAAAATATAAGTCCATCTATTTTTCCAACTTGACCAACCATCCACAAATAGCATCCTGCAACTCATAGAATATGATCGACATGTCTAAAAATAGACTTGCGCCAAAAATAGCTTGTGGGCCCACTTAGTGAAGGCGACTCTTTTCACTAAGCTTATCATCTTGTTGCAATCTCAACACTCCCTCCCAACAAGATAGGGATTATCTTCCACCCCAATCCTGCCCCTGTGGTATTCGAATTTTCTCCTGGTGAGCGCCTTCGTCAAGATATCAGCATCCTGATCCTCCGTAGGAATGTAAGAAAGTAACATGATATTCCGCTGCACACAATCTCTGATATGATCATACCGGTTCGTGAAGCGGCCATGCCACCTCAACTCATCCTCATGTCTGTACCATGATCCATATCCCGATGTGCCTCTGAGATATCTCAATACATGCTTGCCTGCCTTCCAAAAGAGCTTCGTAGGCTTAACCATAGCTTGTGAAAGTTGGTTAACAACGTAGCATATGTCAGGTCGTGTATTGACTAGATACATAAGTGACCCCACCAACTGTCGGTAAACAGTGGCATCCACTACCTCTGCCGATGTAGCATCCTCTTTCCTCCATCCACCAGAAGAGGAGTGTCGATAGGTTTTGCAACCATGCATTTTTAACTTCTCCAAGATTCCGGCACAGCCTTGCCTTGAGACACAAACAATCCATCACTGCGCTGCCAAATTTCCAATCCCAGGAAATAATGAAGGAGGCCCAAGTCCTTCATCTCAAACTCTTTTGCAAGATCAGCCTTGCATGAGTGTATCAACAGTTCATTTCCTGTCAGAATCAAATCATCTACATAAAGTACAATGATCCGCAACTTACCCTCCACCACAATATGGTATAGGTTCGGATCCTCCTCACTCTTGGAGAATCCAAGTTCGGTGAAATAACTGTCTATCCATGTGTACCAAGCACGAGGTGCTTGTTTCAACCCATACAACGCTCTTTTGAGCCTGCACACATGCGACTCGCCGCTGAAAATCTCGAAACCTTCGGGTTGCTCTATGTACACCTCCTCCTCAATGATTCTGTTGAGGAACGCAGTCTTCACATCCATCTGATGAATGTGCCACCCCATCTGCGCTGAGAGAGCAAGAATCATCCGTATGGAAGAATACCTTGCGACAGGTGCAGAGGTTTCCTCATAGTCGATCCCCTCAATCTGTGAGAAGCCTCGGGCAAAAAATATTGCCTTGTACTTCTCCACACTCCCGTCAGTTGCTTGATTCACTTTGTATATCCATCTCAAACCTACCACTGATTTCCCTTCTGGCCTTGGGACAATCTCCCATGCACTTTTTCTGACAATCGAATCATACTCTTTCACCATGGCATCTACCCATGCAGGGTCCTCCACAGCTTCCTTGAAAGAGGATGGTTCTATCACGATACACTTGCTCATAAGAGCCATGTATCCAGTATATCGGTCAGGTGACTGTCTCTGTCTGCGCTGTGATGTAGGTGCTCCTATAATCTTCTATGCATCAAGATTCATTCTCTCAGCTTCTGTAGTGCGCTTCCGCCCTCTGATGGTTGGCGCTGCATGAGTGGTTTCTTCCACTCCATGAACCTCCTCTTGTGGCCGATCCACATCCTAAGGCTCATCCTTAGGAACTAATAGCTCCTCATCTGCATGCAAGTGTGGCTCCCTCTCAAGCGAACACTTCATGGCTTTCTCCTCATGAAATTTGATATCCCGTCGCACAACAATCTTCCGACTGTCTGGAAAATACACACGATAGTTGTGGGGTGTATCAATGTATCCCAAAAATATCCCAACCTCTGCGATCGGCTCCAGCTTCTTCCTGGCATCCTTTGTCACATGAATGTAAACAGGTGAGCCAAAAATCTTCAAATGAGAAATATCAGGCTTATTACCAGAAAATGCCTCTTTGGGTGTACTCATGCCAAGTATCCTATGAGGACAACGGTTTTGCACATAAACCACAATATTGTATGCCTCAACCCACAAATGTATGGGAAGGCCCTGATCATGCAACATCGCTCATGCAGCACCCACGATCGTTCTGTTCTTTTTCTCCGCAACCCCATTTTGCTGTGGTTTATGAGGCGCTATGGGCTCTCTTCGAATTCCTTCTGTGCTGCAAAAGTCTTTGAATTCGCCAGAGATGAATTCACCACCATTGTTGCTCCTAAGAGCCTTCACCTGCTTCCCCGAATCTTTCTCCACCAGTGCCTTAAACTCATAGAATTAGAGAATGTCTCGCTCTTCTTCTGCATGAAGAAGATCCAACACTTCCGAGAAAAGTCATCAACAAAGATCACATAATACATGTGATTTGTTGTCGAAGCTTTTGAGAAAGGTCCACACACGTTTGTGTGAATTCTCTCAAGGATCTTCGTGGCGCGACTATCCTTCTTGCGAAAGGTGGCTTTCTCAAATTTTCCCAAAGTACATCCCTTGAACTGATCTGACTGCGCAAGTGTACCTTTGGGAAGCCCCGTAGAAATTTGCTGCAAAATTTTCAAAGCACCATGGTGAAGATGGCCCAATCTCCTGTGCCATAACTCGCCCTCATCCCGACTCACCACTCCTTCTGCCTTGCCTGCCATTGTTGCACAACCATCTACTTGCAATTGATAAAGGTTCTTAACTCGAACCCCTATCCTCCGAGTTTCACCAGTTGCCTTACTGCGCAGGAAAGCCTTTCCCTCGCTAAAGACAACATCATATCCCTTGTCTTCCAACATTGCCACAGAGATAAGATTCTTCTTGAATCCTAGAACATGCATGACTTCCTTCAATACGAGGGGTTTACCAGACTCCCTCTCAAAGGAAATGGTACTGATACCGGTCGCACTGTATCTACCATCATTTCCCATCTCGATGTGCACTCCAAGATCTTTCTCATCCAGATCAGTAAACAAATATTTGTCTCTGGTCATGTGGAAAGACGCACCACTGTCAAGAAACCACACTGAACGCATCATAATTGAGACCAAGCATGCGATCAGCGAAAAATCCAGCTCAAACTGTGAGGCTAAGGCCTCTCCAACTGTAGATCCAGCAGCCTGCTTATTTTTCTTCTTCTATGGACAATTAGTGGCGTAATGTCCATGTTGGTGACAATGAAAGCACTTCACCTTGGACATGTTCTGCTTCTTGCCTTTCACACCGGATTGAGAAGCATTATTTTTTCCCTTCCCCTTCCTTTCTTTGGCATCCAAAGCACAATTTTATTCATCTACATTCTTCGATGAACATCTGTCCCTGGTACTCCGCCTTATCTCCTCCTGCACAATATCCGACCAAAGTCGCTCCCATCCTGGCAGTTTCTCCTGACCATTGACAGAGTCTTGATAGGAATGCCAACTCTTCTGAAGCCCAAGGAGAGCCAAGCTCACCAAGTCCTCATCATCTACAGTAACCCCCACACTTCCCAGCTCATCCATGCACTGGAAAAACTTCGTGAGGTACTTGGGTATATTGTCGCCTTTCTCCATTTTTACGTTCCTGAGTTTATCCTTGAGCGCCAACTTCCTCTGGTCACTCTTGCTTTGGAACAAATCTGTCAAATATTTCTACATCAAGAATGGAGAAGCTTTACCATGAAGTTTGGACACTATGTGATCCTTCACACCTTCCAACAGAATCCTTCGACATTTTGCTGTCTTCTTTTGCCATGCGTCAAGTGCGGCAGCTTCGCTAGAAGCAGGTTTTGGAATTTCTGCATCTATGAACTCCTTCAACCCATTATCATCCAACACCGCCTCCATCCTATCCTTCCATGAAATATAATTCGAGCTTCCCTCAAGGGCATACTCCAATCGCAATCCGTTAAAAGACATCTCAACTTCGACACCAAGAAAACACTGTTGCAAATTTGAATTCCACCAGCACAAAACTCAACCGCTTCAATGCTTTGCAATTGCTCCAATGATCAATATCGCTCTGATACCATGTAGAAATTATATAACTAATGTGTTATACATCCGAGATTCTCCTGATCACACATTATTTGACTTCATGCACAATACAGAATCTCTTCTACTATTGATCATTACTTGCGGAAATAAAATCAATTGCATGCACACATTAAAACCATAAAAATTCACACATATGAACACAGTAATTTATGGGAAAGCTTAAAGCTAAAAACCCCCAACTATCTCAGATATTATATGTCATAGAGATCATGTAACAATCATCATACAAAGCTCCTCACAAGATCTCGCACAATTCCAATTTCTACACACTAATAAGGTCCGATTCAACAAATCCCATGCACCGATCTCTCGCCACCTCGCTAGCCTTTCCCCCATCGCGCAATCACCGCCGAAGAATGGCTCTGAATGAAATCGAATTGGTCCAGCCTTGCTCACGCAATCCTCATTGGCATCTCCAACCACTGTGTGTTGCAAATCATGCAACACTATAGTCACAACCGATAGTCACACTGCTCTTTCACCTACCTCTTCACTGGTCTCCACTGAAACTGTCCATGCACTGTAGTTAATTGATGTATTCTTTAGTTGATTAATGAGTTAATAATTAGTGAATTAATTAATTATTAATTCACACCAATCTCACTAGTGTATCAATCAGTTAGACTAGATACAACTAGCTCAACCATGTTTAACTCAGTTAAACTGAACACAACTCCATTAACTTCCTCAATCAACTCCACCAAACTCTGTCACATGAGTTCTAACTAAAGTCTCCATGCAATAGCTCCACTTAGCCCCTAGGAATAGCATAATTCTTTCTGTAAACTCTTGTGCCACATATGTGCACTTAACTGAAGTGATCCAAGAGAATAAGATAATGTTTATAGTCCAAATATTATTAAGAGCTAATAATATTCGACATATCTATTTTTAGACTGGCAATCTAAAAATAGGTTCTGCCCAATATGTCTAAAAATAAGGTCCAGAGTCTCTTTGTCACTTGACCAACCATCCACAAATAGCATCCTGCAACTCATAGAATATGATCGACATGTCTAAAAATAGACTTGTGCCAAAAATAGCCTGCGAGCCCACTTAGTGAAGGCGACTCTTTTCACTACGCTCATCATCTTGTTGCAATCTCAACATCTAATTGAAGATTTGAATTGCGCTAAAGTAATTGGTATATCATAGAGCAATGAAAAATTAGCACCTAAAAGGACAACTTCAGTCAATGAAAACGAGGTAGTGTTATTGTCTCCACAAAGGCTCGATTTATCAAATAAGTGGCCTATGTATTCTTGTACAAGGTTTTTGATAATGCAACAACCATGGTTATCCAAGTATATTGAGTGATACATGCACTGACATGTAAATATACAGGATTATCAACATCTTGAAATTTTGTTGATTTCCAAATATCATGAAGGGATCTTTTTCAAGTTTCTTGATAATCGCTATGATCATGGTTAGTGCCAATCATGTCTTTAAAATTCACTTTTGCTTACACATAATTATTAGCATTATGAAATAGTGCGCATATTTTACTAATATTTTCCCTTTTGTTTTGTTGAGGATTTATTTTGAATGCCATTTGTCACCCCATTACATAATATTTTTTTTAGAACCTTTTCCAAAGAAGTTAGATTTTTTATTGGACATCAACTTATTCAAATTTAATCACTTTTTATAGATTACACATATATTTATCATTTGGATTGGGAGCAAGAGAATTTTAGAGATAACACTTGGAATATCAAGGATGAAGAAAAAACATAAAGACAACACACTTATGTATGCATGTATATACAACTTTAATAATCCACTAATAACATGATTACTAATGCATCTCTGGTACATTATTGATATACACTATCATCAATATCTCAGATGGGATGAGATATATGTGCATTCACTCGGCCTATGGGTGGCTAACTTTAGAAGAGATGTTTATGAGGTGTGAGGTTGACAAAGGGATGACGTAAAGGGTGGGGGTTGATATAGGCTTTAATGGCTTGTCCTCTAGGTGCTAAACCAAAGAATAACTTTTGATGAAAATATCATTTAGGTACTTGCAAGACCATGGTCTCAACTTGTGTGTTAATGTAGGGAACAACGAAGTTCTTGGTGATGGTTTCATGGGTCTATGGTTGAAGCCTCGAAATTTATGGCGAATCAAGAATATTTTAGGGGAAAAATTCACCAATAGGCTAATTTTTTTCCATTTTTCTAAAAAAAAATATTTTCCAATTTAGTTAACATTCGGTTTATTTTTTACAATAATATGATAAAATTGATAATATTCGCCAAAAATTTAATAATCTTAATAGGAAGTTATATGTTTTTTATTGAATATTTACCTACATTCTATATCATGTTTTTAAACTAGAATAGTCACTTAAAATATTATACATAGGGATAATATTTGAATCCTTAAAAAATACCCTTTTATGATCCCAACCTCTAATGTGGGGTGGCATTTTATATTTGGTTTTAGATTGTTCTACTAAGGAATTTATTTGGGGGTGTCACAATTTTTTTCTATCAAGATTTTGTAAATTAGAAAGAATATTTTTGAGCTGTGAATTGTGTTGTAGCCTTCCAACCATCCAGACCAAGGTAAGATGGCTAGTGAAAGGAACATTAAGGGAGGGAAAAAGAAATAACAATAGGTGCAGAGGCCCAACAAGCAAGTGGAGAGTTGATATCATAGTAAAGCACACACAAAAAACTTACCACAACAAGCTTTCAAAAAATACCAAAGGAGCAGTGGAGGAAATTTAGGATAGGGTTAGAGAACATAAAGTTGTGACTTTAATTGAGGAAGTTGAAGAGGAAATTTTAGAATGGATTCCAAACACTGGATTTTCAAGGAGTACAGATCCAAATTTTTGAAAATGGTGGAAATTTATTGGCGCAAGAATACCTTCATAGACATGAAAATAAATATAAGAGGGACTCATTAGAAGGAAGCCCTTAATAAACCAAACTTGTTGGAATAATTATTAGGTGACATCGATAATAAATATGAGAAACTCATCCATAAAATATGGTGGTTCAAGGAATAGTGAGGTTAGGGGAGATGAAGAACAACCTAGAAAGGCAAAGGAAGAGGAGTTGGGCAATGTGAATGCAATGAAGTCTAAAACTAGTCACCAAACTCAATTTAGAGGATAAGTTACCTCCAATGTTCATCAACGTTGATTGAATGCTTTATGATTAGCTATAGTCTTTCCAATTTTTTGTTGTTTCATAGGTTGTTACCTTTTTCATATATACAATCATCACACATCTATAATAATAGTATCATAAGCTTATGTTATGTTTATCTTGGTATGGAACCTTAGCACTAACTTGATATGCCTACTCTAAACATGTTGATGCTTTATGTTCTTGGACATCATGATTGTCTTTACAACCTTTTTTTTGAAAAATAATATAAAAGTTAGCTATATATATATATATATATATATATATATATATAGCATAAATATCATCATCACAATTATTAATTATATTAGGATATATTAATAGTATATAAATATAATCAATAGAATAACAAGTAAAATTTGCATTACAAATATGTTATTAATTGCTAATATATTTATCATCAATAAATTGATAATATCAGTAATGCATTAATTGATACATGTTGAAGTTATTGTTCAAACATTAAGATATTTAATTTAAGAAAAAAGTTGTCTCTAACTTTTCTTCCTCTTATGCACATTTCTTCTTGTTGATATGATTATATTACGTGTAATTTAAAAAAAAAATTACATGGTAAGTAGTTATATATATTTGTGTGCATAGTGTCAAGTTGTATAAAACCATGTGGATTTGTGTCATTTGTTTTTCCCAATATTTTCTGAATTTTATTATATTTATTCTATTGCCTTAACAATGCAAAAGAATCTAGAAAAGGAAATGACAATATTTGGTCATGGTAATAAAAAGTAATATATACTAAATGTTTCGTGAATATTTCCATAGAAAATATGTATTGAAGAGTTTTGACAATATTTCTTTAAAATTATATGCATAAAGATAATAAAATAAAGACATCCTAATAACATCTATATATGGACTTTCGAAAATAATCTTGCTATCATTAGATTTTGCTTATATATTTTAGATATTTGGTAGCTTATACAACATTGAAGCAACACATTTTCAATATAATTTTTATTCAAATCACTTATAACATTTTATAATTTTTATATTTAAAAAAAATAAAATAAATAAAAAATAATAATAATAATAATAGTTTTGTTGGGCTATATTATAAGAGATAAGAGTTTGAAATTTGGCTCAATCTCACTCATATCTAAATTTTCATCCCTATGTTCGAATATGTGCTACTCATAAATTTAAAAAAGGTTAGTGCAATGGTATTTTAATATATATTGTTAATGACATTTTTATATAGAATGCTTATAATCATATTAATGTAAGAGGACTTTAGTGTTGTATTAAAGGGTAACATTGTAATTGGCCAATTGAAGGTAGGGCTACATAATATGCAAAATTATGCAAAAGCACATGGAAAAATATCCATAAGGTGTACTGCATTATAAAAAGGTAAGTCTAAGTTAGAGTTTAGTAGCTTGTTTGTGTAAGCAATCGATAAGTCAAATGTTGGAATGACTTTAAAGGTAATGCATTTTGTTATTTATCTAGTCCTATTAGGTTTTAATTGTCTCACACTTGAATTCTTGTCTTTGGAGAAATAGAAAACTCAAAAAAATGGTATTGTTCCAATACTTGCTTTTGAACAATTCTTCTCACCTTTGAATGCAGGTCTTCATTTTAATTATCCACAAAAAATATTTAGGTCGAGTTGGTATAATTTATTTGTAGTTTTCATTCTCCACACACTAATATTTCAAATATTCTTCTACATCTCCTTAATGAAATTGAAATGATGATATTTTTCTCCATTAATATTGGATACTATTTCTTCTTGACTAATCTCTTTTATTCAAAGTGATGCAAGGTTCAATTTTGGACACGATCGAATATACACTCTAATCATTATTGTATTTCTAGGTTTGGCTAACATTGACTTCGTGCATGTAGGTTGATAACCCCTCTTGAGGAAAACAAATTACTCTCATGTTATGTATAAATACACTACTCTCATTTGTAACTTATCAAAATATGATTCATTTTTATTGATTTGCCAACTTATCCCTTTCTTCTACCAATATCCCTTTAAATTCAAACTCTCCCACCTGCATCCAACTTCGGTCACACAAATTATAAAATACATTGCTAATGTCACAATGTCATTGAAGTGAAGCAAACTAATTAGTTCATTTGAGAGCTGATGTTCTCTATCATTTTAATTTATGGGTATTCCCCTAGTTTAACCTTGTCCCTGCCATTGATTTTCTAAGCAAGCCATTATCCTAGAAGCAAAAAGTGAAAAATAGAGCTTTTCAAATGATAAAATCCCTTGCCACTGATTGGGATTGAGATCCAAACCATCCATCAAAGGATAGTAGGTGATTTTTTTTTTTTCTTGAGTAACTTCATTCCATATCCTTGAATATTTTATGAGCATACATAGACTCCTAGTAGCCAAGGATACCCTAAAATGGTAATATTATTTATAGACCCCATCCTCTCATAGGTTTTGTCTTGGAAAGCATTTTCCATTTAACTATTGGGAGGCCACCTTTATCCTTCTTTCCCTTGAAGAGAAAATGTAAGTTCCATTTTTTCCTTATCCTATCTAAAATACCAATAGGGATGGAGGCAAAGTGTCAATAACTTGGGTTCCATAAATTATGAAAGCCATCAATTGAAGCATTTTCTAGTGTCAAAAATGTCGTTGAAGTGAAGAAAACTAATTAGTTCATTCAAAAGCCAATGTTATCTATTATTGTAATTTATGGGTCTTCCCCTAGTCTAACTTTATTCCCAACATTGATTTTCCAAGCAAGCCACTATCCTAGAAGGGAAAAGTGAGAATTAGAGCTTTTCAAATGATAAAATATCTTGCCATTGATTTGTATCAAGATCTAACCCATTTTAGAATAAATCCCAAATACTTTAGTGTTCTATGGAATGGAAAAGTTTGAGTGATAGCTCTTTCCACTCTTTCATCTCAAAATTTTCAAAGGAAATGGTGGTCTTTTAAAGATGTATGTCTCAATGTTTTTATATCAACCTTCCCTGCTCTTTCCTCATTCTCTATTAAAAGGCAATGGCATTATTGCTTTGTGTTTTTTCTTTTAAGTAATAGAACACCTAACCTAACGTAGAGAGGAGATGTTATAATCACAAAACTACTCCGAGCATAAATTGTGGTTTAATGAATCCTCAATATGTGTCGCAAAGAATGATTTACACTCCTTAGCCGGGACTTGTAGACCACCACCATCCTTGAAACAATGCCATACAAAATGAATTGTGCACATTTTCTATTAAAAGGCATAATGACATTGTCGCTTTGTGGTTTTTTTCGGTTAATGAAACACATATCCTAACCCAGAGATGAGATGTTATAATCATAAAAACTACTCCAAGCAAAACTTGTTGTTAAATCAATCTTTTATTGTAGCAAAGAATGACTTGCATCCCTTACCCTAGACTTCAATCTTTTAGTGTAGCAAAGAATGACTTGCATCCCTTACCCTAGACTTGTAGATCAACACCACCTTCGAAAGATTGCCATACAAATTGAACTATCGCCCTCATACTTTTTTATTAGGCCATGAAGACTAAAGAACTTTACAAACTTGACAACAAAACAGATTCAAACAAATAGGAAACTAGAATGAAAATTATGATTTTGTTATGCAGAATCACAAGCTTATCAATATATCCATTGCCATTGACATTAATAACTAAGTAAATTTAGTATATATATTTTAAATGTTTTTGTTTGTTTAATGTATTAATTGAAATAATCTTTGATATATATTTTAAATTTATTGTTTTTAAATGTATCTAACTAAATTTAATATATATATATATATATGTTTTTGTATTTTTAATGTATTAATTGAAATAAAATTTAATATATATTATGATTTTATTGTTTTTTTGATGTATTAATTGAAAACATCTTTAATATATATTATAATTTTATTGTTTTTTAATGTATTATTTGAAAGAATGTTATATATATAAATTTATTGTCATATTAATAATCTTTAATATATATATATATATTTTAAATTTATTGTTTTTAATGTCTTAATTGAAATAACCTTTTAATACATATTTTAAATATATTGTTTGCAGAAATGAAAAGAGAGCATAAAAATGCGCAAGAAAACACAACCGCTGCAATAGCTCAGTTGGTTAGAGCGTGTGGCTGTTAACCACAAGGTCGGAGGTTCAAGCCCTCCTTCTAGCGAACATGTACCCCTCATGCAGGGGAAGTGCACTGCTTCTGTTCCAGCCCATAAATCGATTACCATACATTTTACATTTTACCACAAATAAATCGAATAAATCAAATCGAATCGAGCCCAAAAATAGAACCATTCATTTTACGAAAGGGAGCAAAATTGGAACCACTAATTTTACACAAATAAATGGAATCCAAAGAGGGCAAAAATATCATTTTACACACGCTGAAAGAGGGCAAAAATAGAAGCCAGGTTACATCTGATCCAAACTATCAGACCCAGGTTACACAAAAATATCATTTTACACAGGATCAAACTATCAGACCCAGCTTACACACGCTGAAAGAGAACAAATAAAAATATCATTTTACACACGCTGAAAGAGAACAAATAAAAATATCATTTTACACACGCTGAAAGAGAAAGAGCCAGGTTAAAACAAAATATCAGTTACGCTGAAAGAGGGCAAAATTAGAAGAAGCCACATCTGATCGCAACTATAAGAGCCAGGTTTCGATCCTGGGACCTGTGGGTTATGGGCCCACCATGCTTCCGCTGCGCCACTCTGATGGCAGATGTACAATAAGTAAAAATTCACGTTCCCTACCTCCCGTAGTATACGTGGTTTTCACCCGCGCGACCCAGTTTGACGGACGGAATAACTCGTTCGTCTTACAGATTTGGAGTGGGAAAAAACGATCGAATTTGGAAGAATAATAATAATTTATTTGTATTTGGCTATTCATTATGTTAAATTATCACAAAATAAATTTGGCTATTTTCAAGGTTTTATTATTATTATTAGTATTAATCATAATATAAAGAAATATTTTATATTTTTCTATTTTGAAAAAGAAATCAATTTAGAGGGATGCTTTTAGTAAATAGTTATTATTTTTTATGGTGGCTCTTATTCTTTTTAACAAAGGCAAATGTAATAAGATATGTTATTAGTACAAATGTAGTTGGTGGAGTAGAGGTAAATGTAGCTCATCTTCCTTAGAGGTGAGAAAACATGGTAATGGTCCAAGACCTAAAGACATTTGGCAATGGGGAAAGTTTGCATCCTTACGCACCACCAATAGATCATTTTAGGTGGTGCGGTTTTCCTTGAATAAAAATGATGAGTCAACCCACATTTATGGATAGCAAGGCCGCTTAGAGCTTGCTTCTCAGGATTTCAATTGTAAGTGTCTCCAAGCATTCCATATGAGATTTCATATGACAAATGCAACATGAGTGGTAAATTAGTGTTTCACTACACTAGCGCGAGAGAAACTAATCATAGTTCTATACATGCTCGCATTATTTTGATCATGCAAAGTTGAGTTAGGGTTTATAGGAGTGAGCCAAACTATATTGGACTATATGTGCTCTTCAAAAGTTTGGGTGTTCCTCCAAAATTTATCTTTTTTCACTATGTTTCCTTTACACCATTTACATATGAATATTGACCTTATTAGAATGCCTATTCCCATTCTTTTCATTATGTTCAAAGTAAAGAAACATCAAAAACAAATCAAGCAATCATTAGGATATGTGTTCAAGAGTTTGATAGTGGTGATTAAAAAACATGGAATGAAATATCACATTTTCTTGTTATTTTCAAATTTGAGTAATGCTACAAAACAAAGAAATCCTTTAGATAATGAATTAGCATACCTTAACCACTTTGTAATACGGGGTTGTTTGCTCAATACAAGAATAAGGGCTACAAATGAGAGGAAGGGGGGAAGCCCAAGAAATGAACATATTCACATTCAAGCGTCATGTTAGCAGGAAACATCACTTCCTTATGGTTGCCCCCATTGGCATAAAGACCATGCTATATCCTCACTTATATGTTAGTAAAGGTCGCATTTCTTAATCGTTATAATAATAAAAAAAAAATCTAGTATAAAAAAATATTTATGTTACAAAAACAATTCCAATGGACATAAACTTGAAGCATATTTGATTTCATAATAAACATTTCATTAAAAGAAAAACAATACAAAATAAAAACTCAAATATACGCTTATTTCAAAAAAAATATATTCAAGGATATGGTTTGCTGTTACTTAAGAAAAAAATTGTTTACTTACCATCCTTTGATTCATGGATTGAATCTCAATCCAAATTAGTGGCAAGGGATTTTATCATTTGAAAAGCTCTATTTTTCACTCTATTTGAAAGCGCTATCATAAGCAAGCTACTAAACTCTAACTTAGATTTACTTTTTTTTTTTATAATGTACACCTTATCGATATTTTTACATGTGCTTTTGCATAATTTTGCATATTATGTAGCTCTACATTCAATTGGCCACTTACAATGTTACCCTTTAATACAACACTCGTGCCCTCTTACATTAATATGATTATAAACATTCTATATAAAAATGTCATTAAATTTTTTATAAAAATACATTCCACTAACATTTTTTAAAATTATGATTAGTACATATTCAAACACATGGATGAAAACTTAGAGATGAGTGATATTGAACCCAATTTCAAACCTTTATCATTTATAATATATGCCAACAAAAATATTAAATGTGTTTTATATAAAATATAAAAATTATAAAATGTTATAAGTGATTTGAATAACATTTATATTGAAAATGTGTTGTTTCAATGTTGTATAACTTACTAAATATATGAAATATGTAAGCAAAATCTCATGTCAGCAAGATTATTTTTGAAAGTCCATAGATAGATGTTATTAGGATGTTTTTATCTTCTTATCTTTATGCAGAGAATTTTAAAGAAATGTTGTCAAAACTCTTCAAAACATTGTTTCTATGGAAATATGTAGGAAACATTTTGTATATGTTACTTTCTATTACCACGACCAAATAATGTCATTTCCTTTTCTAGATTCTTTTGCATTGTCAAGGCATCGAAATAAATATAATAAAATTCAAAAAACATTGTTAAAACAAGATTCACACAAATCCACATGGTTTTGTACAACTTGACACTTTGTACACAAATCCATATAACTACTTACCATGTAGAATTTTTTTTTTCAAAATTACATGTAAATTAATCATAGCAACTAGAAATTTGCATAAGAAGAAGAATAAGAAAAGTGTAACTAGAGATTTTTTTTTTTTGATTAAATATTTTAATGTTTGAACAATACCTTCATTATGTATCAATCACTGTATTACTAATATTATCAATTTATTATTGATGATAAATATATTAGCAATTAATAAAATAATTAATACATCCTAATATTATTAATACATCATGATATAATTAATAATGCGATGATGATATTTATGATATATCGTTAATTTCATTATATATATATATATATAGAGCTAACTTTTATATTATTTTTCAAAAAAAAAGATTATAATGACAATCATAATCTCCAAGAACACAAAGAATTAACATGTTTAGAGTAGACATATCAAGTCAGTGCTAAGGTTCCATAACAAGGTTAGAATAACATAAGCTTATGATACTAGTATTCTAGATATGTGATGATTGTATATATGACAAAGCTAAAAACCTATGAAACAACAAAAACATGGAAAGACTATGGCTAATCATCAAAATTTCAATCAACATTGATGAATATTGGAGGTAACTCATCCCCTAAATTGGGTTTGGCAACTTGTTTTAGACTACATTGCAGCCACATCGCCAAACTCCTCTTCCTTTGCCTTTCTAGGTTGTTCTTCCACTCCCCTAACCCCAATTTTCCTTGAACCACCATATTTATGGATGACATTTTCATAATTATCATCAATGTCGTCTAATCACTATTCCAACAAGTTCAATTTATTGAAGGTTTCATTTTGATGAGCTCCTCCTATCTCCATTGTCATGTCTATGAAGGTGTTGTTGTGCCAATAAATTTACACCATTTTCAAGAATTTGGATACATACTCCTTGAAAATCCATTATTTGGAATACATTCTAAAATTTCCTCATCAACGTGCTCAATGGGAGTCACAAATTTATGTTCTCTAACCCTATCCTAAACTTTCTCCACTACTCCTTTGGTATTTTTTTAAAGCTTGTTGTGCTAGGTTGTTTTTTCTTTCTTTATTACAATCTCAACCCTTCGCTTCCTTGGTGGTCCTCTACATCTATTGTTATTGCTTTTTCCCTCCCTCAATCTTCCTTTCACTAGCCATGTTACCTTAGCTTGGATGGTTGAATGGATACAACACAATTGACAAATCCAAGAGACACTTTATAATTTATAAAATTTGGTACAATAAAAAATGACACCCCCCAAATAAACTCCTTAGAAGAAAAATCTAAAACCAAATATCAGATGCTACCCCACATTAGAGGTTGGGATCACCCACGGATCACCAATGGGTATTTTTAAAGGTTCAAATATTATACCCATGTACAATATTCTAAACGACTATTATAGCTTGAAAAACTATACATATAAAATGTAGGAAAATATTCAATTAAAAAGCATGTAATTTACTATTAAAACTAGTAAATTTTTGGCAAATATTATCAATTTAATCATATCTATGTAAAAAATAGATATTTTTTAAACCAAATGGGCGAAGTTTTTTAAAGAAAAATGGTTCAAAAATAGCCAATTGATGAAATTTCGCCCCTAAAATTATTCCCTATTCACCATAAAGGTTATAACTTCGACCATAAACCCATGAAACCTTCACCAAGAACTTCGTTGTTGCTTACATTAACACACAAGTTGAGACCAACTACCTAAATGAACTTTTCATCAGTGGCTTTTATCTAGTTTAGCACCTATAGGACAAGCCATATAGGCATATATCAACCCCCACATCACAAACATCTCTTCTAAAGCTAATCACCCATCATCCTAATGAATGCACATTTACTCACCCCATCTGAGATATTGATGACAATTTATATCAGTAGTGTACTAAAGATGCATTAGTAATTGCATTAGTAGTGGATTATTAAAGTTGTATATACATGTATGTTATAATTCATGCATACATAAGTGTGTCGTCTTTATGTTTCTAAGTGTTATCTCCAAAGTTCTATTTCTCCCAATCAAATTGATAAGTATATGTGTAAGGTATAAGAAGTGATTAAATTTGAATAAGTTGATGTCAAGTAAAAAATACATATTTTCTTGGGAAAACGTTCTAAAAGAAATATTATGTAGTAGGGTGGCAAATGGTATTCAAAAGAAAACCTCAACAAGAAAGCTTGTGAACAAAACAAAAGGGAAAATATTAATAAAATACGCATGTGGACTATGTCATAGTGCTAATAATGATGTGGAAACACAAGTAAATTTTAAAGACATTATCGTCACTAACCATGATCATATGGTACAGAGTGCACCAAGAGCATTAGAAGTAATTGAGAATAATATTTCTCTTGTTTAGATTTAACGAAGTGTTATATAAGGCAACACATGTGGAGGGGGAATTACAAGAAAGAAATTTTATTACTTAGTGAAACCTCACTAGAAATGAGGTGATGCTAAATGACAAGGAGATGAAAACTTTAATTGGAGACCATTATCTTGCCTATAATAAATAGAATTTCATAAGTAGCACTCCAAATATAAATGTAATGGCCATGTTTCTATTCTATTATATATTTAAATGTGATTTTCCATGGAATCCATGCACATTTGCACAAATAAACCTAGTTTTATCATACAGATGGTTTCACATATAAAATCCATAGATCTATTAGATAATATGAGTGATTTCATTAATGTATTAAACAAGAACATTAGTCATTTCAAAAATAGGTGAATCACTAAAAATAAATTTGCTTATCATGAAAAATCCATTTGAATGTAGAATTATGTTAACCAACCATCACCTATTATTTCTTCACTATTGATGGTTAATGCAAAGCTTAGATTGTATTTTAATTAGCCCTATTAGTGAGTTTGTCTTTGTTTTTTGTAAGATTTTTCTTTATATTATTGAAATATAGATTTATATGAAACAATTCTTTGTGCTATTGATCTTTCCACAGGTAAAGTAGACCAATAACACAAATTGAGAGTCTTGATATTACATATATCCCTTGGTAGACAAAAAGAAAATATTGCCACTATACACATAGAGTTGCAAGAGAGCAAAATTATGCGAGCTCTAGTTTGCAAAGTCTTTTTGGATGAACCGTAACAAAATTTAAGTTCACATTGATAATTAAAACATAAAAGTAAGATTGTAATATGACTTGGAGGAGCCATGTTGAAAGCCAATGGTGCAGAGCCACATGCAGACCATCCACCCACAAACCACAATCTGACAAATAACCTCGCAACAACAATGAGCCACCACAGAGCTAGAGGAACCACATTGAAAGCCACCGGTGGAAATTTCGCCCCTAAAATATTCCCTATTCACCATAAAGGTTAAAACTTCGACCATAGACCCATGAAACCTTCACCAAGAACTTCATTATTGCTTACATTAACACACAAGTTGAGACCAACTACCTAAATGAACTTTTCATCAATGGCTTTTATCTAGTTTAGCACCTATAGGGCAAGCCATTAAGGCATATATCAACCCCCACATCACAAACATCTCTTCTAAAGCTAATCACCCATCATCCTAATGAATGCACATTTAATCACCCCATCTGAGATATTGATGACAATTTATATCAATAGTGTACTAAAGATGCATTAGTAGTGGATTATTAATGTTGTATATACATGTATGTTATAATTCATGCATACATAAGTGTGTCGTCTTTATGTTTCTAAGTGTTATCTTTAAAGTTCTATTTCTCCCAATCAAATTGATAAGTATATGTGTAAGGTATAAGAAGTGATTAAATTTGAATAAGTTGATGTCTAGTAAAAAATGCATATTTTCTTGGGAAAACGTTCTAAAATAAATATTATGTAGTAGGGTGGCAAATGGTATTCAAAAGAAAACCTCAACAAGAAAGCTTGTGAACAAAATAAAAGGGAAAATATTAATAAAATACACATGTGGACTATGTCATAGTGCTAATAATGATGTGGAAACACTAGTAAACTTTAAAGACATTATTGGCACTAACCATGATCATATGGTACATAGTGCACCAAGTGCATTAGAAGTAATTGAGAATAATATTTCTCTTGTTTAGATTGAGCGAAGTGTTATATAAGGCAACATATGTGGAGGGGGAATTACAAGAAAGAAATTTTATTACTTAGTGAAACCTCACTAGAAATGAGGTGATGCTAAATGACAAGGAGATGAAAATTTTAATTGGAGACCATTATCTTGCCTATAATAAAGAACTTTTCATAAGTAGAACTCCAAATATAAATGTAATGGCCATGTTTCTATTCTATTATATATTTAAATGTTATTTTCCATGGAATCCATGCACATTTGCACAAATAAACCTTGTTTTATCATACAGATGGTTTCACATATAAAACCCATAGATCTAGCAGATAATATGAGTGATTTCATTAATGTATTAATCAAGAACATGAGTAATTTCAAAAATAGATGAATCACTAAAAATAAAATTGCTTATCATGAAAAATCCATTTGAATGTAGAATTATGTTAACCAACCATCACCTATTATTTCTTCACTATTGATGGTTAATGCAAAGCTTAGGTTGTATTTTAATTAGCCCTATTAGTGAGTTTGTCTTTGCTTTTTGTAAGATTTTCCTTTAAATGATTGAAATATAGATTTATATGAGACAATTCTTTGTGCTATTGATCTTCCCACAAGGAAACTAGACCAATAACACAAATTGAGTGTCTTGAGATTACATATATCCCTTGGTAGACAAAAAGAAAATATTGCCACTATACACATAGAGTTGCAAGAGAGCAGAATTATGCAAGCTCTAGTTTTCAAAGTCTTTTTGGATGAACTGTAACAAAATTTAAGTTCACATTGATAATTAAAACATAAAAGTAAGATTGTAATATGACTTGGAGGAGCCATGTTGAAAGCTAATGGTGCAGAGCCACATGCAGACCATCCACCCATAGACCACAATCTGAAAAATAACCTCGCAACAACAATGAGCCACCACAGAGCTAGAGGAACCACATTTAAAGCCACCGGTGGAAATCCATGCTCATAAGTTCCACCCACGAACCATGAGTTGATCAAGAACCTTGATAGTGATGAAGAGCCGCCACAAAGCTAAATGAGGCATGATCAAATCCATGGGTGCATACCCATGCACAAAAATGTCACCCATGAACCAAAAGTTGACCAAGAACCTCAACAATGATGGTGAGCCACCACAAACTTTCCATAGAAAACTAGTGAAACTCGAAAACCCTGAAAACACCTTCCCAAAAACAATAGGAGTTGAGCAAGCATAGTAGAACATGAACCAAAAGAAACCACCAACTAGAGCCATGAAATGCTTGAAAGTTCAATGGGAGGATTTTAGGCCCCATGACATAGAAAACCACACTAGCAAGGCTAAGCCCCAAGATGAGAACAAGAGGTCAATTTGGTTCAAGAGGAGAGCTATGATTTCTTACCCATAGGAAGAAACGCACCATCCTTTAGAGGCGCATCATCATAAAGAGTCATGAAGCCTAGGTGAAACCCCATATCCCCCATGCTCTCAGTAGAGGATGAAAGTTAAAAAAACAAAGAATGGTGATACTAACACTCCAATTTTGTGAAGAATAGTGCAAACCAATGTAGGAGACAACCAACAAATGCATGTAGATGATCAGGAAGGTGGGCATGTCAGCCATGGACCAGAAAAAGGGAGGCACATGTTGAAAAATGTGTAACTAGGTTCGGTCTTCATAAATATGAAATGTACTTTTGATTCTTGTATATTGTAAAATGAAAAAAAAATTATTATTGTTATTTTTGGAGCATGGGTTTCATGATCAAGGTCTTTTATTTTAGATTTCAAGCACCCATTGAGTGTTTCTAGGTTTTTTCCCAGATCAATAAGTAAAAATATTCATTGTCATATGTTAAAGACCCCATCGGGAACATTGTAACTTGTAAAGAAAATGATTTTTGTCATTAAAAGTGTCAAAATAAGCTTCAAGACCATGCCGTCCTGGCAGTTGGGAAGTGGGCCAATTTTGAGGAGCTATGCCCACCTTGAGAAACTTATATAAAGGATGGAACTCGGCTTCCTTGAGATACATTCATCACTGAATCATTCAAGAAAATGAGAAGAGAAAGAAGGCTAGAGAAGAAGGAAGAGAATGAAGAAATATTATTTCTAGGCTAATTCTCTCTCACACATGCAAAGAAATACATCTAGGGTTTGCTTCTTCAAGGTTGAAATTCTCTATCTGTTGGAAGATGATCAAATCTGCTAGAAGAAGGGTCTACTATGTCACCTACCAACCTTAGAAAAGGAAGAAAAACAAGTGAAGTTGTTGGGAGGCCTTATAAGGCTAATTTCTCTCACATGTGTGGATGCAGTAGCAATTACAGGGGGGCCAAAAATTTTAGACCTGTAGTAGAAGCTGAAATTTTGAAGTTGGGGGTCAAATTTTTGCTGCTGGAAGAGATTTCACTGGGTTTGACTAGGGCAAAGGAATCACATCATCTCGAAAGGTTGGACTTGGTCTTGGAGGGTATTGTTCTTGATATAGAGTTCTTGGAATTCATCAATTGAAGAATATATAAGAAGAGAAGAGATTTTGCGGGTTTTCTTCTCAAGTGGAGAGGTTTTGGCCCTAGTGTGTAGGCTACATTCTATGTTCTTGTGTACTATGTATTCTTATTTTTTTGGTAGATGTTTGATGATATAAGAACATAATAATAAGTGAAAAAGCTAATAATTAAGAAAAAGTAAAAATAAATCACAAGAAATTATCATAGAAAGAGAAATCATCCTAACTATTGCCTTATATATTTCTCAACGTGGTATCAAAGCTAAGGTTGGATAAGGGCATAATGAATATCTCTATTACATTAATGAAGTTCCTAAATAAATGTACAAAGGTTGCAATTCAACTCAAGAAGGGCATCAAAGAAGCATGGGATCTCCAATTTTCTTCTAAGAAGGAAGTGACCAAGACATCTACAAAGGATGACAGACTATTCTCGGCACTCATTGGCACATTTCAAGATGAGAATATTTGGGTAATAGGCAGTGGAGAATCAAGAGATATGACCGACCAACATAAAAAATTGAATACATTATCAAAAGGGATGTTGGGCTAGGGTACCCTAGGTCAAGTCTTAATGTAATTTTTTTTGACTTTGATGATAAGCGCAGTGCACAGAAGGTCAAGGGGCTTTGGGGCGGGACAAATCTCCTTCATTTTGTAACGGATAAAGGGGTAAAACATGGGACTCAAACCACGGTTTGGGACCATGGTTTTTGCGCATCTAAGTAATATAAATAGGCATGTATGAGTCAAGTCAAGACATCTATATCATAATTATGTAATGTTGATGAAATTTTGGGCAAGTAATTGGTGATTAGTTTGAGTAAGAGACAGGCTCTTGCGACTGTGTGTGCGGAGACCTAACGGAAGTCCTGGGTTGTGTGCGAGGACTCTGCGACTGTGTGGGCAGTAGGAAGAAGTTGTATTAATTTAAGATCTGATTAATAAAGAGAAGTTTTGGTAAAACCATTAGTTACTAGCATGATTTATGTTCTTATGTCTTAATGAATTGATATTTATGAGTTAATGATTTTCTTATATATCGGTTGTGTAGTTTATGTTGTGAAGGAAGCAAAGAAAATTTCGTGTTGCTATGTATAAATATGTATTTGTTCCCAATCTTCAGCAGATAATCGTGGGTTTTGGTTCTCTTGGATCGCAAACTCGCGCACCTTTGATCCAACCAATCCTGCAATTCGCCCTTAGTCGAATGCCACATCAAATTTCCCTCAAACACATCTCGGTCCTGGAAACGGAATAATTTTTTGGCTCAAGGGGTCTTGACCCTGATTCAGAGTGTACTTTGATGATTGGACTATCTTTGGACAGTTGAAGAAACATGTCTCTAGCCTAGGCTTAATGCTAGATACTTGTCAGAAGTATAAGATTTCTATGAACTTGAAGAAATAAATATTATGTGTTCCTTTTGGTATCTTGCTGGGACATATTATCTCTAAACAGGGACTAGTGGTTGATCCAACCAAAATCGTTGTCATTATTAATCTGGATCCCCCGAAGAATGTGAAGTAGTTGTGCTTGATCTTGGGACATACTAGATATTATTGAAAGTTTATTCAATATTATGCACAGATCACTACACTGATGGAGACGGTATTGAAGAAGGATGCCACTTTCTATTTGGATGAGGAATATTAGAACAATCTTGACATACTTAAGGGAAGGATGGTAACCACTTCCATCTTGGTATTCTCAGACTGGTTGAAGAAATTCCATGTACAAGTTAATGCTTCATGCATCACGCTATGAGTTGTATTAGCACAGCCAGGTATTGGAGATATTGGTCATCTGATTTCATTTCTAAGTCAGAAGCTGTCAAATTTTGAGCGCAATTATTCAGCCATGGAATGATAAGGGCTAGCCATGGTGTATGCGCTACAAAAATTTCAACATTATCTACTTGCAGGTTATTTTAAGATGTTCACAGATCATTCTGATTTGAAATATCTAGTGAACAAGCCTCTGTTGGGGGGTAAGATCACTAGGTGGCTCCTCTTACTCCAGGAACATGATTTCGAGCTGATTGTGAAGCCCAAAATGTTGAGCGCATGGCGATACCACTTTTCGCGCATTGAAACTGGTGAAGAACCAACTAATTTGGATGATGGGTTACCAGAAGCGTAGTTGTTCACTATTAAGGTAGCTGATGATCATTTTTCTGATATCATTAATTTTCTAACCACTGGTAGTGCGCCTGTGGAATATACTACCAAGCAGAAGAAAGAATTGGTAGCACGTGTAGCGGATTTCACTTTGATCGCAGGTAAATTATAAAATATGGGAGCTAATGAATTTTTGAGGCGATATGTTCGTGAGTTCGAGAGACCTAGCATATTTGCAGAAGCAAATGGAGGCATCATAGGTGGTCACTACGTTGGTAAACTGACTGCGCAAAATATCTTAAGGGCTAGTTTGTGCTGGTCTACTATGCGCATTGATTCCAAGGAATACTGTCGCGCTTGCGATGTATGTCGTAGGACTGGAAGACCCTTGCACCAATATGAGATGCCACTACAACCGCAGGTAACTTTGCAGGCCTTCAATAAGTGGGCAACTGATTTTGTAGGGCCGATTAACCCCCAAGAGAAGAATACTAGAGCGTGACACATCATCACTGTCATAAATTACTTGACTAGGTGGGAGGAGGCTCAACCTATAAAGGACTACACCACATAGATGACTGTGCACTTTATCTTTGAGAATATTTTAACGAGGTTTGGACGCCCCAAAATTCTAATGAGTGACCAAGGTACACATTTCCTAAATGATACCATTCAAGTGTTGAAAGAAGAATTCGCGATCCATTATCATAAGAGTACGCCCTATCATTCCAAAGCGAATGGAACTGTAGAAGCCTTCAACAATATTTTGGAGAATGTGCTCACGAAGATATGCAACAACAATAAGAATGACTGGGATGTGTGTGTACCTGATGTTCTATGGGCATACAAGACTATGTGCAAGAAGCTGACAAGACAAAGACCTTTCAGGATGGTCTACGAACAAGATGTTGTTATGCCTATGGAACACATTTCCCCTAGTCTGTGTATCACAACCATAACCAACGTGGTTGAACAAGACATTATGGAGTATAGTTTTACACTAGAGGAGGATATTTTCATTGCTGGGTTCCACCAATAGGTTCAGAAGGCACGCAGAAATTCTTGGCATGACCGAAATATCAAACAAAAGACTTTCCAAAATGATGATTTGGTGTTGCTCTATGACAATAAGTTTGCGAGCTTTCTAGGGAAGTTCAATATGCACAGGCTCGGGCCCTATATTATCAAAGAAATTACAGAAGGAGGTGTGGTACGATTGGCTAAGTTAAATGTGGAATTACATCCTAGATATTTTAATGGTAGTCACCTAAAACCTTATAGGGATGACCCCATCCCTACATGCGGTAAATGACTATATGGCCGAAAGAATGTCCTAGCACCCCATACAATCCTTGCCTCAAGACAATCCATCCTTAGACATTGCACTAGTCGTGACAATTTTCTTGGATTCAAGACCATAATCAAAGAGAACATGCTTGGAATATAAATTATTTGTGTTCCATACAACTTCAATTGACTGCACCTTCAAAAAAAGAAGTTTTATCTTTAGTCTAGCGAGCTTCCTTTCCATTCGTGTTTGCAACCAATCAAACTTTTTCTCCATGAGATTAAAACTTTCCACCTTATCATGTTATATGAGTTCCAACCTTTTAATTGTGATCTCAGACCTACCAAGTAGCACCTTGAAAAACCTTTCCATTGATTTCTTACATTGGTCTGACTCGCCTTTTGGAACCTGGCTCTTCGAGGCAGCCATGAAAATAAGATGTAAGCTCTAGCTACGAAGCCACTGAATTGAGCATAAAGGATAAAAAGGAGATAATCCAATTTCCTAGGGGAGCTTCCCATTTAACATATTGTTGGTGTGAATACTAGTTTCTATATTTTAAATGATGAAGATCATTCACATAATAATCTAATTTTCAACCCAGGGTTTGTTAGACTTATGAGGCCTTTGTGCTATATGAAGAAGTACCAAAGTCGTTCCCAATGTTTATGAAATAAAACCTATAGGTGATGGTAAATCATGGCCAAGTGGGGTCCAACTACTAAAATTGGTTTAATTATAATTTACTTAAGTGTTGGAGTCTAATCTAATGCTTAATCTCAAGGTTACTATCCCAATTAGAATAGTGTTTCCTATCAAGTTTTGATTTTGCAACAATCTTTGTAGTTTTGTAGTAGTTTTGGTAATTTCATAGCAATCACTATTGATTATGCAGTAGTTGTACAATCACCTCTACACACACCAAAATAAAAACTTGGAAAAAGAAAATACAAGAAAAAAAACGAATATAAATCACATTTGAAGGTAAATGCACTGCACAAATTTATTTGTTTGATCCTAATCCAAGAACAATTTAAAATAACACACACAATATGCAATCAAGAAAAATACAAAAAATATTGTAGGAAAATATAACACATGAACTTACCTCGAGTAGGCCAAACTCAAGGCTTGACCTACATCTAATAACTTAAATTCACAAAAATAATGTCAACAGGTTGAATACGACACTCACATGCAATTATATTAATTAACAAAAATATGAAAGAGTTCACCATACTATGTTATGAGTTCACATATACATATTTATAGTGAACAAGGGAATCTATGTCCCGACAAACTATCAAAATTCAAAGGTTTAATCATCTAAAAGAATTCACCTTATAAGTGATCAATTTCTAAATAAAACATGCACAATGGTACCAATTTATGAAAATTCCAAGTTTGGCCTCCACAACACAATGATTGTTGCACATGGAGGCACCTTGATTGTTCCTCAACTATCAATACATTGATTCATGAGACATAAATGCATAATTGACTTGTAAGAAATGACTAAAGGATAAATGTGATCCAATACATGAAATATGCTTGTCCACTTTCTCCACTTTTAGTGTTCAATCAAACTTCTAGTATGCCATCTATTTCCTTCCAAATTGATTGTGACTACATCATCTTGTTTTATCTATGTGCCTTGGACATATTCATATTAGCACATCATATTTATTTAAAACATATACTAAAACATCAAATTTACTCTTTAAACTACTCCTTAGATCTAATATTAGACATGAATAAGAGATATATTAGATACATTTCATACCTTGGCTTCTCGTGCTAAGCATTAGGATTTTGAAAGTATTTTTAAAGGAAAAGAGGGATAATTGGCCAAAATGGGGAGGATTATTTTCTAGAAAAACTTCCAATTTTTTAGCTCATCACCTCCCCTTGTACTGATCTCTTCACCTTCCTCTTCATGAAATACAGAAATTATGCATACAAATTGCTCCAACAATATGAATGGTGGCCAAATTCTCCATTATAATAATACCCTAGACAATGCTCCAACCCTCGCCAACCTGTTTGTTCCTCCATTTAATCCCAATGGGTATGTGCATGGTAAGTCTTGGTGGGGAACCAAATGATTGGAAAATGGAATCTCAACACAATCCATTAGGATCCATGTTTCATTAGAGAAGAAGTATAAAAATATAGTTGGTTAAGGGATAAACAAAAGTACATTTATCCCATCAAAATCCTTCGATGAATATACTTGGGGAGACCATTCCACATATCCTGGTTGATAAGTAAAACCTTATAGAACTAAACCATGGTAAACTTTTGATACTCTGCAACAATGAATTGTTTATTGTGTTGGATGGCTACCATGTCTACATGATCCATCGTTAACTTATTCAAATCATCACAAACCAACCTTGTTAAATGGTATTATTTTCTTACCATGATATTTGATATAGTTTCTATTGTTCCATAGAAACTGTGGTGTCCCCTCCACTATAACAAATTATTTATTTAGGACATCATAGCCTTGAGATGAATGTCCCCTATGAATGGATTAGGATTCCATCTGGAGTTCTCTGGAAAAATGAAATCTAAAAGATATGGTTCACATAGAAGATTTTGATCAACGCGCGCGCACACACACACAGATATATATATATATATATATATATATATATATATATATATATATATATATATATATATATATATTGTGGTTGTGAGATTTCATGGGGTTTCCTCACTACAATTTTCCTCAATTTTAGGGTTTCCCATAATTCATATAAATATATAGAATAAACTCTATTAGAATAAGGAATTATTGAGGGGAGGGGGTGAATAAGTAATTAGTGAGGTTTTTAAGGTTTAAGCTCAATTCTTAACTTTATTTCACTCTTGTTAATTACTTATGTGAGCATCCCTATTACAATACATGTACAACAATGTAAATTTTTCATGTGAACATACAATCCATCAATTGAGAAATATACACATATTGACATTGGTATTTTTACGTGGAAACCCAAAGGGAGAAAACCAGAAATCTATTTTTTATTATGATGTAATTTAATCTCCTACTTAATTACATCAAATTGTTTGTGAGCACCCACTCACAGGAGGCCCCAACCCCCTTAACATAGAAAGCTACTACTTTCCAAGAGGCACCCACCTATTATGAATGCAGACCACTACCTGCTCTAGCCAATTGTTCTACTTTTAATACAATTTTCAAACTGAAAACAAAGGAATATAAAAAAGCACAATAGTATAAAACTAGCTCAACTACGCCACATAAAACCTTCACCTCAACTTTTTAGACCGTGTTTTATCTACACACTTCATTGCATAAGAAAATCTGATCTTGAACCTTAATTTCTCTATATGACTATAAAATCTCAGCCCTAATATCCCTTTTTCTTACTCACAAACATATATGACCTCACTCTCTTCCCTCAGTGCATAGTACAACAACCCATAATAATTTTGTATTCCCACAGTGTTCAATTTCTATCCTTGGTTTTGCTAAAATCCCACATGATGGTTGATGTTTTCTCTGCAAACACACTTCCCAAGAGTGTACTCTACACATGGATATCCTTTTTGTTGTTGTGTCTGAATACATGGTAACTGCAGTCACATTTTTTATACAAAATCTACAACTAGAGCAAAAGTATCTTCCCTAGACTTGGTGGCCTAGCCTAAAACAACAAAGAGACAAAGAAGCTAATGTTTTCCTTAAATTAAATAGATAATGGGATGACACCTATATGTAATCCATTGTATCCTTCACTCCTCTCTAGGCTTATATGCTCCAATCCTAACTCTAATCGCTATAATTAGAACCTACACAATCAAACTATTGGGAAAAATATTGAGGGGGGGGGGTGAATCAGTATTTATAACTCACTGTAAAATTTTACTTTTCCTTTACTAATTTCTATACGTGACTTTAATGAAACCAAATAGCATGTACGCAGATATATTTTAGCAAACTTACGTATGTCCAGAGATATTATTATGCAGATAATTCTTTACTTAGATCAGTGCATCATTCATTCATTAGATGTTTAGTAAGGAGTAAGTATGTGCAGTAAGAACAGAATAATTCATCACACATAAGCAACACACATGAACACCAAGATTTAAGGTGGAAACCCAAGTCGGGAGAAAACCACCGCTGCTATCGTCTCTGCCTTCAATATTTATTATAAATAAAACTGCTTACAACCTTGTACTGGTGCAGATTCATACCAGCACGCAAGCACCCACCTGCAGAAGGCTGCAACCTTCTCTCATTCTCTAGCTACTATTGGAAGGGAGCTCCAACCCCCTGATCTCTTTTACCAGCCACTCCTAGAAGGGAGATACTACCCCCTGATCTTGTTTACTAGCAACCACTGGAAGGGAGCTACGACCCCCTAATTGAAGGCTCCAACCCTCAGCACCACTGTAGACCACGTTTCATCAATTTTCACACTGGATCACACAACTCTTCATAAATATCAACAACAATAAACTTCACCCAAAACTTCAATCAGAAGAGTGAGATCATTGTAACGAGAACATAGTAATCACCCATATTTCAGAATCAATATGCAGAATCAAACTTAACCTTGAACATTCATTATGTTAACATGCATACACTACTTTGCTTTACTGAACCCATGTGTATACGCACTTTCCTTCACACCAACCTGCATATAGATCTGTGAATACTGATCTTAAAAAAATGGTCAGTCTCAGATCCAAATCTGAGGCTTTCAGTCAGATATCTTATCAGTATTACAGAACCCTTAATCAGTCAAACATCATTAAACACATTTTCTCACTCATTGATCAGATTTGTACATAATCAACTTAGCAGCATATACAACATTCAAGCAACCAAGATCTACAAGAAGACTTCAGCGACAGACAACAGTAATACAGTAAAATAGATCAGAAATTTCCTTCTACATACTTCAGCAAAACCCTAGATTCCATACGCACTTTTGCTAAAACGAACCTGCATATATACACGCTTTCACAGAGACAAACCTACATATAGATCTGCAAACATTACAGAATTGCGCAACTCTTTATAATAGATAATCAGCTCAGATCTTACCCTTCACTTCAACAAACATATGCCAGATCACAGATCTAAACATTTCATAAACAGATCTAGAAAATACATTTTCATTTCAGGTCTAGAGATCCTGATCCATCATTGTATTCATAGGTGCATTATTATTTCATATCTATCAATAAAATGTAAACCATTCCATGTAGACATACTTTAGAGTGAAGTATTCATTAATACCCAGACACATGCACACACTTGCCCTATGATCTTATTCTCCTTATATAGTTTTAGCCTTTATCAATACCATGAGCCAAAACCACACAACTTCCGATGGTATTCTTGGACGAAATCAAATAGACAATACAATGCTCAATATTGTGGGCTAATACCATGGTAATGCCCCTTGGTATCATAATTTTAGAGCGCAAAAGGAATACGTGACTTTTCTTCTTCGTCCCCGCGTGTATACGCGACTTCGCTTCAAAAAAACTGCGTATATACTAATTCTAGATGTATACGCGGGCTTCCTTCATAAAAGTAGCGTATACATTACCTCCATACACGGGTTGCCTTCATCAAACCTGCATATACATTGAGAAATATTTCTTTTTTCATTTCTCTGGCACTTACTAGAATTCCTTTCTCTGTCACATCTGAACTGACCTATAGAAACATCATTTTTACATCTTTAACACATATGTTTCTTATCAAAAGGAAAATCATCAAGTAGGTTTCCATCAAGGACAACTTCATCAAGTAGATTTCCATCAAGGACAACATATTGCATCATATTTCCAACACAAACGACACAAGTGAATGATCTATGACATCTATATAGTATCATCCAATAAATTTATTCAATGGATCAACATGGCATCGAAATACATGAAATCATAACATCACATATAGGAAAAATGGTGGACCCATGAAACTAGATTCCAGGTCCTCTATCTCGGTCACATGATTGTCCAATGTACGATTCTAACCATGTGAATTAATGAGTTGGAGTTGAACATGGTAGAAACCATCTGATTATCGACCAATGATGTAAGTCATTAACAAACACAAGAGAAACCACTGATGATGTTAATGGCTCTCAAGGTACAACAATATAATCTGTTTGGTGTGAATAAATGAGTTGAAGTCGAACACCACATAAAATATTTTGGTCGAAGGCCAATGATCTAAACCTATCACCGAGAGCGAGGAAACTTGCCATTGATATATGCAAGCACCAAGGTACCGAATAGTTGTTTCTAAGTCAACTTCCGAGACAATGAGTTGATGTCGACATGAAGTGACATGTCGCAAGAGGGCCTTGATGTATCCCCCATCAATGACATGAAATAGGTATCATGATTTGAGACAAAAATGACACTGATACAAAACTGGATCAGGAACGACAAACATGGAATGAAGTCTTAAGAGTATTGTAGAAGATATTGAATGAATGACTTCTCTTGAACACAACAACAACATTGAAAGGATCTGGAATAATTGACCCAAAACCGAGAATGGAGGCTTTGAAAACGGTATGATGAAAAAAAAGACAAGCATATTTACCAACCCAACAACCACAAAGATGAGGTGGAAGATTTCCATGTTCAAGAGCGACTCATTGCCATTAAAAAGTGGAGTACCCTATTTTCCCAATTTCCCTAACCATACTGGTGTGCGCCTCTTTATTTTTTAACAAGATTTAGGAGGATAATATATGTTTGATCTGTAAGTTCATCCTTTGGATGAATCCCTCTGAGTATGTTTAATGAACCTTGAGAAGGAGTGGTTCGGTCTCATCATGAATGCCAAGTCCATTGATGTTTGAAATTTTAACGAGTCCAGTGAAGCTAAAACTTGACATCTTTTTCAAGTTTAGAGAGTTTGAAAAAGAGGAGAAAAAGAAAACTCCAAATGTTCCTTTTTGTATATAGTCCCTTGAGTCTAAAAATGTAGAAAACAATAACCAAGAGAGCCTCATAGCCATGTTCGACTAAGGTATTCATTTTTTATAAATAGTCTATCTCAGTCCGGAAAAGGGTTAAACTTATACTGAGTAGACGTATTTTCATTTACTTTAACGAGTTTGAAAATACAAGTTCTCAACAACATTTTCATATTCTAGGAGTCTCAAAAGAGTTCAAAGAGGACACCAAGGGGTTCCTTTTTCGCGAGTCTACAAAGCTCGAAAAAGTGATAAAAGTATGCTCCTCAGTTAAAATAATCTATTAAAAATAGTACAAAATATGTCAGGCAACTGTTGACCTACTCAGAACACCACAAAAAGATTAAAAATACATGTTTCATGATAAAAATGAACCATTACTAGGTCAAAGCATTAAATATGGTAAAATAATGGAAAAATGACCATAAGTAATCAAAATGACTATTCCTTTTTTACCATTTCACGTTTATCGCTAACAATAAGAGCTATGAGTACTTTTTTCTCTCAACCTCCTGCAGTTGATTGCGGCCAATCCGGTGGATCATTTCAGGAATCGTCACTTCTAGGTAGGATCTAAAACCTTTCTTTTTTAGTTCATTGTTTCATTTTTTTATTTCATGCATGTTTTCTAGATTTTTGAGGGCCCTGGGTTTAAATAACTCTCCCTTGGACCAACACAACCTCTTAAAGTCTAAAGGAGCATTGCATATAGGTGATGATGCACTGCAAGTATTGTTGCAATGCACTATCTCCCTTTAGAGGGCAGCATTGGGTGTAATTCCCAAGTTTGATTTAGCAGTTCCCTTCAAAAATTGTAAAATTTTTTGCATGAAAAATATCCCAATGAGTCTCTTGTTGATGTTCCAAGTGTTGATTAACACAAAATGACCTTTTTATGGAGAGAAAGAGAACATGAAGAACCCTTGTTGTTTAATAATAAAAAGGCCCTTTAGCCACATTGTAACACAATTTAGAGGCATGTAGCCACCACATCTCTTCTCAGAGATAAGATACCATCTCTCGAGTTAGTTTATTTTCCATTATATCTGTAAGCATTTTTCAGTATTTGATATTGATGAAATGAAGTGTTATTCCTGCTGCAACTCTGCGTTTATGTTTATTTCTATATTTTATTGTGTTCATGCATAAGTCTAGATGAATGGCTTCAGAGAGGTCTGCTCTTTCTCGATTTTTCTTTGCATGTCCCCAATGAGGTCAGGATATAAGGAGTTAGGGCTTGATTTGGTTGAACATTTACAAGATCAGCCTCACAAGCCCCTACGACCTCCCATGGCGAAAGAAAATAAAGATGAGGGAGCAAGAGATCTTATCAAAATATTGGTCAAGGAGGCACTTGAGAAACAAAGGAATGTGATGATGGATAAATTTGCCCAGATCCTTCAACGACTACCCACCGACGACGTAGATTCATCCAACAGCCACTCTGGAGGCACCAATCCTTTTTAGGTACAAGTAAACTTTAACATTCCCATATTTGAGGGATAAATATATGCAGACACCATAGATAGATGGTTGAATCTATTAGAAGGATAATTTCGGTTCATGACTTTACCAATCGGGAAAATATTAATTTTTCACTCCTCAAAGCCATCCCCTATGTTAAGGACTTGTGGGAAACCTACTGTGAGAAAAAGGATAAGAGGGAAACCTCCCTATTCTCGGACGCACCCACTTATAATTCTTTCCAATACACCATCAAGGAATAATATCATCCCATG
The DNA here is from genome assembly GCA_034641835.2 of Pinus albicaulis. NCBI lineage: Eukaryota > Viridiplantae > Streptophyta > Pinopsida > Pinales > Pinaceae > Pinus > Pinus albicaulis. The sequence continues at coordinate 884,297,380 of CM076575.1, forward strand.
GGGAGCTATGATTACAAGTACATAAAATGGACTACATTGTGGAAACAAATGGATCAATATGTGCATGAGCTAACGAATTTTTTCCATACCCTATGCACAAAGATGGGTATCAAAGATTCAGAGAAACATTTGGTGTTGAAGTACCACAATTTTCTGCATAGATACATTCAGGAGGAAACAGAGTTCATTGACATCTCCTTGCTTGATGTAGCATACCAGTATGCTGCCAAGATTGAGTAGAAATTAAAACAAAAGAAGTGAGAATTTGGATCTGTGAATCAAAAGCAAGTGAAAGGCGCCCCAAACCGCAAAAAAAATGACAAAGTCTAGGCAGGGCGACCAAGGAAAACCTTCCAAATATGCAAGCGAAGAACAACACCGCAAAGCCAAAGAAGGACACACAAAAGTGGTGTGAGTTCCATAATATCTCTACTCACAACACAAGTGAGTGTCAGACCAAGAAGTCAATGGTGGCCGGGTTTAAGGCTTCTGAATCAGATGCATGTTCTGAATCATTCACTATATTTCTCATGCTCTATCTCAATCGACGACGAATGATAAAAATACATTGTTGCTACTTGCACCAACTGGTATAGATGCTTTTAACATACATTGAAAAACTATACATTACGCTTTGAAACTTACTATAAAATATATGAAACCACGTCTGGTCGGGCTCTCATAGTGTTTCAAGAATAAATGGGGCAATTTCGCTATATATTGATTGATGAGATGAGTTTTATAGGTCCAAGTTTTTTCATTCAGATATATTCTCGTTTACAAGAAACCTTTCCTGAAAAACAAAGATTATCCTTTCGGTGGTAGGTCCATCATTCTTGTGGGTGACCTTGGCCAGCTACCCCTTGTTAGGGTTAAACCTTTTTATGCAGATAGAACAACAAGGAAAGTTTTGTGGGAAAGCTTCAACATTGTTGTTACTTTGGAAAAAAAATTATAGGAAACAAGGTGATGATCCGAGACAATCATCTTTTCGCAATATTATGACAAATATTAGAAATGAAGAGCCTGTTCTTTTTGATTGGGATCTTCTTTTGATGTGTGTTGATAGTTTCTTGGATCGACAGGAAAAGATTTTATTTTATTCTTCTATTCACTTATTTGCAACGAATAATCTCATAAATTTTCACAATCGTAAAATGATAAAATCATTAAATTTTTCTATTGCAAGATGTGTTGTTGAATGCAGTATAAGAAAAAAACTAGGTGACAGGGATGATGATGTCTTGGAGGGTGAATTGTTTCTATGTCATGGAGAGTGCGTGAATTTAACATGAGAGCAAGTAAAAAAAAAGACAACAAATAAAACCTCTCATGTCCCTATCCCTTCTACTACAACACCCTCATCCCCTCCCTGAATCTACTTCTCTCTTTGGCTCAAATCCATTTGATCCTCTTGACATCCCCTTTGACCCTCCTCCATCCTCCCATGCTCCAGTTTTCTCCTCTCTTGCGGTCCTCGGTGGCTTCTCTTCTCCTCCTCGTCCCCCCTCCCCCATGGATTTGCATTCTTTATCCCTCCTCTTTTGGCTTCCCCTCTCTTCCCTCCTACTGCTCCCTCCCCCCCCTTTTCTTGGAAATGATCCTCAGAAAAAATTAATCAAAAGTGTCATTGGCATCAACTAATAACACCAAGAAACAAGAAGAAAATCGAACAAGGAACTAAGAGACGAAGCAACAACAAAAGAGCTTACACTAGGCACTAAACAACCCATGGAAAGCTACCTCGAAAAAGGAACTAGAAGTAAAGAGAAAGGCCAGCAGAACCATCGAGGGAAAGGTCCCTTGGTAACAAATCAAAATAAATAATGATACTGGTCTCTTGGAACTGTAGATGTTTAGGACATCGCTCGAAATTAAACATAATAAGCAATCTTGTAACAGGGGAAAAACCATATATCCTAATGATCCAGGAGACCAAAAAAAATAGTCGAGAAATGGAAAACATCATTCAAAAAATGAAAAAATATGAAGGAACAACATTTTTCGCCATTGGGGCATCGGGGGGAATCAATACAATCTGGCATAAAGATAAATGGGAATTACAGAACCAGATAATGGATTCACACTGGATAAAGATCGAGTTAAAAAGTAAAATTACGGAAATCCAAATCATCCTTTATAATTTCTACGCCCCAAACCATTATAAAGGTAAGGAAATAAGATAGAAATCACTAAAAGAAAATATGCTGCTTGAAAAAGAAGAAAATATCTTTCTTGGAGGATATTTAAATATGGTCCTAAATGCTGATGAAAAAAGAGGGGGTTATTTCCATTCAAATCCATCTCGTGACACTCTTGAAGAGCTCATTGAGAGTTATAATTTACTTGATATCCCTCCCAAAAATGGAAAGTACACTTGGGATAATAAGAGGGTAGACAAGGATAATATAAAGGAAAGGCTGGAAATTTTTTTAATTAAGGACAACATAGTATCTAAACACAGTTTGGTAGCCTCTAAGATCATCCCCTCAGCAACCTCATATCATAAACCAATGACTCTATTTTTGGGCTCCTCTAAAAACTTTGGGCCTCTCCCATTCAGGGATAACCAATTATGGAACAAAAAATGAAGAGGCAAAGAATTTAATCATAAAATCTTAGAAGAAGAAAATAAATGGCTTACCCAGCTTTATATGGGAAACTAAATGAAGAGTGTCAAAACAAGCCTTAAGCAGTGGGAAAAAATAAGTTACAAGTAACCACAAAAGAAAAAGGAGGAGCTGCAAAAATAATTGGAAAATATGGAGGACATAAAAGAAAATCAAACAAGGGAGAAAGAGTTGGAGACATACAAAAATAATAGGAAGGAAGAGGTTTCGAGGTTAAAGTCCAGAAAATTTTGGATCCAAGCAGGGGACAAGAACACAACATTCTTCCACAATTCAGAAAAAACCAAATTGATAAAAAATAACATTGAAAAAATCATAGGAGGGGGAGGCATTTAGATTAGAGGACATGAAGATATAAAGAAAGAGGTGCACAATCACTACAAACCTTCAATAACATCAGAAAATGGGCAAGTAGAGGTGGGATAATTCTTAAAACACACCCCACATATAATAAATGATGAAAATAATAATGAGACAACTAAAGAAGTCACAAAATAAGAGTTAATGACAGTTATTTGGAGTCTCCATATGGATAAAGCTCCTGGACTGGATGGATTCTCCATCTGATTCTACTGCTCCTATTGGCAATTGATAAAAAAGGATTTTCTAAAGATGATTAGATATGTTTTGAAAAAAAAATATGGGAGATTTCACAAACTCTACCTATGTAGCCCTTATTCCAAAGGATGCCCATCCCTCCTTTCTAAGAAAATTTCAACTAATATCCCTTTGTAAAACCTCTTACAAAATAATATCAAAAATCCTAGCAAGTCGCATTAAACCCCTTATCCACTCCCTAATCACAAAAAACCAAGGTGGCTTCATTCCTTGCATACAGATAATAGATAACATAATTCTAGTACAAGAGGATTTACACTCCAGCGTTGCGTGCAAAGAACAAGGATTCATTTTGAAAATGGATATGGAAAATGGGTTTGATAGAGTAAATGTGTCCTTTCTATCAACAGTCTTACAAAAATTTGGCTTTTCAACTGATTTCATTGACATCATAAAAGCTTGCACTAATGGCCCTTGGATCGCTCCTCTAGTTAATGAAAGACCATGCAATTTTCTAGAGTTATAGGGGACTAAGACAAGGCTTCCCCTTGTCCCCTTTCCTTTATATCTTGAAGGTTTATTCTCTGAGCAGAAAGTTGGAGCACTGTATAAGAAACCACACCTTGAATGGTCTGTCAATAAGCAAAGGGGTTAAAAATATAAATCACTCGATATTTGCGGATGACACCCTTCTTATGGGAGGAGCACCTTGTGTAGTTGCAAGAATATTCAAAACAGTCCTCGACAATTTTATGGATGTCTGTGGGGGACTAGTGAACAACGACAAAAACTACATATTTGGCTGGAACACTCCTCATCGGACACTTCAAAGAATGTCTCAAATCTTAGAAATTCATTTCCAAGCCAATTGGAACCATTTCCAATATCTTGTGCTACCAATTACTAAGAAAAATATGAAAACTAAGATATGGAACAAATATATTAAGAAGATGAAAAAGAAGATCCATTCTTGGGGAATGATTTTGTTGAATCAAGCGGGCAGAGTCATCCTCATTAAATCCATTCTCTCTTCCCTTCCCCTTTATCAGTTTTCCATGATCTCTACCCCATAAAACATACATAAGAAAATTGAAATTATAATCAGAGGATTTCTATGACAAGGAGGAAAATCAGAAACCAAGAAATTCAGTTTAATCAAATGGAGTCAAGTAACGATGAAATATAAGAATGGAGGTCTCTCTGTCATAATACCTGGTTTGATGAATATGGCACTTGGATCCAAGATTGCTTGGAGATTCATTATTGGGGAAAGAATTTGGTGGAAGCATGCTTTAGAGTCAAAATACTTAAGCGCTCCAAGGATCTCCATCTTGGACAGGAATGCACCTCTTAGCCCTTGTACTAAAATCTGGAAGCTCATCATCAAGGTGATACTGCTGATCAAAAACAACATTTCAAGAATGTCGGGCAATGACAAAAACATTAATTTGTGGACGAACAACATAATGGAAAGTGAGCCATTATGTAATAACCAAGAAATTTTAAGACTGAGGAACTGGCTGACTTCAAAGGGCCTCTCCAACTTGGGAAAAATAGCACAGTGGGACTCTTATGGAATATGGAAACAATGGAAAACACCTAATATTCCACAGGAATTAAAAAAACAATGGGATACTCTGAATTTCCTGCTAAAAGGCGTAACCCCATTGGAGCGAAGAAAAAATGATGCACATATTTGGACTTCAACAGGAGGGGAATATATCATCAAATTGGGATATGCCATGCTTCAAGAACAACAAGGGAAACAATATTTTCACCTTTGGAAACTTTCTTGGAAAGTTGATATCTTACCTCAAATTAAAATATTCATCTGGACTGTTATAAATAACAAAATCCTCACAATAGAGAACATGAAAAAAAGAGGAATTTATGGGCCCTCTTAGTGTCCATTGTGTCTACAAAAGGAGGAAAACATTCAACACTTGTTCATAGAATGTAACTTCACCAAAGAATGCTGGAAGGGTGTGGTCTCTCCATTAGAAACAAATATAAGTTACAGCATCCCACTCAATGAGTTTCTGGCTAACTAGAAAAATAATTATCCTTACTCTCTCAAGAATAAAAGCACTATGTAAAGGTGTTGGACCAACATTCCCTCATTTTTATGCTGGAAAATCTGGTTAGCCAGAAACAACAAGATTTTCAAAAATAAAAATCCAACAGTGGAAAGGGTTATATCCAAAACATGGGGGAAAGTATCTAAATTCTATTCTGCTAAAGGAAAAAAAGGAATTGATTGGGTGCAGCTTCAAGTAGAAGAAAGAGAGTGAGAAAGGTTTGCAAGTAGAAGGCCTAATTTTGCAACAATGCCCATGCCTAGAAAGGGAAAACCTTAGTGGAAAATAAGGCTGACAGAAGAATAATTCCATAACTGGATTAGCTCAATCAATAAAACTTGCCTCTTCTTTGATGGGGCTTCAAAAACGAATCCTGGAAATGTAGGGGACATAGGAATTATACTTACCAGGGATAAGAGAAACACCATAGCGTATGATTGGGGATTAGGCACTATGTCTAACAACAGAGTGGAATCATTTGGGCTTCTCCTTGGGGTCAAAATATTAAAATAAAGAAGGATAATGAACCCAAGAATATTTGGAGATTCATTGATCATTATACAGGAAATGGTCAATGGAAATATTTTTAAAAATGCAACCCTGCACCATATTCTAGAAAGGATAAATCAATATGCAAAGCAGATTGGGCAAATTAACTATTATCACATCTTAAGGAATAATAATAATAGTGCAGACAATCAAGAAAACAAGGCAGTTGGCAGAACAATGGGACATGATATTATTGATAGAGATCTTGTCAAAATACCAATCCCATGATTAAGAAAATCTATCAGAAATCAAGCATGCAGGAAGGAATATCTCCCAAAATCAGCGACACCCTTAACAAGCCTAGAAACCGAATATTTTATTTCACCAACAAGAATCAAACCAAACTATCTTGGATTCTTATCTTAGCTCTCCTCCTTCCCGTGACTCTCCAATCAATGGGCTCCCCATCTTTAAATAATAACCATTGTGATTCCCTCCTCAATTCATTGGAAACCCTCGATTTCTCTCACGTCCAGAGATTCCTTAACTTGGCCTTTTCCTTCATGTCCCCTGGCCTTGTTTTCCTGAAATCATCAAGATTTGTGCTCCCTCTATTCCACTTCATCATTCCTACCCCTCATTCATTTCTTCCCCATCGTGCATTGCTGCTTGGAAGCTCCCCCCCATCTGATCTCCTCCTCTCTGTTCGTCGCCAGTCATCTCTCATCTCCACAATATGTTTTGGCCTACGACGCTCTTCGTGTCTCATTATTTCCTCTCCAAATCTTGAATCAAATCTATTATTATCAATCCCGATATTCCTCTACAACACTTCACACTCTTGTGGACTCAACGAACTCCTGGCACTCAATAGAGCATAACGACTCTCAACAACATCTCTCTTTGATAAGTTGTCCCTATGCGCAGCCCTGCAGACCTATTTCCAAAGCCTCCCCCACTGTCATCCTTGATTCTGTTGAACTTAGAGTTGTTATCCTCAAGAGGTGCAAGATCCTCCAATAAAAACGTAACTATGCAATCTCGTCACAGTTCCTCACCTAGCCTTACAGAAGGAAGAAATAGTTGTGACCTACAAATTCTCTAATCATCAAGGCACTAAACAAAGGGCTCAACAAGGGCACAACAAGGGCACAACAAAGGAACAACAAGGGCACATCAAGGGCACAACAAAGGAACAACAGGGGCACAACAAGGACACAACAAGGGCACAACAAAGGAACAACAAGGGAACAACAAGGGTTCAACAGAACAACAAATGCTCTAATCAATATCTAGTAGACCTTAGAATACAAAGAAGGATATTTAGTTGGCATATAATAATCCTTTTCCATTATGTTATGTAAATGTGTCTCTCTACTTTTTTAGTTTGTAAGGCAGTATGCTAAGAACGTAGTAGGAAATTCCATAAATTTTGGAAACAAGGCTTTAGGTAACCGGACTGCGCTTCGACTCTTATCTCCTTAAGCCTGCTTCTCTTTAAACCCCCCTATAATGGGAGCTTTCTCCTTTTTTTTTTGGAATAGATATCACACTAACCGACTTTGTTAAAAAAATAAAATAAATTATATTCTTGTAATTTTCTATTTTGTATTTAACAATATCAATATTAATATTGTAATTTTTTTATTTTGTATTTAACAGTATCAATATTAATATTAACTATTCCTATCGATGTTTATCAACCACATTTATTAAATGTGGCTGTGCTAGTTCATCGATAGGCGTCTATATTTGAAGTTCGAGTGCAAGTGCATGTGAGGATTTTTTTATTTTTTATTTAAAACAATGGTTGTGATTGGATGTCCTTGGAATATGCCAAGGATATGCTTCGTCTTAGAGTAGAATTAGCGGCTGTGATGAAAAGGAGTGCTAAGCATTGTCAAAAGGAGTGTGAAAGGTTAGAAATAAAATATAAATGTTGGAATTAAATTAAATTTCAGAAGCTGACTACCACATGTCCATTGTGTAGGAATTACGTTGCGATTCATTTTTAAAAGATGACTCCCAAGTGTTGGCTCTTTGTAATATACAACACAATAATATATTGTTGAGATAAAAAAATAACATATATGCCTTGCATAAAAAATGAATTTAATGTTAATGTAAATTATATAGGTGTAACATTTATGTTAACTATATACTTGCATAAAAAGTAAAGATAAACAATCAACATTAATGGTTAACATTAATGTTAACACAAATGTTAGCATACATTTTAACATTAATGTTTTAATGTTGATGTTCATGTAAATTTTTAAACATTATTGCGACTTAAGTTTTTTAAATATTAACATAAAATATAAAACATAAAACATGAACATAAAACATAGCAAAAAATATTAACAGTAAGCATAGAACATTAACAATAAACAAAAAACATGAATGTAATAAACATAAAACATTAATGTAAATTTTGTAAACATTTTAATATAAGCATTAAAAACATTTTATTTTTATCGAAGCATTTACACAGTCATTGTTGCCTAACCTACAGTCATTGCAAGAAAGCGTTGGGGTCAAGTTGTTGCTTCTCGTCCCCCACTTGTCCACGCCTGACTGTGCGTTTCAAATATGGGGAAGGTGAAATGAGAAGTAGTAGTCTGGTGAGAAGGTGAATGAAGGTTTGGTGTAGATACACAATAGTATCTTTATGGAATTTTCTATGTTTCGGTTGCACAGTTCACCCTAATAGCTGCGGTCCAGTGCATTTGATTGTGTGTGCGTTTGATTCCATCGGTGGAGCGGAGTTTCGAAGAATTTCTTTCTCCAACTACAATTTTTGTGTTGTGTTGCAGAAAAGGTTAAATAGCATTATTATAATGGTTTTTCTACTTTATTATTAACTTGTTCCAAAATTAGTTTACATTTAAAACTCTTTCTCATCACGCTTCTGAAATATGCAATTAGTAACAGATAAAAACAATTTTGGAATAAAGTATTTAAAATACAACTAGAAATGAAGAATTATGAATTGAAATATTTGGAACAAACAAATAGAAACGAATAATAAACCCAAACAACTAGTAGGTAGAGGAAGAACTCAGTAGTTGAGACCAAGTTAGAGCCCTAGCCAATTCAGCTATCTGGCAGCGTGGGCATAGTCCTGGCTCAACTTGACTACTTCATACAGGTAAACCTAGAATTATTAAATCCAACAACACACATCCGACGAGATAACTATACAGATGGACCATCTCTATTTCAAGAACATTAATATATAGCCAATACTTAAATTTTTTGAAGAACACAGAAGAGATATCCAAAGAAAAACAGAGAATTAATTTTTTTCAAAAATAAAATAAAGTGGTATGAAATTTTTTTGCAGACCAACAATTAAAAATCCCAACAGAACTGTTATAATAAATTGTGTGGAAGGACTAAAATCACAAGCTAAAATAATTACAAATTTGGCCTTGGCAATCTGTGTCTATAGTAAAATTCACCTTTGGAAGTGGGCACTAGCCAAAATCACCCTGTAGTGGAAGAACCTAGAGAGGGGGTTGGGAATGACCCTGGAAAGAAATTTTCCGTGATACTGCAAAAATATTGTGAATAATATATAATCAGTAATATAGGCTCAGGGTTATAATTAAGGGTTTATAGGAGCCAAATTAAGAACTCAGTCATTGAGACGAGGTTAGCGCCCTTTCCAAGCCAACTAATTGGCAGCCTGATCACAATCTTGGCTCAACTTGACTACTTCCTAAAGGTAAACCTAGAATTATTTAATTCAAACAACACGCATGCCACAAGATAACTATATGGGTGGACCATCTCTCTGTAAAGAAAAGTAATATATAATTAGTACTAAATTTTTTTGAAGAACATGGATGAGAGATTCAAAGCAAAACATAGCATTAACATTTGCAAAAATAAAACACAGTTGGATGAAATGTTTTTTCAGACCAAAAATTAAAAATCCCATCGGAATGGTTATAATCAATTACATGGAAGGACTAAAATCACAAGCTAAACCACATTTAAATTTATGTTCATTATAAATCTGGCCTTGGCCATCTGTGTCTATAGTAAACCCTTTCCTCAAATAACTTTAATTGGTGAAGACAGTAATTAAACCCTAGTGATAAAGAGAACCTAGATTGTTGCATAGTCATCGCCTTAGATGTCTTATAGACATAAATCCCTTAAGGAGGGTTTCCCATAAAAACCTGGAAAGATAGAACCCATGTAAGTTACATCCATCGAAGTCATAGGTAAGGAAGCAGTTAGTGTGCTTCAGTACCTACACGCCAGGGAGAATAATTAGTGAATTCTGCTTGAGGAATCCAAAATTTCTAAATAGAAATGTAGAACATTCTAATAGAAGTATTTACATTCACCTTGGGAAGTCGATGCTGGACAAAAGCACCATGTATTGAAAAACCGAGAGAGGGGGTTAGGAAAGACCCTAGAAAGAAACTATGTTGCGGGTTTGAAACACATAATGAAAAGGACTCAATATCCTGATTTTGTTGAACTTGCATCAAAATAAACAAAATTTCCCATGGTTTCCCAAAAACCCTCGAAAGACAAAGAACCCATGTAAGTTACAACCTACACATTCATAGGATATAAGCTCCTTGAGTACCTGCATAATGGGGAAAGATAATAAATGAATCATACTGAGGAATCCTGCAGTAAATAGAAATATAGAGCACTTTTGAAACAAGCCACATCCAAACATTGTTGAAGTAAATAGAAATTACCTAGTTGTGGAGAGCCCACGATGAAGGTTAGTGCTATGCTTCGCAACTATCGCACAACATGAAAATGTCCAACAATTTGGGTTAGAAAATCAATTTGTAACCCTGAATCTGTGGTAACTCATCTGCGTCGTTCCATTGAACCCTAGCGAAATCAATGGTGGAAGCATGTTCCAAGTCTCAGTATCCTTTCGTAGACTAGGAAAGACAGAGAACCCATGTAGAGAAAACTCTGGAAAGACCCTAAGCATGGTTTCCCAAAAAACCCTGGAAAGACAGAAAACCCATGTAAGCTCATTCAGTACATGCACAATGGGGAAAGATAATTAGTGAATCCTGCAGTAAATAAAAATTTAGAGCACTTATGAAACAAGTCACATTCGAACCTTGTTCAATAAAATGAGAAATTAACTGGTTGCAGAGAGTCAACGACCAAACCTTGTTCAATAAAATGAGAAATTACCTCATTATAGAGAGCTGAAGGTCGAACTTTGTTCAAGAAAATGATAAATTACTTGGTTGGGAAGAGCCCACGTTGAGGGTTAGTGTTGTGCTTTGCGGCTAGACCACAACATGCAAATTTCCAGTGGGTTGGGTGAGAAAATCAATTCATAACCATAAATCTGTGCAAAGTCATCTACGCCATTCAATGGAACCCTAGGAAATAAGCGATGGAATCATGTTCTAGTTGTGGCTCCACCGAGACTCATCGAGAAGGTTCATGGACTAAGCAGGCTTTGGAAATTTTGCGTACATCCAAGTATTAAAAACTAGTAAATTCTCCTAAAGGTGCAAAGGTACACCGAAGGAATATAATATTTGGGAAGATCTCACCATGAAAAAAGATAATTGTTGAATGCATGGGTATAATATGTCAACATAAAGAACAAATGCCCTAAAATTTCAAGATAACTAGATGTCTTCATAAAACAAAACATTGGAAGATAATATTTTATGTTAGTTAGAGCAACTAGTAGATAATATTTTATGTTGGTTAAGACTACCATTTATGAAACTTGGAGATTATATATATATTTTTTAGTTCTTTTGGAAGTTATAATTGCATAGAAAATATGAGATGGATTTAGTTTGACTGTGCATCTGGTCGTGGATCACATTTCATTCATCCACAAAGCAAGAAATACAATCCATAACCTCACAATTTCAACACAAAATTCTAGATTAAAGGTTATCAATATGGTTGAATAGTAATAAAAATTTTCCGCCTTCACTTACACGATACACACGAGTCCTTACTTTGTATAAATAAAAATCCAAAACCCCATCATTACTCCTCAAAAACCCAATCCGATAGCTTCCCAAACCGATATTTTCTCTTGTAGTTCCCTCTAGCAAGAAAGAGAAACCTGGGCACTAACTCTCTCCATTTTCGTCAATGCTCAGCCCCCCAGCTTGACAGATTAAGGAAAGCAAGTCCACAAATTATAAAGCGAAGGAAGAAGGCCTAAGGTGGGATTTGAAATAAAGTGGGTTACCTCCAAAGATGCTGACAACTAGCTTGACAAGCTCTCACATTTTATAGCGGGCCTTGAATACCTCATCAAAATAATGTTAATTTACTGTTAGAGAAGTGTACTTCCTTTATATTTAAATTAATTCTCAGATACGAGTCTCACATGAATTGGTAGAGGTTTTCTATATTTTTTAAGGAAATATTTTTTATTACGGTTGAGGTTTTCTCTATATAGTTTATTGTATTTTTTAAAGTAATATTTTTTATTAGTGTATAATAAAATAATTTTATTTAATTAAAAATAATAAATATAAATTTGGTTTATTTTTGGTAAATATAGATAGTTATTAAGTATTATTTAAATTTTGTGTATTTGATTATATTTTTTATTATTATTAACATAATAATTTTATTTGATTTGAAATAATAAATATAGGAAAGTTCCCGGATGCAGGTGTTTAAAGGAAACAATATGGTGGCTGGCCCTCGGAGAGACATCTGGCCAAGCCACTTGCCCGCCTCAAAGAATGGTACCAGCGCCTTAAAGGCCCTTGGGTTTCGACGTCGGACATTCACTGCTCGCACGTCCCGCCATCACCCCACTGCTACTTGCTCTTTGCATTCAATGGAAACACGTCCACACTCATTCAAAACTTCTTCGTTTTCATTCTCGAGCTCCTCTTTGCAACTCTGCATTCAGATTGCTTCTCTGCGTTCGGCCCTCCCGTGGCCCTTCTAGACTCTAATCCTTGCGCTCACTTCTGCCTCCATTTTCCCTCTACTGCCACACCATTTTTGCGCTCACCTCACACTCCCCCTCGCCCTCCTCCACCTTCCTTTCTATCGTTTACGCCCACTGGTTCGCCTTCACAGTCACCCCCCACAGCTCTGCGTACGCATTTACCTTCCCTTTCCACCTACTTTTCCTCACAAAAGGTCTCTTGGTCTTCCCACTCTGCCAACATGCTGTGAAGGCATTGCATGAGATGTAGTCGTGGCTATGGGAGAGGAATTGGCTCTCGTCCACCTCTTCCTAACCATGCTGTCTCCAACTCTCAGCCTTCGGCTGGAAATGTCGCCCATTTTCATTTCAGCAGTGCCATTGACAAGCCCAGAATCACTGCCACCATTACGGTAGTGTTCCAAGAGGAGCAGAATGATAGCACTTCCTTATGCCCCAGCAAGCGCAGAAGGAAGTCCATGATTTCTATCAGGCCTCCACAGGACTCCAGAAAATCTTCGGCCCTCCCTGTCAAAACTAGTTCGAAGACCTCCAACAATGACGGAAATTGCAACAGCTCTTCGCTCTCAGACAAACAGAAGCAGGATATAAGCTCCACTTCCTCCTCAGAGAATACTGCCCAGTGTTCCAAGGAAAAGGATGAAGGTGTCGAGGACGATTACAGCTACCCAATTGTGGAGGAAATTCCGTCCTCACACACGGACAACTAGCTGGTTGTCAGGTCTTCTTACCTCTTTTTTGTTTTTGCAATGATTTACTGCATGCATAGGCACGGGAACTGGAAATATTGTGATGATTCTGGCTATTTGTGTAAACTCTAGTTTTTATATAACTCTCTCAATGCTGGTTTCCCAATCATGGGCGACATCTATGAGGCCAGTTTCCCCCATAGGGCGGTTTAATTTTTGTTTTTTTGACTCAAATACCTTCGGCGTTGGTTAGCTTTGCAGCTCGGAGGCTGGTCTTCCATTGTACATTATGTTCTATATTAATAGATTAAACCAACTTAGAAAAAAATATATATAGGAAAGTGAATTGATGTATAATTTTTAAAATAAAAGTTATTATGTTTATGTTTTATTTTTTTTTGAACATAGTTTTAAGAATTTTAATATAATTATTTATAATAATTAGATGAGCGGTAGGCTGTAATCTCCATGAAATATTTTAAAAAGCATAATCTAGTTATTAGAATAAATTACTTCTTTTTTTTGGGGGGGGGGGGGGGCATTTTTTTCTGGTCACTTTTAACCAAACCCAACATAAACTTAAAAAAAAAAAATCAAGTTTAAGTTGTTTAATCTACAAGATTCAATTGTATAAAAAAAGGCTTTTCAAGGCACTAAATCGGCTAATGCAATAAAAAATATATTTTAAATAACAAAACATCAGAGTTTTGATTGAAATTGTATTTAGTAAAAAAAATGTTTCATCTATTAGTTAGACTATACCATTTTAAAATATTCTTAGTAATAGACACATATCAAATCTTAAAATTTATATCGAAGTCTCACACTTTCAACACAAAATTCTAAATTAAATTTTTTGGATATGGTTGAATGATAATGAACATTCTCTGTCTTCACTTACATGATACACAAGAGAATTTATGATGTATATATAAAAATCCAACACTCCATCGTTACTCCTCCAAAACCAAAAGAACATGTTTTTATTTAATTCATTAATACTTGCTCAAGATATATTGTATACAAATATATATTATTTTTATCTTTATAAAAAATATTCAATTTTGCAATCAAAATCAATATTGTTTATTAATAAAATATATTGTATTAATATGAGCATAAATTTTTTATATATAGAGCTCTCATTCACTAATGGAGCAATGAAAAAATTTAAACAAACTAGTTTTTTAATCAATTAATTTATTCACTTCACATTTTAATTTCCTAGTTCTTGCCAAAATAAGAGTACAAGGTTAGATCACTATTAATTTAGCATTAAATAATGTAAGTTATAATTGTTTATGCATTTTTCCCAAAACATAATATCTAAGCTTAGTGGCAAGGACTAGACTTTCCTATAGCACTTGTTATTAATGCGTACTAATCATAATTTTGGTTTTTATTTTATTAAGCATTTAAGAATACGATTGCATTTATGTTACTTAAATAGACACTAAGTAAAAAGTTAGGCATAGTATCATGTAAATAGTTAATAAGTTTGAATTTTATGAATTATAAATATAAGATAATGTTTATATGATAATGTTTTTATATTGTGATATTATAAAATATGTTTATTTAAGAAACATTTTATTTTAATTAAATGTGGTTATTAATCTTTTTTAAAAATATTATTATTTTTTAATTAATTTATTATATATAAAAAATTAATAATGCATTTATTCATTATCAATTTAAAATTTCATGTATATAATTTTTAAAAATATTTATTTTAAATTTTGATTTATAATAATATTTTAAAATATATTATTATAATTTAGGTTTAATAATTTTATATATTAAATATTAAAATATAAATGTTTTCCATGAGATAGACAGTGATTGAGTGTTCTATGAAGGAACACTTTGATGTGAACTCATAGTTCTGTTAAAATACTTCTTGATGTATCAGACATGATGAAGATGTAATCATGCCAAGCTATATATATTTTTATATATATGCAATTTTAAATATATTAAAAGAAACTTTATTTAATAATTAACCTATTCATTTTAGAAAAAAAAACACCATTATAATTTTATATTATTATTTATAAGTTATAAAAATATTTATTTTGAATATATTAATAACTTCTAACACATTATTTTAAATTTTAACTTTATATACTTTTATTAGATCTTTATATAACATATAACAATTTAATTATAATTTTATATTATTTTTTTAATTGTATTTGTTATGATATAGAACCTAACCATTCAGATGTCAACTCTCCACACTTTTTGGTTGGGACATGTGTATAAACGTCAGCTAAGTCCAACCAAATTTTTTCATTTATGTGCAATCAACAGCTACGCTTTGTTCAGAACCATGAGAGATAAAGTGGAAGGTACTAAGCTGTAGTGTAAACCAAAGTTTGGTCTCAGTGGACGTTAACCACCACCATCATCATCATCATCATTAATAAGTATTAATAGTATTTGATTAAATATTAAGAATACGAATGCATTCATGTAAATTAAGTAGACATGAAGTAAAAAGTTAGGCATAACATCTTTTAAGTAATTGATTCATATTGTTTATTGTTTGATATTTATGAATTATAAATATAAGATTATGTTGATATGATAATATTTTTATATTGTGATGTTATACAATATATTTATTTAAAAAAAAATTAATTAAATTGTTTTTATTAATAAATTTTTAATTTTTTTAAATTAATTTATTAATATTTAAATAATTGATTTATTATATAAAACAAGTAATAATGGATTTATTCATTATCAATTCAAAATTTCATGTAAATAATTTTTAAAAATATTTATTTTAAATATTATTTTATAATAATATTTTAAAATATATTATTATAATTTAAGTTTAATAATTTTATATATTAAATATTAAAATAGAATTTTTTATCTATTGGGTCTTGAATATAAGGTGATCAAGTGTTCTGTTAAGGTGTTTCTGGATAGATGTTGATGGGGTGTTCTGTTAAGACGCTCCTTCATGTGAAGTCGTTGGTTCAATTCTCGGCCTCGATAAGGGTGATAAATTGGACATGATGAAGATGTAGTCTTACCAAACTTACAAAAAAAAGTATTACAATATAAATGTTATATATATTTTTAAATTTTAAATATATTAAAAGACACTTGATTTAATTATTTTAATTATTAACATATAAATGATTAAATTTTATAATTTAATCATTTTAATATTTTCCCCTCTACTATTATTTACCCCTTCTCCCTTATTAATTTTATAATTTAATCATTTTAATACTATCCCTATACTATAATTTACCCTTTCTCCCTTATTAATTTTATAGTTTAACCATTTTACTAGATTATTATAGTATTTGTTGTACCCTTCTGATGAACAATATTTTTAAATAATTAAAAAACTTTTAGTTTTCTAACTAATTAATTAGATAATTAAAAAAAAAAATTCTAACTAATTAACTAGATAACGGTTCGTTTTAACATTTATCACAGGGGCAATGACACATCCTTACTATTTATTCAATGGGATTGATTTCCTTCTTCACCTTGTCCCGAGGATGAACCACATTAGATGGTTCGAAACGTCGACTAAATCCTAATGATGTGATTAATCAGAAAGATTTCTATCTACATTATGGATCACAAAATTCTTAGATCTAACATTATGTAAGTAGTTGATGAGTATTGTTTAATATTTATGAATTATAAATATAAGTTAATGTTGATATGATAATATTTTTATATTGTGATGTTATAAAATACATTTATTTAAAAAATCTTTTATTTTAATTAAATATTATTATTAATAATTTTTTTAAAAATAATTTTTTAATTAATTTATTAAAATTTAAATAATTGATTCATTATATAAAAATAAATTAGAAAAATGCATTCATTCATCTTCAATTCAAAATTTCATTTATATAATTAAAAAAAAAATTAAATATTATTTAAATTTTGATTTATAATAATATTTTAAAATATATTATTATAATTTAATTATTTTATAGAATAAATATTAAAATATAAATGTTATTTTTTTAAATTTTTTTTTAAATATATCAAAATTTAATAATTAACTTATTCATTTTAGAGAAAAAACATCATTATAATTTTATATTATTATTTATAAGTTTCAAAAATATTTATGGAAAATATATTGTTATTTTGAATATATCAATAACTTCAAACACATTATTTTAAATTTCAAATTTTAATATATTACTAGGATATATATATATATATATATATATATATATTAGGTCTTTATTTAGGATATAGCAATTTAATTATAAATTTTCATATTTATAAATAGTTCTAAAATGTTTTTAAATTTATTTTCAAACTTAAATTTATACTTTTAAATTTGTTACTGTTATTATATAGAAAATAACAATTCAAATGTAAACTTTTCACACTCTTTGGATTTGCAGAGAAACATTGTCCTTCCATGAAAACTGATTAAAAAAAAAAAAAATCATGTATAAAAATTTTAGCTAAGTCCAACTAATTTTTTTCATTGAACATATGTGCAATCAACATCTCCCCTTTGTTCATAACGATGAAAGATAATTGAAATTTATGTACTTTTTGTCAGTAACAAAAAGAGTCTCATTGCATATTTTCATATCCAAGCTATTTGAACATTACTGGTGGCCTTTATAATTTGTTTACAATACTATGCATACAATGGACAACTATCATTTAATAACAACAATAAATGACTAGTCAAACACTACACATAATATATATTTATAAATATAGAGGTAAATTTTATAACATTTTAGAAAATTAATCAATATAAGTGAAATCTACTAATTTACTTCTATATTCAAAATACTCCAAAATCTACAATGTTCTACAATTTATTCAAAATCTCTACAGGATTACTAATATTTTGTGTCATCAATTTCGATCTCTACAAGATTACCAATAGTTTGTAACTAAAGAAGATAAATCTAGTGACGCAACAAAATTGCATTTTTCTCAATTTGTGGATCCTGTGGGTTATGGGCCCAGGGATATATATTGGAAGCAAAACAAATCAACGGATTTTCATTAATCTCGACCAAAACAACCACTGGCCTACCTAAACTCGTAAGCCAGAACCCAAATAAGATTTAATTTGCGCCCATAACTTATCGGGTCCGCTTACACATGTTAACATGTGAGAGCTATTCTCCTCGATCGAATGGCAGTCACAACGTTCCACCAGATCTGACGGTAGTCGCATCCAAATAAGCTTGATATTTAAAGGCTCCAAGGCAAGCGAAATAAGTGGTTTCATCTGCTGGGGTGTATCGCGCGAACTCCACAAATTACCTCCCACTCTCATAAGCGATGCAATGAACCCATCTCCGGTGTTCCCAAACCACCTCATGGTTCTGATGCGACCGTTGACTCAAGGTTCAGTCTGCTATTTGCCCAGTCACGATTTCTGCCACACCCGACACGTTCAACCTTCTGCCGCTTGACTCGACTCGAAACATTGTCCACACGCGGATGCCGAAACACTGAATTTAATCAGAATGTGGGTTCTGCCTTACTTCAACTTCATTTGACTTGATACACATACACAGTGTTCACAGTTCATAATCCACCATTACCCAAACATCAAACCACTCTATGATATTGTATTAACATTGGATCGCCATCGATCCTCATAGTGATCGATGGTCGATCAACAACTCGTAATACTGAATTTAATTCATAAAACCAAACTGTAAATAAACGACATTCAGGCACACAAATACACACAACAAATATTTCAATTATTTACAAAATAAATTACAATTTCTCCTATGATTACATTGTGTCATGCCATATTCTATCACACAACACCCTCGCTTATAAAGAATTTTCAAGATCGTGAATCATCTAAGATCCACGATTTCGCTCCTTCAATCGCTCAACAACCCCTAAATCTCTCATGGCAGATAATTATAATTAATTTAAACCTCATAATTTCTAGCAATTCAATTCTGGTTTAACCAACTTTGCCGCAATTTACAATGATTGTCCACGTTTTCCTTTTCATAGCTTCGGATTCTAATTTTAACGAAAATGCTCGGATTCTCCTACATCATCTAGTAAAACGACAGACGAAAGACGAAAAAGAGAAAATAAAGAGGAGATGATGCATTGCAATAGTCACCAAGTTGGCAATGTCGTTGGCTGCTTGATGTCTCCTATAATCCTCGGGTAAAAAATCACCCTCCAAACATATTCGAAGGTAGTTAGTATATAAACAACTCCATCAAGATCTTTTTACAGGTTTTTTTTTACTTATAGGAGGAAACTGAAGACGTTTCACAATGAATCTCCCCTTCGCTCCTCGAATGCAATGATTTGAAGCTGGAATGGAAAAAAATTTGTAGTTTAAGCTTGACATCGCTACCCTATACACAACTTAATATAGCACTGCCATTTATATCACCGTATAGTATAGCAACCATTTCTATCATATTATTTCCAAACGTCGTTCCAAACTACACACAGAAAGCAGGGACAAGCCACTGGACTCACTGCTCGAATCAGGAGATAATATGTCGGAATCGCTCCCAATTTTTCATCTGAATTTGTTAGTTCTTGATCGAAGGTAAATTGCATCTGAATATACCTGGTCTTTAAGGGCATGTAAATAGTGCCTCTTGGTAAATTTCATGTGAAGGAGAGCATCAGGTAGGGATTCAAAACCCAACGCAACCTTTTTGCACAAGAACAACAATAAAGAAAAATGTAGTTATATTCAAACAGATATTGGGCACCAGAGACCATTGAAACCTAACTGTCAGGTACATACTAACTAACTAATATAATAAATACTCATATTCATTCTTTCTGGATCTAATATGATATAGGAGGTTTCAAAACACTTGAAGTGTAGATTCCAATTTGAGATCGGAATTATCATATTAGCGCAACCTTTTAACATTAGATTTACTATGTTAATTAATTAATTTATTTTTGGAAAATTGTAATAATATCTAAACAGTTTGAATTATTGCATGTAGTTAGGTGTGGTACTAAATGAGTCACGTCGATTGTACACACTGACATGGTTGCAGCCAAGACAAGCAATTGAGAACATGAAGGTGGGTGACATGGAGTTACCAAAGGGCATGTCTGTGTGGATTCCAGTGTTGTCCATCCATCACACCAAGTAATTTTGTGGAGAATATGTCAAAGAATTCAACCCGCAACGGTTTGTGGAGGGAGTGCAGAAGGCATGCAAGCATCAGTTGGAATTCAATATACCCTTCTCCGTGGGGATCTGACTCTGATTAGGACAAAGATTTTCCATAATGAAAGTGAAAGAGGTGCTGGAAATGATCCTCTCCTACTTCAAATTCACCCTCTCTCTAACTATCAACATGCTCTTGTTTGCGTGCTCAGACTCAAGCCCAAGCATGGGGTTCCCATCATTTTTAAACGCTTGTAATTGTATTCCTATGCCTCCCTCCGTCGATGCTCCTGCTTCTCAAAACAATAGAGAGGAAGTGTTAAAGCTGGACATTAAGAAGGATTAAGAAGTGTTTAGAGCACAAAGTAGATGCCAGACATTTTAGTGAAAAAAACCTTTACCCGGTCCAGTGGAAATTTTTCTGTTGGGTTTCCTCCGTTAGCGGTTGCACTACTGAAAATTGAAGAGTTGGTATTCTCTGTTACCAATGGCTACGGGATCTCTTGGAAAAATGTGTGGAACAAGCTTCCTGCCAAAGAGAGGGCTAAAGTCAAGCGAGACAGGGCGTCAGGGTACTTGACTAGGCAGAATAAGAAGTAAAAATATAGGTACCATAATAGAGATGGATCATGCAGTGCCATGTGGTTGAAAGAGATTTGTTAGAACGACCAAAATGGAGAAATGTGATTGGTTTGATGTACAGTGTTTGCTAATCTCAACTTGGCAAAGAAAACACCTTAGGTGTAAAAATTGGAAATTATATTAGTAACTTACAGTGATGATACATATATTGATAACTTTTCATATCAATATTTTTATTAAAAAAACATATTTGAGAAAATCCTTCCTTCATGAAAACTCTGCCAAATATAACAATTGAGTCTCTGGAGTTTGCTGCTAAATTTTTTTAAGAGGCCTGGTGTCACACTTAGTGTTATGGATAGGCATATTTGCAAAGTTGCAGTAATTGGAATTGAGTGCTAGTTTTGAATCTCAATTGAGTGCTAGTTTTGAATCTCAAGGTTTCCTCAACACATTGAGAGACTTGAATCATTTTCAAATGTTAAATTGTTATTATTCTTTTTGATTGTGCTTAAATTGTCAATGGAGTTTAATATATTGGCTTTGTGTTAAATTATTATTGTTTATTTTAACTCTGTGTTTAATTATGACTATTCATTTTTACCATGTGTGTAAATTGTTGTCTATTGGAGATTTAGGAGTTGGCACAGATCATGAGTCTTTTGGTTTTACTTCATATTCCTTGGAGTAATCTATATTCGAAAGTGGGTATGATCCTTGTCAAATCCAATTCAACTAGCACAGGTGGATTTTAGAATAAGAAGTTATTTTTGTAATTCACCTAGCACATCTAGATTCTAGAATAAGAGGTGATTTTTGTAGTACTTTAAATTAAAAGTAAAGGTGAATATAAGTGTTCAATTATTATATCAACAATAATGTTATATATAATTCGTCAAAAACCATGTCGAGAGAGAAATGACTAATAACTAGATGTTGTTTAAAATTCTCTAATTATATGTAATTTAATATTTGCTTGTATTTAAATTTTTATTATAAGGCTTTCGTAAGTGTATTAAAACTATATTTTTCCAATACTTTAATGAAACTGGATTTTGCATGGTTGTCCTAATTTAATATTGGGTTAAATTTAAATTTTTATTATAATGTTATATCTAATTCTCTGTATCACTTTATGTTTCATTATTTATATAACTTAGCCTCTTATATAATCTATCCAATCTATCCATAATCGTCGTTTCAGAACGAAGTTCTAGTTCAACAACGAAGAAATATAGGTAATTTATTGCATTGGAGTTTGAATTCAAGAACACCTAAGGTCGTGCAAAGTTGATTGGGTGCATCATTCACCATTAACAAATAAAAAAAAAAATCTTATCGTTGACAATTAACAAAATGGCTCTCAAAAGTCATTAATTATGGAAATGATATTTGAAGCAACGAAAGATAATATAAAGAAATTGGTCAAATGATTTTAATATTTAGATCCGTAGAAAAGAATTTAATGATTTTAAACAATTTCTCTCTTTGTGTAAAATGAAAGAATATGAATATGAATGTGGTAAACTTACTTTATTCACATGTTTTACACAAGAAAAAAAGTAGAAGGAAAAATTCCTCAACCCACATTCTCACCACACAAATCAAAAGTTGAATGAATTTGTTTAAGGATTCCAGTTCTAATATTACATCTTAAGGTATTTGCTTAGTGCAATCTTTCCATTGGTTAGTTGAAAAACGTTCAGTGTAATATTTTCATTCATGTGACCATTGTCATTATTGTAAATAGTTGGATATATGTCTTAACTAGTTAGATAGAGTTGGATAGAGTTGGATATTGTATATGAATATCAAACTTTTCCCTAAATGTGTTGTTTAATAAGGTGTGGAATTTTAAATTTGCTGTATAACCAGTGTTATTTGGGATTTTATTTATTTAATGAATAATTATATGTTACTTTAAACAAGTTCTTGAAAAATAAGAGAATGCATACACTTATGATTATTTTGTTACCTTAAACAAGTTCTTGAAAAATAAGAGAATGTGTATATTTGTGATTATATTTTTCGAAATGTTAGATGTTCAACAATTTGAACATGGGAATTTTTATTTATATTTTCTTTATATTTTCACAAATTTACTAAATTTCCTCGCAGTGATATTTTAATATTAAATTTATTCATCATTTAAAAAAAAGTTTCTCCAATGAAATAAACATATTAATTTTATTCATCGTTTAAAATCATCATAACTTTATAAATTAATCAACAATAACTCAAAGTTTATGATGATTAAGAAATAAACATGTAATAATGGTTTTCAAGCTTCTGTGGTTATCGCTTATTGAAGAGATCTCCAGATTTTCCACAGTGTTATAAAACATTTGTGTTATAACACTGTGGAAAATCCAGAGATCTCTTCAATAAACATGTAACACTTAAAAAAAATAAATTAATTCTAATTTTAGGAGCCTTGGCGTGTAACAAGTGTTAATTGTGATTTTACTTACTCAATGGATAATTATATGTTACCTTAAACTATTTCATGAAAAATAAGACAATATGTACATTTATCATTAATTCTTTGGGAAAATGTTAGATGTTCACCAATTTGAACATGGGACTTTATGTTTATATTTTCTTTATATTTTCGCAAATTTACTAAATGAACTCGCAATGATCATTAAGAAAAAAACGTGTAGTACTTTTTAAAAATAAATTAAAAATAATAATAATAATTTTAATTAATTTTTCATAAAGTCAATAATATTTATGTGGTTATATATATATATATATATATATATATATATATATATATATATATATGGTTAATATTGATTATTATTGATAAAATCTCCATTCTCATGGATATTTTTAACAATATTAATGAATTTATCAATATTATTAATGTAGATTCTTTCTTTTTCAAAATGAATCATGGTCAACCATGGTCCAACGTCACATTGTGATAAGGATTGTCTCAATATGTAAATAAACCATGGTAAAAAACCATGGTCCAATGTCGCATTGTGACAAGGATTGTCTCTATATGAAAATCAACCATGGCCAACCATGTTTGTTTTAGTTGTTATAATATTTATCTTAGATTTTTATACCTTTGGTTTATAATATTAGTATTATTTCCTAGGGTTATTTTACCCTTGGTTTTATAATATCAATCCCTAAGGTTTTTTATTCATTTGGGTTTATAATATTGATCATGGTCAACCATGTTTTATAAATTGAATCGTGGTCAACCATCGCCAATGATATTTTATAAAATCAATCATGGTTTGCCATGTTCCTACATCACATTCTGACAAAGATTGTCTCAATGTGTCTCATTGTCTAATTTCTTCTTCTCTCTGTTTTTTCAATCAATAAAAGAAATAGAAACTCCTCTACACACACTTTTGGGAAGAAATTTGGAATTCTTTGTTGATAGATGTAGTGAAATATTTTAGTCTTTGTGATTCATATATTGTTTGTTTTTGTTTGCAGTTGAGAAGGAATATTTAGCTTTTCTCCTAGGGAAAGTTGCTACTTTTAGTATGGATCCATCTATTTGAAATTTTTTCCCATTTGAGATTATTGAGATTGTGTTTCATTGGATTCCTTTATAAGTATTGATGAAATTTAAGTTGGTTTGTAAAGAATAGTGTAATCTTTTGGAAAACCCACTTTTCCTCACCACTTGCACTCGATGCCATGAAAAAGAGTTGGGATTTATTTCTTTCCACATTCCTTTTTCCCATCCATATTTCATCGTATCCTACCTAAATGAACAAGGTCATTTTTATAGAATGGTTTTTCCTTTTCTGCATTGTCGATAAAGGATTCAATGTACAGTGGGATCTATGATTTTGTTTAGTGCGCCTACAGGTTTATTGCATTGAAAAGAATATTTCATTTTCAACCCTTTTACAAGGAAGTTTAGAAATGTTGGCATTCTTACTCTCAGGGAAGGGGGGTTCCTTTCTTGGAAACGTGCAATCCACGAAAATATGAATGGGTGTTGTTCAAACATGTTTCTAAAAACATGGATTCACATTTTCTCATTTACAACGATGTTGACATACTTTGGAAGAGGACAAATTTTGCAAATGGGGGTGTTACGCCGCCAAAGGAGGCTATCTTCTTCAAAGGGAATTTTTTCTAGCTTTATCTAGACAAAGGTTATGAAGATTAACCTACATATGGTTACACTATCTATTGGTTGGATTTGAAAAGAAACAATTTGTGATATTCATTTGTTTCTATTATTGACATAGAATGCATGTCATTGGGGTTACACCATAATGAAATTCTTTGTCTTGTTAATAATGGCTCGACCTCTATTTGGTCCCTTGAAGAGATATAGAACTTTGAATTTGGTCAAGTCATCAAAGAGAAAAGTTCTGAATACTTTGAAGATGATTAGAGGTACAGATGGTCGCTTCTCAAATCTATCTCCATGGATATAAATAGTAAATGTCCAGGTTACCTTCCATTGCGCATGGATGAAGAAAAGGTCCTTTGTTTGGGTTGCTAGAAGTGGTGTTAAAGGTACTTGATTTGGGTACTGGATTATGCAAAATAGCAATTGTTTATGTAGTGTCCTTGCTCGAAGCATCGAGGTTCAATCTGGAAACAATTGAAGATTTTAATGACTTGATTGAAAATGGATTTTTTTTTTCATTTATTCTGAATGTTGATTATGTTGGTGACATACCTGCAGCGCAAGTGGATATATTGAATTAGTAATTCAGAGTTGAACATGTTTTTTTTTTTTTAATGTTTGATTTATTAAAACATTTCCTACAAAACTTTGTATTCTCGATTTTGAAGTTATGCTGGGGACAAATATATGTTAAATTTCAATATGTTTGTTGGACCTTTTTTTTATAATATTTTTGGAAATTTGAAATGGTACTCTTGTTTATTTCTCTTTTGCTTGCTATGTGTAAATGGAAAGGTTTTCCTACTTATTCAGAAGGAAGGCTTTCTTGCTTGCAATGCATAATTGGTAGAGCTTCTTATCGTTTGTGCTATAAGGCTTCGAAGTAATATTAGTTTTTTACATCCTCATATATGATTTGTTTGTTTGTGTTCTTCGTTTCCATTTAGGTGTTCATTGTTACAAGTGTTAGAAGTTTGTGTTGACAAAGCTGAGCATGTGAAAAATATTTAAAAAAAAAATGTCCTCATTCTAATATCCATATATATCGTGAATGATAAAATTTTGTTAATGTTTTTTTTTGGAACATAATTTTGGCAATGTTGGTTCTATGTTTGTTGTTGCAATTTGAACGCCTTTATGTTGGTATTTAAATTTATTTGTTGTTGAAGTTTACTTCATGTTTATAGTTTTCGAGAGTTAGGAGTTTAAGTTTTATGAATATGGAAGAGTGGGTATTACAGTCATAGGGAATTGGAAAATGACATTTGAAACGACTCTAAATTTCTCATGGAAATGATGGGCAAACGAAAAAATAGTAGTGGTGTG
The DNA here is from genome assembly GCA_034641835.2 of Pinus albicaulis. Taxonomy (NCBI): domain Eukaryota; kingdom Viridiplantae; phylum Streptophyta; class Pinopsida; order Pinales; family Pinaceae; genus Pinus; species Pinus albicaulis. The sequence goes on from CM076575.1 coordinate 884,323,945, forward strand.
AAAATACGTCGGTCTCCTGGTACGTGTCAACGAACAAATGAATACAAATGATAATGGTATCAACAAAATAAGGATGTCATTAAATCACGGAGAAGAGTTGCGTACCAAAGGAAAAAAAATAAGTTCAACAAATGAAGAAGAAGGAGAAGATGTACATTGTAAGTATGAAAATAGGAATTCTTTGGTGCAGGGAAGATTTTGTTTCCATGATCATTTTCCTGCATATGTGTGATGTTAAATAAATTTTGTTGCTTGCAAGGTTTAGTAACGTTGTTCCTCTTTGGAAACATCATGTAGGGCATGAGAGTTTTCATACAAATGTCGATCACCTTATGTCTGAAAACAATGAAGGAAATGAAATCTTTGGACATGGTCAAAACAACGGGAACGAAAAATTTTTGACATCTGGTTTTTTTTCTCATCATGTTATGGTTCTCGAGAGGGGTGAAAATGAGGGGAATTTTGTTGCTAAGGTCGGTTGCGGGTTTCCTTGTGGAAATTATATAATCAATATAGTTGGGCCTGTAGAATATATGTGTAATGTCTCATTGCAACAATGTTGGCACTTCAAGTTATTATATTTTCCGTTATTTTTTTCTCGAGCTAATATGAAGTTTACACTGTTTTGTTTTTTTTTCCTACTTTATCCCATAACAAATACAGAATGGTTACTATCCAGAAATAGATTCAATACCAGTGCAATCTTTAGTCCTTCCACAATGCCAGATGTGAGCATCAAATGTTTGAAATATGTGAAATGATGAAACTAGATCCCTGGCTAATCGTAAGTATGGACACGTCTATGTTTTAATGGAACGACATTTCGTTGGAATGTTTCTTTGTTTTATTGTAGCTTGTCTCCTAACTTCAAAGTTCTTTAATTCATTTTCTTATATTTTGTATTTTTTGGAACAATGCCTTCATATAGGGATGTTTGATAGAACTTCCAACCGTCAATGTTGTGGAAATGGTGGAAGCCATGCTATGATGGAAGACCGAAAATGTCATTCGATTGAACGAATTGTTGCGTCTGATTTCTTTCTTGATAGTATTGTGATTGCTAGGATGGTTGATAATATCGACCATGGTTTTGGAAATGTTGGGCCCATGATTTTCCAATGTAACTATGAAGATAATGTTGTTTTTTCCATAGAATGTGAGGGGAACGTTCTTGCAGGCGCAACACAGGTCGTTTATGCAAATTTATCTAGAATTTTTTTCACTTCTAAATGTTACAGTTAAATTGTTTTACACATATTTTGTTTATGTTTTTTTCCAGAATAATAGTCAAGTAAATAGTGGTGAGGACACATGATCAGAAATAATGAAACCAATATCATTTCCTTGAGTTGCACATGGATTATGCAATAATTAAGAAAATGTATATAGTTTTTTTTTTTTAAATTTTGTTGTTCAATCAAAAAAATTGACTTGTTTTGTAGGTTTTAGATTCTAAGAAACATTATTTTTTATTTGGTAGAAAAATTTGCTCAGCTCTAACTAATGTAGAAGATTGGATTCCCATTATTTTATGGAAATTAATGATGCAACTAATGATCCAATTGGGCGAGTTGTTTCACATCTTTTCCAGCGTAGACTTGTTTGTGGTAGAGAAAATGAAAGTCTTGGAATTCATTTTAGTAGAGACATGGCTGATGTGCATAAAATATTTCTAGCGAGAATTGATAGTTTGTCTTATGTGCATATGTGCCAAGTCTGTAATGAATATTATACTGGTATACATGTTGCGAGATGGCATGAAGGGTCGATTTGTATGAGATGTATGAGCGAGAAAGGTGCTCATCGCTTTTTCCTCTTTCACAACATGGATCCAGGTGAGCAACCTGATGTTCGAAAAGTTCTTACACAAGTTGAAGAGATGCTAATATCACGAGTGAATCCAATATTGCAATTCTCTCATGCTCATGGTGGTCAATATAAATATAGTTTCCATGCAATAATTTTTCCATAAGATATACCTTCAATTTTGAAGAAGCTTCCACGACGTGTTGAGCAACTAGATTTTTTTATTGTTAGAAGACAAGGTGTTCAATCTAGATACTATGAATTCTATGTGAAGAGAAAGTGTGTAATGGATGAATTTATTTACAAAATCCAAATGGATAGGTACTACAAGGATGCTGAAATTAACATGGATTCAGTTTTTTCTCTCCAAGAAAGAGCCATTGATGTCTCTAGCAGGTTATAATATGTTGATAATGATCTCCATGAAATAGATAGGGGCGATGTGGACATTGAAACAGAGGGGGTTCATTCTTTCCATTATCACCCATCATCGTTTCTCCCTCACTTTCATGATGAATCCATGGAAGTTGATCGAATAAGAAGATATACTGAGAATGCAGAAATCACATATGGTGAACCAATGGATTGGTAAGATATTAGCACTTCTCCCATTAATGAATATAACACAGAAGGATTGCTAGATATGGCATTCCCCACTTTATTCCCTAAAGTTGATGTGATTGGTTGAATCCACATATTTTCAATGTGGAGATGCATGAATATGGTTTGCATCTATTGAGATATTATGATCAAATATTTGGAAAACATCCCTGGTTTTGATATTTCTTGTTGAATATGATTATGCGCCATCATAGTCAAGGCATAAATTCTTTCTTTTTGAAGAAGAATATCCATGAAAATGAGCCTGCAACTATTCAAGGGTCGTGTCAACAACTTTGTGATCTTCCAAACAATAAACTGACAGTTAATTTAATGCATTTTGGATCTTCTCTCAGGGGTACAAGGGAATTTGGACAAAGTGTCATTCTGAACTCACAGACATGATCACCTAGTTGGGTTTCCCTACTTTATTTTTTACATTGTTTGCAATTGACACGAACTGGCCTGACTTGCATGCTATAATGCCTTCAAAAAAACACTCTCATTTGAAAAATGAGAATGTAAAAAGAAATGAAAATGTAATTTGGTACCTGCATTTAGTCGCTATGTACATGCAAAAAAGATTCAATATCTTTTTTGAGATATTATTGCAGAGATATCTTGGCACTAAAGACTTTTGGTATAGGTTTTTTGTCATTCATTCTCGACTATTTTGTTAAAAAAATGAAGAAAAAGGTTTTTTCTTATCATTGGTTGATATATGTTAACTACATGTTATAAAATTTCCGAGGTACGAGGGGAAACATATAGGTTTAGCTCACATCCATGGATTCTTGTGGTTGCCTAGTGCATCAAATATGGAAACATTGGATTGGTCCAATGTCGTTGTTGCCAACGCAACAAAGTGCTTCTTCGACAAATATGTCACAACTTGGAATCCAAGTGACATACATCGTCGAAATGTGATTATCGCTCAAAGTCGGAACAAAGATCCATATATTTTAAATACCCAACAAGTTTTTAATCCAATCTTGAAGAGGATTATGAACATTTGGTGAATTTTGTGCAGATCCATACGAAATGCAGTGTTGATTCATGATTATGCAAAAAATGGTTTGTGCATCTGTGTAGATATGATTGTTATGTACATCTTATTAATTATTGATTAATGTAGTTGTCTTAGGTTGTCTTAGGTTTATTTAAGTGAAAATGCATGATCAAAGATCATGACCCTTCAGCAAGGGATGCCATAAGGCTGTATTCAAAGCCTTGGCCTCTCCCAATTGTAACCATCTCATCTTTTTATGAATAATATATATACAATTATAGTTAAATCTGAGTTTTACACTCCATTGGTATCAGAGCATTGAAATTTAAGGATGCGTTCTTTAAAATATTTCAAGGTATAAAGGAAGAATTTTTTTTTTCAATATTCATCAAATTACGCCAAAAAGGAGATGTGGATAAGTACACTCGAGAATGGGAGACCTTCGTGACACGAGTACCTAGATTTCCATAATCTTGTTTAATCCAATCTTTCGTCTCAGGACTTAAAACCCATATACAAGTAGAGCTCGAGCTTCATGAAATTACATCAGTAGAACTAATAAGACAAAAAGCAAAAGCTACTGAAAAGAAATTTGAAAGGTTATGTTGGTCAAAGCCAGAAAGAGTATATTCGAGACGAAGATTTCCTCAATCTGAAAATATAGATAACACAAAATATGTCCCACCCCATCTTCGTGAAGAAGAAAAAACTAACATGGAAATACAAAGGATGAGAGAGGCCAAGTGCAAACGTTGCGGTGACAAGTGGGACCCTAAGAATAGGTGCACTAAAGGAAACGAGAAAAATAATATGTATAACTGTGAAGAAACTAATGACTCTAACAATGATGAATCAGATGCAGACACCCCAGAGTTCCCTCTAGAACTAGATGATGAAATAATTCCACAAATGTCATTATCATCTATGACAGGTATATCACAACCTCACACACTAAAACTAAAAGGACATATTAAGAAGAACAACGTAATGGTTCTCCTCGACACTGGCACTAGCCACAATTTTTTAGATTCAACCATGGCCAAAAGACTCAACATTCTTATGTTTCCCATGCCAAATATTAAGGTCATGGTGGCCAATGGTAAGAAGATTGAAAAGGTAGGGAAATGCCATAAGGTCAAATTGCAGATTCAAAATTTTAATTTAGAATCTCCATTCATTAGGGGAATTTTGAGGTCTAAAATGGGCCTCCTAAGGAAATAATAAAATAATAGCTAAACCAATAAAATAATATTTATGAATTTGAAATTCACTTTTTGCACCACAATCTATGTAACCATAGTTAAATTCAATTTAAAAGTTGTACCAAAATAAAATTAATAAAAAAATTGTATTGATGTGACTATAAATAAGAATGAGTTTTTCAAGAAAAAATCATTATAATTGAACAACTAATGCATTTGTCCTTTGTACTTAAATAACTTAAAATAAAATATAAATATGCATTTATAAATTCTTAATTATATTATATGCTATTAATTAAAATTTATATTATTTAAATTGTATAAAAACATGTAATTAATATACTATATAAAAATAATATAATATAATAAATGTATAGGGATATGCATTGTTTCTTTCAAGAAATATGAAATGACAATAATATGTTTTTATTCAAAAAGTGTAAATGACATTTATTATGAGTACTTTACTTTGACTTTAAAAGCACTTAGAGCACTACCATGGTTAACCATGAGTTTTTATCCACCATTGAGAATGTGACAAGTAAGTACCTTTAACTCAAGAAATGCCACCTCAACCATTAGGGATGATGTCATCCACTAAAATGTGATTGGTTCTCATAAAGTGAATTTTTATTGTACATTTTCCTTAGGAGGCCCATTTTAGACCTAAAAATTCCCCTAATGCTACACCGTGCCATTATGAGGATTAGATGTGGTCTTAGGAATCTAATGGCTACAAACCTTAGGTACTTATTCTGCCAACCATCAAAAATATTTTATAAGCTTTAAATGTGAACGACAAAAGCACAAGTTATATGGATTCCAAGCACCAGAAAATCAAATTGTATCATCATCCCATATGATGAAGATGATTCGAAAAAGAGCACCAGCCTATATAGTACAATGTCACTAGTTAGAACTATTATGTGCAAAAATGATCAGTGAAGGGTCACCAAAAGTACAAGGGCTAATTCAGAAACACGAAAAAGTAGTCCAAGACCTGCCCATGAAAATGCCTCCTAATAGGGAAATCAAACATACAATAGAAGTCAAGGCAGGATCAGACCCTGTCAACATCAAACCTTATCACTATCTGCATCACCAAAAGACTGAACTTGAAAAGATGCTCCAAGATCTTTTAAAAGTATGGGGTTGCCCCAAAAAGCAAGAGCCCGCCTCTCGGGAAACCAAAGCATTCGTCAACAACGTCCATCATTGCATATGCTTTGCGAACAAAGCATCTTTTGAGAGAGAGGTGATGTTATGTACATCTTATTAATTATTAATTAATGCAGTTGTCTTAGGTTTATTTAAGTGAAAAGGCATGATCAAAGATCATGCCCCTTCACCAAGGGATGCCATAAGGTTTTATTTAAAGCCCCGGCCTCTTCCAATTGTAATCATCTCATATTTTTATCAATAATATATATAAAATTCCAGTTAAATATGATTTTTACACTCCAATGATGCTCCATGGGAGGTTCGTGCCAATTTGACATTGTACATAGATGAATAAGTGAAAAAAACTATGAACCAAATCAAAATTATGATTGTTTAAATGTACACGATGTGGATCTTTTAACAATGTGGTGAGCTAATGTTGATTGTTAGCCAATTGTGTCTCGACATGAAGTTCTTAAGTATATTGTGAAATATGCTTCAAAGGTAGGGATAATGTTTTAGAGCTATCACTATATGTTGACAAGAGTTGTTGTAGGTAATGGATCAGAGGCTCCTTTGGTTTCCACCTATAGAAGGTTCCTTGCATAAATGCTTTTTGACCATGACATTGGAGCACAAGAAACCTATCATTTGTTGCTAAAGCTCCCTCTTGTTATTTATAGTCATAATTTTTTCCCGTTGAATGTTGGGAAAAATGTGTACCAAAGCATTTCATTTCATTCTGATGAAGTTTTCGGTGGAAACAATTTCATTGAGGTTTATCAAATATGAATAGTTTTTTTGGAGCATTTTTTCTTCATGGAAATAACAAGAACTTGGAGTTTTGATGCAAGGTGTAAGCAGGAGGCATGGAAGGCCCGAGATATCCATGATATTGTTCATGTTTGGCCACGATTTTATGTTGTTCCTGATGAAGAGTCAGAAGATATTGAGACCTTTTGATTGAGTGAGTTTCTTTTATACAAGCCATTTCATGACATTGCTTCAGATATCGGGTTATCAACTAGAAGTATCATTGAAAATTGGAGGAATTTCAGATATCATGCTTGACAGTTCATCAAGAAACTTTGGTAGATGAAGGAAATGATGATTTTGAGCCCCTTATACAAGAAGAAAATTTTGATTGATATTTTTAGGAGTGGGAGTCTTTTTGTGGTTGGTTCCTCCAGGCAATGCAAACATTTATGACATTGACAATCTTCGTAGAAGGGACTTTGATATTCATTATAATTGGCAGGAAATTATTTTATCAAATTATTTTTTAGAACAAGGCATCCAGTTCATGAAATATGCACAGTTTGCGGGTGTTGTCAATGGAAACTATGTAGGTGACACATATTTGTCGCCTTCCTCTCTATTAGATAACTAACTAGCTACTTTGAATTTTTTTTTGACACTTTGTTAATGGTGGGAATGATGGTGATTTAAAAATGATTATTTAAGGAACTGCTGGAACCAGGAAGTATTCTCTCATTCAATGTATTTCTCATTCTTTGTATCAATCAACGACAAATGCTAAAATTCCTTTATTGCTACTTACACCAACTGGTATAGTTTCTTTTAACATATGTGGAAAAACTATACATTATGCTTTGAAAATTCCTATAAAATATATGAAACCACTATCTTGCCAGGCTCTCGTAGTGTTTCAAGAAGAAATGAGGCATGTTCGTTATATATTGATTGAAGATATGATATTTATAGGTCAAAGGATTTTCATTCAGATAGATTCACGTTTGTGATATTCCTTTCCTAAGAACCAGGATTCCCCTTTTGGTGGTAGGTCCATCATTCTTGTGGGTGACTTTGGCCAGCTACCCCTTGTTAGGGATAAATATTTTTATGCAGATAGAACAATAGGGAAATTTTTTTAGGAAATATTCAACATTGTTGTTACTTTGGAGAAAACTTATAGTCAACAAGGTGACGATCCGAGACAATTTTCTTTTCACAATCTTCTGACGAATATTAGAAATGAAGAGCTCATTCTTGTTGATTGGGATCTTCTTATGACACGTGTCGATAGTTGCTTGGATCAAAAGGAAAATAGTTTATTTGATTCTTATATTCACTTGTTTGCAACGAATAATCTCGTCAATTTTCATAATCATAAAATGATAAAATCATTAAATTTTCCTATTTCAAGATGTCTTGTTGAATGCAGTAGAAGAACATAACTAGGTGAAAGTGATGATGATGACTTAAAGCATGAAGTGTTTCTATGTCGTGGAGAGAGTGTGATGTTAACATGTAATTTGTGGGTTGAGGTTGGGTTGGTTAATGGTGTACATGGATATATTGAAGATATTTTATTGACGCCTGGTTCGAAGCCGCCATAAATTCCACAATTTGTTATAGTTATTTTTTAAAAGTATCGTGGTGTTCCATTTGATAGGGATTGTCCAAATGTTGTGTCCCTTACGCCTGTTGTTAGGGGGAATCATAAAAAAATTCAATTGAAAATGGCATGGGCGTTGACAATTCACAAATCACAGCGGATTCCTTTACAACGAGCCACTATAGATATTGGAGATAGAGAGAGGTAGGGCTTGGAATTTATAGCTATGTCCAGAGTGAAATCGATAGATGATTTGTAGATTTCACCACTTTTTTCTTTTCAACGTTTTGCAAAAATGAAAGATAATGCATATGTTACACTTCAAAAGAAAGAGAAGGAACGATTGAAGTTGATATCATTTAAGAGGTATTTATGTTGATTATAGTTTACTATTTTGGCAGGTCTTTGTTGTTGCTTGCAATTAATTGTTTGCACATTGATAGGTTTTTTGTTTTGCTTCTTGATCATTTGAATAGATTTGTTGATCGGTAAAGTCAGTAAATTTAATATTTGGAAGAATTTTCATGCGTGAATAATTTTTGTGTCGTTTCATTCTTATTTCATTGGTTAAAGTTTAGCTATTTATGCTTTCTTTCTCCCCTTTTTTTCAATCCTATTACATTTATTCACACTTATTTTTTTCAGAAACTTGTTTCATATATATATATATATATATATATCTATGTACTATTTTTAATTGTATTTTTTTGTCATTGAAATGCAGATATGGAGAACAATGATGGCATCTATTACCTGAAAGTGATAAAATCTATTAGACGAGCAATAAGTTTTTTTGCCTATATCTGAAATAGGCTAGACAGAAAAATGGATTCCATCCTTCTTTTGTTGATGAAAATTTTTGTGTCTTGAATCAAATGAAATCAGATGTTGAATATTTATATCATTTGCACCAATGAGAATCTTGAAGGAAAACATGAAGGGATTGGTTGGAAAACGTGAAGCATCGTGACCATTATTCTGTTGACTTGAATTGGTGTTCCTTCTGTCGTTAGTCTGGGTGTGTTTTGGAAGATGGTAGCATTTAAAAACTGTGTTTTGTTGCACTATTTAAGGTTGAATTTTTTCCCTGAACTTGTTGTTGTAAATAGAACCATCATATATCTGAAATATAATTTTTTGTTCTAGATGCTTTTAATTTTTATCTTGAGGCTTTTATAGTATGCATATATTGGTATATTTATGTTCTTGTACCGATTGCTGACAATGCTTTGATGATTTATAATGTTTTCATATCATATCAATGTAGCACTACCACAACGAAATATTTAATGTGGTTGATATATTTAATGAATTGTTGTAATTGTTTATTATAATTGATTTATTTTTATTTTTATTTTAAATAGTTTAATATATATTTTCTCATTAATTAATTAATTATTTTATTTTATTTTTTATTATTTTTAAATAATGAAATATTATTTAATTATTGAAATTATTTATTAAAATTATATTATTTTTATAATATTTTCTTAATTTATATATTAATCAAAATAAATTCATTTTTTTTTATAAAATTCATTTTTGTATTTATTTTATAATTAATTTTAATTAAATAATTATTGTAATTATTTATTAATTTACTATATATTTTAATTATTTATTTATTAATTAAATTTATTTAATTTATATTTGTAATTATTTATTATTTGTAATTAATTATTGTCATTATTTTATTTTTAATTATTAATTATTGTAATTCTTTTATTTTTTTAATATTAGTTTTTAATATATAATAAATTATATTCTTGTAATTTTTTATTTTTTATTTAACAAAATCAATATTAATATCACAATTTTTTATTTTGTATTTAACAATGTCAATATTAATATTAAGTATGTCTTTTGGTGTTCTTCAACCACTTTAACTAATGTGGCTGATATATGCCTATCAATGTTTATCAAACACATTTATTAAATGTTGTTGTGCTAGTTCGCCGATAGGCATCTATATTTGAAGTTCAGGTGCATGTACATGTGAGGATTTTTATATTTTATTTAAAACAATGATTGTGATTGAATGTCCTCGGAATATGACAAGAATATGCTTCGTCTTATAGCTGGATTAGCAGCTATGATGAAAAGGAGTGCTAAACGTTGTCAAAAAGAGTGCGAAAGGTTGGAAAGAAAATAGAAACGTTGGAATTAAATTAAATTTCAGAAGCCATTTTCCACATTTCCTCTCTGTTGGAATTAAGTTATGATTCATTTTGAAAAGACGACTACCAAGCATTGGCTCTTTGTAATATACAACGAAATAATATATCATATAAATAAACGAATAACATATACGCATTACATAAACAGTAAACATTTAATGTTAATGTAAATTATATAGGCGTGACATTTATGTTGACTATATACTTGCATAAACAGTCAACATTAGTGTTAACATTAATGTTAACATTTATTTTTTAATGTTAATGTTCAAGTAAATGTTTTAAACATTATTATGACTTAATTTTTTAAATATTAACAAAAAGGATAAAAAATAAAACGTGAACATAAAACATAGCAAAAAATATTAACATTACGCATAGAACATTAACAAAAAGTCAAAAAACATGAATGTAATATAGATAAAAAATTAATGTAAATTTTGGAAAATTTATAATATAAGCATTAAAAACAATTTAATTTCATCGAATCACTTACACAATCATTGATGTCTGTGCGAAAATCATTGCAAGAAAGTGTTGGGGTCGAGTTGTTTCTTCTCGTCCCCCACTTGTCCCCACCTGACCATGTGTTTCAAAGATGGGGAAGGTGAAATGAGAAGTAGTAGTCTGGTGAGAAGGTGAATAAAGGTCTGGTGTGGATACACTGTAGCATATTTCTGGCTCTTTCTGTGTTGTGATTTCACAGTTTTTCCGAATAGCTGAAGTCCAGTGGATTTGATTGTGCGTGCATTTGATTTCATTGGTGTAGTGGAGTTTCAAATAATTTCTTTCTCCAGCTACAATTTTTGTTGTGTTGCAGAAAAGGTTAGATAATGTTATTATAATTGTCGTTCTACTTTATCAGTAACTTGTTCCAAGATTAGCTTACAATTACAAATCTTTCTTTGCACGCTTATGAAATATGGAATTAGTAACATATAATAAAAAAACTAGAAGAAAGTATTTAAAATACAACTATAAACGAAGAATTAGGAATTGAAATATTTGGAACAAATAAGTAGTAACGAGTAATAAACCCAAACAATTAGGAGGTAGAGGAAGAACTCAGTCGTTGAGACTGGGTTAGTGCCCTAGACAAGCCAGCTAACTGGCAGCATGGGCACAATCTTGACTACTTCGTACAGGTAAATGTAGCATTATTTAATTCCAACAACACACATCCGACGAGATAACTATACAGATGGACCATATCTATATCAAGAAAATTAATATATAATCAGTACAAAAAAATTTGAAGAGTACAGATGAGAGATCCAAAGAAAAACATAGCATTATCATTTGTAAAAATAAAATATAGTCATATGAATTTTTTTTGCAGACCAACAATAAAAATCCCAACGAAACCGTCACAATCAATTGCGTGAAAGGATTAAAATAACAAGCTAAACCACATTTAAATTTATTTTCATTATAAATATGGCCTTGGTCATATGTGTCTATAGTAAACTTCACCTTGGGAAGTCAGCGTTAGCCAAAAGAACCTTATAGCGGAAGAATCAAGAGAGGGGGTTGGGAATGACCCTGGAAAGAAATTATGCATGATACTTAAACAATATTGTGAACAATATATAATCAGTAATATAGGCTCAAGGTTATAATTGAGGTTTTATAGGACCTAGATGAAGAACTCATTCATTGAGATGATTTTATCACCCTGGCCAAGCCATCTAACTGGAAGCCTGGGAAGAGTCCTGGCTCAACTTGAATACTTCCTAAAGGTAAACCTAGCATTATTTAATTCGAACAACACACATGCCACTAGATAGCTATATAGATGGACCATATCTTTGTCAAAAACATTAATATATAATCAATACCAAACATTTTTGAAGAACACGGATGAGAGATCCAAAGAAAAACAAAGCATTAACATTTGTAAAAATAAAATACAGTCGTATGAAATGTTTTTTCAGACCAACAATTACAAATCCCAACATAACTTTTATAATAAATTGCATGTAAGGACTAAAATCACAAGCTAAACCATAATTAAATTTATGTTCATTAAAAATCTGTCCTTGGCCATCTTTGTCTATAGTAAACCCTTTCCTCAAATAACTTTAATCGATGAAGACAATAATTAAACCCTAGTGATAAATAAACCTAGATTGTTGGATATTCATCGCCTTAGAAGGCTTATAGATAGGAATCCATTTAGGAGGGTTGCCCAGAAAAACCTGGAAAGACAGAACCCAGGTAAGTTCTAACCATCGAAATCATATGAAAGGAAGCAGATAGTGTGCTTGAGTACCTGCACACTGGGGATAATAATCAGTGAATTTTTCTTGACAAATCCCAAATTTCTAAACATAAATGTAGAAAATTTTAAAAGAAGTATCGAAATTCACCTTGGGAAATTAGCGCTAGCCAAAATCACCCTATAATGGAAGAACATAGAGAGGGGGTTATAAATACCCAGGAAAGAAACTATGTTTTGGGTTTTGAACACATAATTAAAAGGAATTAGTATCCTTTTGTACATTAGGAGGCCAAATCTGAATAAATAGGGGCAAATGTGTTTCTTCCTCCCGATTTTGTCAAACCTGCATCAAAATAAACACAATTTTCCATGGTTGCTTAGAGAACCCTGGAAATACAGAGAACCCATGTAAGTTACAATCAGCACATTCTTAAGAGATAATCTCCTTGAGTACCTACGCAATGGGTAAAGATAACCAGTGAATCCTGTTGAGGAATCCTACAGTAAAAAAAAATATAGAGCACTTTTGAAACAAACCACATCCGAACGTTGTTGAAGCAAATAAGAAATTAAATGGTTGCAGAGAACCCATGGTGAGGGTTAGTGCTATGCGTCACGACTAGACCATAGCATGCAAATGTCTAGCACTTTGGGTTTTAAAATCAATTCGTAACCCTGAATATGTGGCAACACATGTACATCGTTCCATCGAACCCTAGGGAAATCAATAGTGAAAGCATGTTCCAAGAATCAGTTTCCTTTCATAGGCTACGAAAGAAAAAGAATCCATGTAAAGAAAACCCTGGAAAGACCCTGGGCATGGTTACCTAGAAAACCTTGGAAAGCCAGAGAACCCATGTAATCTCCTTCAGTACTTGCGCATTGGGGAAACATAATCAGTGAAACCTACTGAGGAATCCTGCAGTAAATAAAAATTTAGATCAGTTCTGAACTTTGTTCAAGAAAATGAGAAATTACCTGGTTGCAGAGAGATGACAATCGAACCTGGTTCAAGAAAATGAGAAATTACCTCGTTGCGGAGAGCCAATGACCAAAACTTATTTATGAAAATGAGAAATTACCTAGTTGGGGAGAGCCCATGGCGAGGGTTACTGTTGTGCTTCACAGCTAGATTGTAGCATGAAAATGTCTGATAGGTTGGGTGAGAAAATCAATTTGTAACCCTAAATCTGTGTAAAGTCATCTGTGTTGTTCGATGGAACCCTACGAAATCAATGGTGGAAGCATGTTCCATGTGTGGTTCCACCGAGACTCATCGAAAAGGTTCACGGACCGAGTAAGATTTTAAAATTCTGCTTACATCCAAGAATTACAAAATTTTGGAAATTATATTACTAACTTACAGTGATGATACATATATTGATAACTTTGCATATCAATATTTTTATTAAAAAACCATTATTTGCGTCAAAGTGGAAAATGTACGCTCCAATTATATTAATAACAATGTGTGTAGACAATATAGATCATTTTACACTACTACAAATTTGAGAAAATTCTTCCTTCATGAAAAATATGCCAACTCTAGAGATCAAGTCTCTAGTGTTTGATGCTAAACCATTTTAAGAGGTGTGGTGCCATGCTTAGTGTTATGGATAGGCAGATTGACAATGCTGCAATAATTGGAATTGAGTAGTAGTTTTGAATCTCAAGGTTTCCTCAACACGTTGAGAGACTTGAATCATTTTCAAATGTTAAATTATTATTATTCTTTTGGGTTGTGCTTAAATTTCCAATGGAGTCTAATATATTGCCTATGTGTTAAATTATTATTGTTTATTTTAACTCTGTGTTTAATTATGACTATTCATTTTGACTGTGTGTGTAAATTGTTGTCTATTCGAGATTTAGGTGTTCACAAGGATCATGAGTCTTTTTTTTTTACTTCATATTCATTGGAGTATATCTATATTCGAAAGTGGGTATGATCCTTCTCAAATCCAATTCAACTAGCACATGTTGATTCTAGAATAGGAAGTTATTTTTGTAATTCAACTAACACATGTAGATTCTAGAATAGGAAGTGATTTTTGTAGTACTTTAAATTAAAAGTAAAGCTGAATATAAATGTTTAATTATTATATCAACAATAATGTTGTATATAATTCGCCAAAAATCATGTTTGTATGAACAAGTAAGAGGTTATGATAAAGTTGTGAGGTTTTATTTTATGCTGGGGGAGAAATAATTAATAACTAGATGTTGTTTAAAATTATCTAATTATATGTAATTTAATATTTGTTTGTATTTAAATTTTTATTATAAAGCTTTTGTAAGTGTATTAAAACTAGATTTTTTTGATACTTTATTGAAACTGGATTTTGCAGTGGTTGTCCTAATTTAATATTGGGTTAAATTTTTATTTTTATTTTAATGTTATATCTAATTCTTTGTATCACTTTATGTTTCAATATTTATATAACTGAGCCTCTTATATAATATATCCATTTCGGTAGCTACCTTACCGAATAATTTATTTGGTAAAAATCGTCTTTTGAGAAAGAAGTTTCAGTTCAACAATGAAATGAAATATAGATAATTTATTGCATTAGAGTTTGAATTCAAGGAAAACTAAGGGCGTGCAAATTTTTGTTATGAAACCAGCTCCCAAAATAGAAGAAAAGAGAGATCAACACCTTAGAAATTAGCCACTTCGAGGGGGCAACCTCCTTTACATTACATAAATGAGAAATTCTTGGATGACCCAAATGACGAAACCTCCTTTCTATATATAGGAGTCCAAGGGGTCACACTATAATCCTAGTTGACCAAACAATAATAATGTAAGGGAACAATAATAAAAATATGGAGACTACATGGGTACAAAAATAATAATAAGGGGGCTACACTAACTACAATAAGGGACTACACTAGTAATATAGGGCCCTAACATGCCCCTCTCCTTCAAACAAGTGTTGTCCTCGATGCTTGATTATTTCTAGATGCTTCTATATAAAATTCTCATCCTCCCATGTGGAATCTTTAGCGGGTAAGTTCTTCCACTTGTTGAGATACTCTGAAATTGATTGATTTCGTAGTTTTCGAGTTCTTGTTTTTGTGACCGCTTCAGAATTTATTTTGATGTGATGTTGATCTTCTTGTTGTTTCATTCTATCATCCACCAAAGTTAGGTTATCCTTTAAGAGTTGGAAAACTTGTTGTTGGTGCTTGATGTGATCTTCCACTACTTTATCATCCATATTAGCTTTCATTTGATCCTTCAAACCATCCAAATTAGCATCTCTGTCATCTTTGGTTTCTCTTTGTGAGATCGAAATTTGTTGCACTTGGTACCGTAATTTTGATATATCATACTACAATTATTCCTCTTCATGCATCAGAGTAGAGCTCTTTGAGGGATTAATGGGTGTGGAATTATTTTTGGGAGGCATCATATAACTCAATGCAGATATCTATGCTTCAATATTCCCTTGGAATCACTTCAAACTTATTTTTCAAACAAAAGTAATGCAAACTTGTTTAAACAATACACACCTTTTTCATGTTTTTTAGAAGGTATATATTGAACCTGATTTATCTCTGTTATTTCAGATCTTCAAGATCTGAATTTACCTCACGTATTAGCTCTCTAAGTCCTCTTTCCAATTCCATGGGTTTGACCTGATTTGGATTCTTCAAGACAAAGTTATGCCCAATCTCCCACAATGACCTAATTATAGACTAGTTCAGTAGAGCGAACTTGTATGGTGTTCCACATGTCACTGTTTCCTCCTTCGGCTCTGAAATTGATACATAGGAACCTACAGTCCATGTAATTTCAGGCACTTTTTATATAATTCCAATTTGATGCTCACAAAGAGAGTTATGACAATTTTCCTAAGGTCACCTCTTTGAGATGTAATTTGGGAGCTTGCAAAAACCATAACTTCCAGAAATCATATCTCCGTACATATTTCGAACCACGATCTAAATTTTTTACATGAAGTTCCTAAGGATGTCTTCGCAAATGGGTTTTTTTTTAGCATCTGAACCTTCGTATAAAAAAATTTATAGTGAAAAATGTCATGATGACCTGTTTGAAACAACGAAACCCTAGAATCCAAAGCTCTGATACCAAATGTTATGAAACCAGCTCTCAAAATAGAAGACAAGAGAGATCAATGCCTTATAAATCAGCCACTTCGAGGGGGAAACCTCCTTTACATTACATAAATGAACAATTCTTGGATGACCCAAATGAAAAAACCTCCTTTCTATATATAAGAGTCCATGGGGTCACAATATAATACTAGCTGACCTAACAATAATAATGTAAGGGCACAATAATAACAGTATGGGGACTACAGGGGTACAACAATAAAAATAAGGGGGCTACACTAGCCACACTAAGGGACTACACTAGTAATATAGGTCCCTAACAATTTTATTAGGTGCACCTTTCACCATTAAAAATTAACAAAAACCTGTTATCATTGAAAAATAACAAAGGGGCAGTTAAAAGTCATTAAGTCCAGAAATGATATTTGAAGCAACAAAAGATAATATAAAGAAATTGGTCAAATGATTTTGATATTTAGATCCGTAGAAAGGAAGTTAATGATTTTAAACAATTTCTCTCCTTGTTCAAAAGGAGAGAATATGAATATGAATATGGTAAATTTACTTTATTCACATGTTTTAAACAAGAAAAAAAGTAGAAGGAAAAATTCCTCAACCCACGTTCTCACCACACAAATAAAAAGTCGAATGAAAAAATTTAAGGATTCCAGTTCTTAAATTACGTCTTAAGGTATCTTTTTAGTGCAATATTTCCATTGGTTAGTCAAAAAACGTTCAGTGTAATCTTTTCATGGATGTGACCATTGTCATTATCATAAATATTTGGATACATATCCTAAATAGTTATATATTGTTGGATATTGGATATAAATATCAAACTTTTACCTAGATTTGGTGTTTAATAAGGCGTGGAATTTCAAATTTGCCGTGTAACAAGTGCCATTTGGGATTTTACTTACTCAATGGATAATTATATGTTACCTTAAACAAGTTTATGAAAAATAAGAGAATGTGTACATTTGTGATTATTTTTTTAGGAAATGTTAGATGTTCAGAAATTTGGACATGGGACTTTGTTTTTATATTTTCACAAATTTACTAAATGTGCTCACAATGATATTTTAATATTAAATTTTTTCATCATTTAAAAAAAAAATCCCCAATGAGATTTAAATATTAATTTTATTCCTCATTTAAAATAATCATAACTTTATAAATTAATAAATAATAACTGAAAGTTAATAATGATTAAGAAATAAACATGTAATACTTTTTAAAAATAAATTAATTCTAATTTTAGGAGCCTCCTTGGCAGATAGCAAGTGTAAATTGGGATTTTACTTACTCAATGGATAATTATATGTTTTTACATGGTGGGAAAACCTATCATAGCTTAGTTGTGCATTCTGAGAAATGTTATTTTTTATTTGGAAGTAGAATTTTCACAGCTCTTACCAATGAAGAAGATTGGATTCCCATTATTTTATGGAAATGAATGATGCAACCAATGCTCCAATTGGACGATCTGTTTCACATTGTCGCCATCATATACTTGTTTGTCGTAGAGAAATTGAAATTCTTGGCAATAATTTTAGAGGAGACATGGTTTACGTGCATAAAAACTTTCAATTAAGAATTGACAATATATATTCTATGCATATGTAACAAGTATGTAATGAATGTTATCCATTTATACATGTTGTGAGATGGCATGAAGGGCCGATTTTTCTGAGAAGTAGGAGAGAGAAAGGTGCTCATCTCGTTTCCTGCTTTAACAACATGGATCCAGGTGAGAAACTTGATGTTCTAAGAGTTATTACACAAGTTGAAGAGATGCTAATAGCATGAGTGAATCCAATATTGCAAGTATCCCATTCTCGTGGTGGTCAATATAAATATAGTGGCCACACAATAAGTTTTCCATAGGATATATCTTCAATTGGGAAGAAGGTTTCACGACATGTTGAGAAGCTAGATTTTTTTATTGTTAGAAGACAAGGTGTTCAATCCAGATACTATGAATGTATGTGAAGATAAAGAGTGCGATGTATGTATTTCTTTACAAAATCCAAATGGACAAGTACTACATGGATGTTGAAATTTACATGGATTCAATTTTTACTCTCACGAAAAGAGCTATTGATGTCTCTATTAGGTTACAATATATTGATAGTGATCTTTACAAAATATATAGGGCTGATATGGACATTGAAACAGAGGGGGTTCATTCTTTTCATTTTCACCCATCATCTTTTCTCTCTCACTTGCCTAATGAATCCAGGGAAGTTGATCGGATAAGAAGATATATTGAGAATGCAGAAAGCACATATGGTGAACCAATGGATTGGCTAGATATTAGAACTTCTCCCATTAATGAATATAACATAAAAGGATTTCTAGACATGGCATTCCCCACTTTATTCCCTACAGGCGATGTTGATTGGTTGTATCCACGTATTTGCAATGTGGAGACACATAAATATGGTTTACATCTATTGAGATATTATGATCAAAGATTTGGAATCCATCCTCAGTTTCGATATTTCTTGTTGAATATGATTATGCACCATCATATTCAAGGCACAACATCTTTCTTTTTGAAGAAGAATATCCATGAAAATGTGCCTGCAATTGTTCAGGATTTGTGTCAACAGATTTTGATCTTCCAAACAATAAATTGGCAGAGAAGTTAATGCATTTTGGATCTTCTCTCAGGGGTACACGAGCATATTGGACAAAGTGTCGTTCCAAACTCATGGACATGATCACCCAGTTGGGTTTCTCTACTTTGTTTTTTACTTTTTCTGCAGCTGACATGAAGTGGTCTGACTTATATGCTATAATTCCTTCAAATACACATTCTCATCCAAAAACTAAGAATGCGAAAAGAAATGAAAGTGTAATTCAGTACCCACATTTAGTCGCTATGTACATGCACCAACGATTCAATATCTTCTGTGAGATACTATTGCATGGATTTCTTGGTGCTAAAGACTTTTGGTATAGGTTTGTTGTTGTTCCTTCTCGACTATTTTCTTAAACATTTGAAGCGAAAGGTTTTTTCTTATCATTGGTTGATATATGTTAATTGCATGTTATAAATTTTCCTAGGTACGACTGGAAACATAGAGATTTGACTCACATGCGTGGATTCTTTTCGTTGCCCGGAGCACCAGATATGGAAACATTTGATTGGTTTAACGTCATTGTTGTCGACGTAACAAAGTGCTTCTTCGACAAATATGTCACAACTTGGAATCCACGTGACATACACTGTAGAAATGTGATGATCGCTCGAAGTCTAAATGACGATATGTATATTTTAAATACCCAACAAATATTCTCATGCAATCTTGAGGAGGATTTTGAATATTTGGTTAACCGTGTGTAGAGGCATACAAAATGCACTATTGATTCTTGTTTATGCAAAAAAGGGTTTGTGCTTCTGTGTATATATGATGCTCCATGGGAAGTTTGTGCCAATTCAACATTGTACATAGATAAGAAAGTGAAAAAAAAATATGAACCGAATTGAAATGATGATCGTTTAAATGTACACAATGTGGATCTTTTAGCAATGTGGTAGACTAATGTTGATTCTCAACGAGTTGTGTCTCGACATGCAGTTCTTAAGTATATTGTGAAATATGCTTCGAAGGCAGAGATAAGACCAAATATCTATCATGATATGTTGAAAAGAATTGTTGCAAGTAGTTGATCAGAGGCTCCCGTGGTTTCGTCCTACAGAAGGTTCCTTACAGAAAGGCTTGTTGACCATGAAATTGGAGTGCAAAAAACCTTTCATTTGTTGCTAAAGCTCCCTCTTGTTGTTTCTAGTCACAAATTTTTCCAGTTGAATGTTGGGAAAAATGTGTACCAAAGGCTTTCATTGCATTCTGATGAATTTTTTTATGGAAACACTTTCATTGAGGTTTATCAAAGCCAACCATTTTTTTTGCTGCATTTGTGCTTAATAGAAATAACAATATCTTGGAGTTTTGATGCGAGGCGTAGGCAGGAGGCATGGAAGGCCTGAGATATCCATGTTGTTGTTCATGTTTGGCCACAGTTTTATGTTGTTCCTCATGAAGAGTTAGAATATTTTGAGACCTTTTATTGGAGTGAGTTGCTTTTATACAAGCCATTTCATGACATTGCTTCCGATATCGGGTTATCAACTAGAAGTATAATTGAAAATTGGAGGAATTTCAGATATCGTGCTTGGTATGTTGATCGAGACCCTTTGGCAGATGAAGGAAATGATGATGTTGATCCCCTTGTACATGAATAAAATGTTGATTGAGATTTTGAGGAGTGGGAGGTTTTTTCACGGTTGGTTTCTCTAGGCAATGTAATCATTTCTGACCTTGACAGTCTTGGTAGAAGGGACTTTTATATTCATAATAATTAATAGGAAACGATGGTATCAAATTATTTTTTAGAACTTGGCATCCATTTCATAAAATATGCGTAGTCTTCATGTGTTTTCAATGAAAATTATGTAGCAGACACATATTTTTCGCCTTCCTCTCTATCAGATAACCAACTAGCTACCTTTGAAATGATTTTTCGACACTTTGTTAATGGTGGGAATGATGGTGATTTGAAAATGAATATTCAAGGAACTACTGGAACTGGGAAGTCTTATCTCATTCACTGTATTTATCGTGCTCTGTCTCAATCAATGACAAATGATAAAATTCCTTTTTTGCTACCTGCACCAACTGGTATAATTGTCTTTAACATACATGGAAAAACTATACATTATTCTTTGAAAATTCCTATAAAAGATATGAAAACATTGTCTAGCTAGACTCTTGCAGTGTTTTAAGAAGAAATGAGGCATGTTCATTATATATTGATTGATGAGATGAGCTTTATATAAAAGAGGTCCATCATTCTTGTGGGTGACCTTGGCTAGCTGTCCCCTGTTAGGGATAAAGCTTTGTATGCATGTAGAAAAATAGGGAAATTTTTGTGGGAAAGATTCAACATTGTTGTTACTTTAGACAAAATTTATAGGAAACAAGGTGACAACCTGAGACAAGTGTCTTTTCGCAATCTTCTGACGAATATTAGAAATGTAGAGCCCATTATTGCTTATTGGGATATTATTATGACATGTGTCGATAGTTTTTTTGGATCAAAAGGAAAAAAAATTATTTGATTCTTCTATTCACTTGTTTGGAACAAATAATCTCGTCAATTTGCACAATCGTAAAATGATAAAATCATTACATTTTCCTATAGCGAGATGTGTTTTTGAATGCAGTAGAAGAACATAACTAGGTGACAGCGATGATTATATCTTGGAGCATGAAGTGTTGCTATGTCATGGAGAGCGTGTGATGTTAACGTGTAATTTGTGGGTTGAGGCTGGGTTGGTTAATGGTGTATGTGGATATATTGAAGATATTTCTTTGTGCCTAGTTCGAAGCCACTACAGCTTTCACAATTTGTTACAGTTCTTTTTGAAAAGTATTGTGGTGTCCCATTTGATAGGGATTATCCAAATGTTGAGCCCATTGCACTTGTTGTTACGGGGAATATTAAACAAATTCCATGGAAAATGGCATGGGCGTTGACAATTCACAAATCACAGGGGATGACTTTACACCGAGCCACTATATATATTGGAGGTAGAGAGAGGCAGGGGTTTACATTTGCAGTTATGTCCAGAGTAAAATCGATAGATTGCTTGCGCATTTCACCACCTTTTTCTTTTCAACGTTTTGCAAATGTAATATAGTGAATATGTTACACTTCAAAATAAATATGAGGAACAATTGAAGTCGATATCATTTAAGAGGTATTTATGTTGATTATAGTTTACTATTTTGGCGTGTCTTTGTTGTTGCTTGAAATTATTTTTTTGCATATTGATAGTTTGTTTGTTGTGCTTCTTGATCATTTGAATAGATTTGTTGATTGGTAAAGTCAGTAAATTAAATATTTGGAAGAAGTTTCATGGGTGAATAATTTTTTTGTCGTTTTGTTCTTATTTCATCGGTTAAAGTTTAGAAATATATGTTTTCTTTT
Organism: Pinus albicaulis; assembly: GCA_034641835.2. Lineage (NCBI taxonomy): Eukaryota > Viridiplantae > Streptophyta > Pinopsida > Pinales > Pinaceae > Pinus > Pinus albicaulis. The sequence goes on from CM076575.1 coordinate 884,346,560, forward strand.
GTGCCTTTTTTCAATCCTATTACATTTATGAAAAATTAAATTTTTTTCATAAACTTGTTTCATATATATATAGTATATTTAATTGTATTTTTCTGTCATTGAAATGTATATTTGGAGAATAATGATGGCATCTATTACCTGAAAGCAATGAAATCTATTAGAGGAGAAATAATTTTTGTTGCCTATATCCAAAACAAGCTAGACATCAAACATGGATTCCATCCTGCCTTTGTTGATGAACATTTTCGTGTCTTGAATCAAATGAAATCAGATGTTGAATATTTGTATCATTTGCACCAATGAGAATCTGGAAGGAAAACACGAAGGGATTGGTTGGAAAGCGTGAAGCATCGTGACCATTATCCTGTTGATTTGAATTTGTGTTCCTTCTGTCATCGGTCTAGGTGTGTTTTGGAAGAGGCTAGCATTTAAAAATTGCGTTATGTTGCAATATTTAAGGTTGAAATTTTTCTGTGAAATTTTTGATGTAAATAAAGCCATCATATATCTTAAATATAAATTTATGTTCCATATGTTTTTATTATTGATCTTGGGGTTTTTATAGTATGAATATATTGATATGTTTATGTTCATGTACCGATTGTTGACAATATTTTGATGGTTTATAATTTTTTCGTATCATGTCAAAATAGGATTACCACAACAAAATATTTAATGTGGTTGATATATTTAATGAATCATTGTAATTGTTTATTACAATTTATTTATTATTATTATTTTTATTTTGAATATTTCAATATATATTTTCTCATTAATTATTTAATTAATTCATTTAATTATTTATTAATTTTAAATAATGAAATTTTATTTAATTATTTAAATTATTTATTAAAATTATATTATTTTTATAATATTTTCTTAATTTAAATATTAATCAAAATAAATTAATTTTTTTTATAAATTTTTTTTTATTGATTTATTTTGTAATTAATTTTAATTAAATAATTATTGTAATTATTTATTGATTTATTATATATTTTAATTAATTTTTGTAATTATTTATTATTTTTAATTAATTATTGTCATTACTTTATTTTTAATTATTGTAATTATTTTATTTTTTTAATTTTAGTTTTTAACATATAATAAATTATATTCTTGTAATTTTTTATTTTTTATTTAACAATATCAATATTAATATTGTAATTTTTTATATTGTATTTAACAATATCAATATTAATATTAAGTATGCCTATCAGTGTTTTTCAACCACGTTAACTAATGTGTTTGATATATGCCTATCGATATTTATCAAACACATTTATTAAATGTGATTGTGCTTTTTAAATTTTGTTACAAACCACCTTTAATATTATTCATATTGCTCGTTTTCAGGATGTTCAAGAAAGAACTAGCATAAAAATAACTTTCCTAATAGTTTGAATATACGCTATAGCTAGAGCTAATCCTATTGTTTATCCTCTACCAATATAATAAGTGATTAAAGGGTTTATTTGGAAATTCTTATGATAACGTACATTTTTCCGAAGTGATTATAAATACTTGTTGTTTATATGCTTTGTATTTCCATGAAATACTTGGTATTCAGAAAATATTATATTATTGGTGTTGTCAGAATGTATCACTGTAGGGTCCATTGGTCCTTCAAATAAGTCGGAAAACAACTTCCTCAACCAAACAACTTCTCTGCTCACTTCACATGCTGCAATATATTCAACCTCAACACTACTCTAAGAAACTCATTCTTGCTTTCTGCTCATCCATGAGACCATGTAGGATCCTATTGGCTTGAGGGTTCCTGACCCAGGTTCGGTGTGCAAGGTTTGCCAACAAACCCTTATACTACTGGCCCTTTCGGCAGTGACCTGCTTTCGTAGGTCACAGTCTCACCCGAAGTAGTATGGGTGGGTGCTGGAACCAGGTTTTCGCATCCTGAGAAAGGAAGGGTAAGGCAAGCAGACCCGCGTTCTATTCAGATTACCTTGTTTCTTTGCAGGGTTAAGTATGTATCTATTTGCATCCACATGCACTAGATATACAATTATATGCTTTTCATAACATCAACACAACATTATATAAACAGAGCAGAATAGATCTAGATCCAAGCATTCAGTACACAGACTTTCGTAGCAGAAAGACAAAAAATACATAACAAAATAATTATCAGTAGTTCATACAACAGTACTCACAGATTCAGATCTCTAATAATCCTTCACATTCATTCATTCATCAACCTTTCCTTACAATTCCCTTCCCAACCTGTGCACACAGCAACAGGGTCTACACACTACTGGACTAGAAGCTCCACACACACAACGAGCAGGAGTCCATTCCCCCAAAAACCAAACAGATAGCTTAAAAAATAGATCACATCAGTAGCTCATTCATTCCTATCCTTTACAATCCATAATGCATCTCTATTTATAACAATCTAGCCTCAACGTTCCTATGGCCTGAAACCCATGGTTTTCGGACCCCTAGTTTACCCTTTGACCCATTACAATGCATTCGGGGCTTTGATCCACCCCAAAACCCCTGTGCTATATTAAATATAATCAAAATTAATCAAGCTTAATCAAAATGGACCAGTTTCACAACTTGTTAGGAGACCCTGTTCCAACATTCCCCCAACACAATCTTGTGACTCGTCCCGAGTCACTGCACTAGTGCGACCACATAGTCCGCAGGCTGGTATTGTTTGAGTCGACTACCATTGAAAAATCCAGGAATGAGGTCATCGCGCAGGGTAGCTAACTTGACTGTGCCACCATTCGTAACCTTCTTAATTGTGTAGGGACCAAGCCAGTGCTGCCGGAATTTTCCTAGGTGTTTCACAAATTAGCTATCGTATAAAAAGACAAGATCACCTTCAATGAATGTCTTCTGGCGAATGTGTCGATCATGCCAGGCTTTATCCCGATCCTTTTGAACCTACTGGTGAAATTGAGTTATAAATCGATCTTCCTCCAAAGCCACCAGTTGCGCCAGGCATTCTTCTATGATGTCAGAGTCGGCCATATTCATGAATGTTGCGATGCATAGGCTAGGAACAACATACTCTATTGGCATGATGGCCTCCTCGCCTTAGACCATTCAGAAGGGTGTCATGCCGGTCAACTTTTTGCAGGTCGTTTGGTATGCCCACAGAACCGAGGGGATGCGAACATCTTAGTCACTACGATTAGCGTTACAAACCTACATTAATACCTGCTCCAAATTTTTTTTAAAATATTCAACCACCCCATTAGCCTGGGGATGATATGGTGTACTCTTGGCATGGTGGATCCGGAATTCTTCAATCGAAGCTTGAATCATTTGGTTAACAAAATGCGTACTGTTATCGCTCATTAGGATCTTCGGGTAGCCAAACCTTATCAGAATCTGCTCAAAGATGAAGTGCGCAGTAGTATCAGCAATACAATATTTTACAGCTTGTGCCTCAGCCGATCGTGTGACGTAGTCAGTGGCAGTGATAATGTAGCATGCACCTTTTTTCTTTCCTGGTGGATTGATGGGTCCGATAAAGTCAATGGCCCATTTATCAAAAGCCTATAGGGCCATGTGAGGCTATAATGGCATGTCATCTCGTCGTGAGGGTCGGCCAGTTCGTTGGCATGTATCGCACAACCTACAATAGGCGTAAGAATCCTGATGCAGGGTAGGCCACCATAAGCCAACCGTTAAAATATTTTGTGTCGTAGCTCTACCCGCATAGTGGCCTCCTGCGACTCCATCATGTGCTTCTGTGAGGACGGTGGGCCGTTCGTGTTCCAATACATATCTGTGGAGTATTTCATCGGCGCCCAGCTTGTATAGCTATCCTACGATGATAGTGAAGTTTGTAGCCCGGGTAACCAACTCCTTCTTCTGTTTTACTGAATACGCAACAGGGGCCACAGCCGTAGTAAGGAATTCAATGATATCAACAAAGTGAGCATCAAAATGGTAAACAGCTGCGCATCGAGTAAGCCTTTGTCTAGGTTAGTGGGTTCTTCCCCTGTATTGATACGAGACAGGTGATCCGGGCCTGCATTCAACCGCCCGGGCTTAACGATGATATCAAAATCATATTCCTGAAATAGAAATAGCCAACGGCAAATATTCCCCCCCAACACAGGCTTGTTGACCAGGTATTTCAAAGCTAAATGGTCTATGAACATCTTAAAGTGTCCTCCCAGCAGATAGTGCCGATATTTTTTTTTAGTGTGTACACCATAGCCAGTCCTTCATGCTCAGGGGTAGAGTAATTTCTTTTGGCACTTGAGAGTTTGCCATTGGCAAAGGCAACCAAGTGATCAATATCTCCTTTGCCAGGCTGCGTGAGGACCGTGCCCACGGAAATTCCTAACGCATCGAAATGTACATGAAATTATTTTGACTAGTCAGGGAATATCAGTATGGGCGCATAAATCTTCTTCTCTTTTAGTAGTTTGAAGCTCTTCTGACATTCATCATTCCAGAAAAAAGAGACATATTTTTTTAGTAGCTGTTCCATGGGTGTTGTGATCAGAGCGAATCCTTGAATGAATTTTCTGTAATATCCTGTGTGACCGAGAATGGAGCGCAGCTATTTCTCCGTGGTGGAGGCTGCCAGGTTGATAATTATGGCTATCTTTGCAGGATCAACCATCAATCCTTGCCGACAGACTATGTGCCCAAGCAAGATTCTGAAAGGTACACAGAAGATACACTTTTTGATATTCAAGGAGATTTGGTGCTTCCGGCACGCATCCAACATTAATCGCAGGTTCGAGAAATGTTCTTTCACCAAGCCAAAAACCATCCAGTCATTGAAGTAAACCTCCAGGAACTTATGAATAAATTATTTGAACATAGCCACCACAACCCTTGAAAAGATAGTAGGTGCGTTCTTAAGACCAAAGGGCATGACCATATACTGGAAGGAATCCCATTCGGTGGCAAAGGTGGTCTTACTGCGATCCTTAGGTGCAATTTTGATCTGGTGGTATCTTGAGAATCCATCAGTGAAGGAATAGGCCTCCTGGCCACCCACACTATCAAGGATTTCATCGGAGAAGGGAGTAGGGAAAGGGTCACAAATGCAGGTGTCATTCAACTTTCGTAGATCCACACAGATGCATATTTCTCCCTTTGTTTTTTTCTCTTGAACGACCATTGGGCTTACCCAATCTAACTGTTCAACTGGTTCAATGATACCTGCGGTCAACATTTTGTCCAACTCTTCTTTGACCTTTTTCTTATACTTAGGGTTCAACCGGTAGGGCCACGCTTCAGGCTTCAGAGTGATGTGCATAATGTCGAGGTCCCTAGTGATTCCCTTGAGCTCAGAAAACTTTATAGGGAATAAGTCATGGTACTTCGTAAGTAGTTCGGCAATTTTTCCCACGGTGCCTTCATCCTAATAATCCCCAATTTTAGCCAGCGTAGGGTGTTCTTATGTCCCAATATTAACTTCACGTAGCTGGAGAGGTTGTGTTACATCAACATCCTGGAGCGATGGTCTGATAACGGTACATTCCCCTTCTGATTCCGGAACAGAGATATTCCGCGAGTTATTCTCTTCTTTGTTAATCACCAAGCTCCGGCAGCTGAATATGTCTTGCATCTGAGCCTCCCATGTCAGAACGACTAGAGGGGTGTGTGGGTGAGGCTTCTTAAAGATGAATGCATCAATGTCTTGTAGGGATTTGTCAAGCATCTCTATTCCCCCAATAAGTCTGAACATTCCAATAAGGTCCTCTTTTAATATTTCCCAGTGGTGGGTCCGCTGATATAACTCTACGTCTAAGTACCAAGTAGCAGGAATAGGGCCCAAGGCATGTATAAATAGATGGATCCATTCTTCTGGGGTTTGGTCGGCCCATTTGGTTGTCCAAGTACGTAGATGCGCACAAGGGTCCACGGGTCCTAGGAATATCTTGGTGTGCACATCAGTGGGAGGTGCGAACCGCAGCACCATCCTATCCCGACACCTCTCCCAGTCCGAAAATTATTTCTTGTGGGTATCCCACTAGCGTGAAGGTGTGCCACGTAGTGCAATATTGAGTGCCCAGAGCCGCCGATCTTTTGGCACCTTAGCCTCTAATGTTCTTATGAAGTCCTGGACAATAGTAGACTCATCAAAGTGGGGAAGGTCCCTTACCTATGAAGTAATTCGGTAGAGGGACCTTGCAACCTGAGGGCAGCATAGTGTTGAGACATTGTGTAGCCGGGTCCACCAACTCTCAAGTTCTTCATCCGGGTCAGAACAATACTCCCTATTTTTCTCCCAATCGAATACTCTGCCTGTTGTAGGGTCACCCTAGTCTTTGTCTTGTGCTGTCATCCTGTAGATATGATCGATTTCCTCCTCTTCGTATGTTGGTTCTGTATACCACATACCCTTAGCGGAATCCAGTGGTACTATTACACGAGTATCTTTCTTCTCAAACACCATGCTACGTTTTTTTAGATTAATGACACCCCCTATATCGATAGCCCAGTCTAGTCCTAGGAGTGCAGGATAGGGATTCGTATCCTCCACAATTTCTATGACCTCAAAGTCAGCTAGGACCCTTACTCCTGCGATATCGACCACAAATTTTGGCAACCTTCCCAGAGGGATGATCTTTTGTTAATTCACCATTCATAGTTGGATAGTGGACCAGTCTAAATTAGGTTCTCCCATTCGTTGCCATGTCTGTTTTGGTAAGACGTTTGTGTTAGATCCAAGATCAAGAATAACTTGATCCATCTCATAATCACCAATCTGCGTCGTCAGTCGCAGTTCCCTCCTGGTGCGCCTTTTGTAGCTGTGTAATTTTTGTACTTCCTTAACCTCAGCCACTGGGCTGGGCTGGGCTGCGTAGTTCTGTAGCAATACTTGAAGTTTTTCTCCATCCTGTGGGTTGTGTAGTAGCTTCAAGCATGCCCTTCACAAGGTTTCAAATTCCTCTTCTGTCTGGAGGTGTGCTGGCGGCTACGCAGGGGCTTCCAGCAACTCCTGTTTCCTGGGATTTGGTTCCTTCTGGGTAGCCAGCTCCTCCCTCGCTCCTTGGGTGACCATGCTGCACGTTATGATTTTTACACTGGGATCTTCACTCCTTAGCTCTGTTTTGACTCTCTGTACATTTTGGGTGGGGGTAGACTATTTGTCCTTCATTTTTGTTAACAATATCAGACAGTCTTCAATCTCATGGTCCAGTTGTCTACAATATTTACAGGACTGCCTCGTGGGATTTGGGCAGTCCTAGGTGAAGTGCCCTACCTCTCCATAGTTGTAGCAGATCAGCTGGCCCTGTCCTCATTCTGCACTCCCTCCCCGTCCCCCCCTGCCCCCTGCAGGAGAGCTACCAAAGGTTGTGGGAGATCTCGGAGAGGCAAGATTAGACTGTACTCTATAAAGGGTTCCCCGATCTACCAGTAAGTCATATGTGCAACAATTATTATTTTCATGCCCTATAGATCGGTAGAACCTGCACCATTGTTGCCTCAATTCATCGTTATTTATCCGAGGACACTAGGTTGTGTCATGTAGTCACGCTACCCGGAAATCTTCGCACCAGAGGTCTGTGCCGACTCCTTTTCCCCGTTCCGTCCATAAGCTCTGTATTTCCAGGTGCATAGCCCCGAGCTGCTCTTGAATTTGCTGCACTCCTTCCCTTGTGTCATCCTTAGGCACAACTTCAAGTTTCATTGCAGCTTCCAAGGCTTTTTCCTGCGATTCGAAGGTCTGGTGGCCCATGGGTATGCGTAAGTGAGGTAGCAGCATAGCGATGAACCATTCCGTGTGTTGTTTGTCGTTGTACTTGAACTCACCTTCCCTGATTACTTTCTTTAACTGTTGATCGGCCTCCCATACCAACTCAGACATCCCTTTATTTAAGTCTTTTACTTTTGCTACCAGCTGGGAATAGGATTTTGGCTTTCAGAATTGTTGTTTGAGGGCATCCTTGATATTTTGAAGCGTTGCGCTCCCGTTCTGAGATATATACTGCATATACTAGTCCAACGCCCTCTCTTCGAAAGCCAAGGATAGTTGTGCTCTCTTCACAGTATCGTTTACCACCCCTTGTGCCATCCACACCGAATCGGTCACGAACCAAAATCAGTCCATGTCATCATCGGTTGCTCCTTTAAAAGTAGGTAACTTTAAGTGTGCTGCCATGGGCTCCTCTGGTTTATCTTCCTGGGGCCCTAACGTTGGGGCAGCTAACAGACCTTGTGTAGGTCTCGGTGGACTATGAGAAAAGCAATCCTCTCCTCGATTGTCTCGATAGTTCTTACTGCTCCGCATTGTGCTTCGACCCAAAATATCACTCATTCCACCCCGCGTTAGATCTCTAATGCCATTACCCGATCCCGTTTCTTAGACTCCTTCAGGTCTCGACAACAGAACCATTTTTTGGCTTTAGGGGTCCTGACCCAGGTTCAGTGTGCAAGGTTTTCCAACAAACCCCTATACTACTGGCCCTTTCGGTAGTGACCTTCTTTCGCAGGTCACAGTATCGCCCGAAGTAGTATGGGTGGGTGCTGGAACCAAGTTTCCACACCCTGAGAAAGGAAGGGTAAGGCAAGCAGAGCTGCATTCTATTCAGATTACCTTGTTTCTTCACAGGGTTAAGTATGTATCTATTTTCATCCACGTGCACTATATCTACAATTATATGCTTTTCATAACATCAACACAACATTATACAAACAGAGTGGAATAGATCTAGAACCAAGCATTCAGTACATAGAATTTTGCAGCAGAAAGACAAAAAATACATAACGCAGTAATTATCAGCAGTTCATACAACAGTACTCATGGATTCAGATCTCTAATAATCCTTCACATTCATTCATTCATCAACCTTTCCTTACAATTCCCTTCCCAACCTGCACACACAGCAGCAGGGTCCACACATAGCTGGACTAGGAGCTCCGCACACACAGCCAGCAGGAGTTTGTTCCCCCAAAACCCAAACAGATAGCTTAAACAACAGATTGCATCGATATCTCATTCATTCCTATCCTTTACAATCCAAAATGCATCTCTATTTATAACAATCTAGCCTCAACGTTCCTATGGTCTGCAACCCATGGTTTTTGGACCCCTAGTTTACCCTTTAACCCATTACAATGCGTTCGGGGCTTTGACCCACCCCAAAACCCCTGCGCTATATTAAATATAATCAGAATTAATCAGAATTAATCAAAATGGACCAGTTTCACAGCTTTTTAGGAGACCTTGTTCCAACAGATCCAAAACTAAAAATTCCTTCTGTAGTGCTCCTTCCGTCATGCTCACTACCTCCCTAGTCAGAATTTGTATATCCAATCATGTGGAAATCATTCCTCCTATCATATTTCTGGAAGTAGTGGATTGTTCCTTGTAGATATTTCATAATGTGTTTGGTTTCTATCCAATGGTCATGCTTCAAATCCACTTGGAACTGACTAAGAATATTCACTACAAAACATATGTTTGGTAAATTATTCACCGATTACATCAGTGAGCCAATCAATTTTCTATACCTGGTTGGATCCAATGGGCTAGATTCATAACTCCTTAATATTTTCAAGTCAGTGATCATCGAGGTTATCATTGGTTTGAAATCCATCATGTCAAACATCTTCAACATCCCAATCACATACTTTCCTTGACCTAGATAGATTTCATCAAGTCCCTTCCATACTTCTAGTCCCAAATAGTAGTGCATCATGCCAAGATCCTTCATATAGAAGTTTGTTGCTAGTTGCTTCTTGTGTTCTTGGATTCGACCTTCTACACCTGTCAAGAAAATATCATCCACATACAAAAGAATAATAACTGACTCACCTTTTCCAACCTTGATGTAGAGATTCATATCATCATAGCTCTTTTTAAAGCCCAATATTTGTAGGTATGCATCCATCATTGCATACCATTCCCTTGGTGTTTGCTTAAGGCCATATAATTCCTTTCTCAACTTGCAAACATATGCCTCTCTATATTTGACTTCAAATCCCAATGGTTTCTCTATATAGACTTCCTCATAAAATGTGCCATTCAGGAATGCAGCCTTGACATTCAAAAGAGACCAATGATCATATATTTGTATACCTTTCTATTAGAGAAAATGTCTCTTCATAATCAATGCCTTTTTTTTAGAGAAGCCCCCAGCCACAAATCTTACATTATACTTGTCAATACTTCTATCTGCTTCATGTTTAATCTTGTAAATCCACTTGGAAGTTACCGCAGACTATTTTTCAACCCTTGGTATGATCTCCCATACCCCATTCTTCACTTTCGATTGATACTCTTCATTCATGGCATATTTCCATTCTTAATGATTGACAACTTCTTCAAAGGTGGATGGCTCTGCTTGTATTAGTTTTTTCATCTATGCTACATACCTAGAATACCTTTTGGGCTTCCTACCTTCCCTAAATGTTCCTTTAGTCACTTCCTGTCCCTCTGCATCTAATAGAGTATATTTCAACCAGTTAGGTATTTTTATAGTCTCGAGGATTACCATAGGTTTTATAGGTTCACTGGGACCCTCATATTCATGATTTGAATATTCTTCCTCCCTAGTAACCTCCTCTTCAAATACATAAATTTCTTCATCATTGGAGACCATAGGGAGATCCTTTGATTTCTTGAATGCAATACTTTTGTCAAATATCACATCTCAACTGACTTCTATTAAGTGTCCTTCTTTAATTTAGATACTATAGGCCTTAGAAGAATTATTGTAGCCAACAAATCTTCCTCTCATGCCTAATGGATCCAACTTATTTTTCTTTCCCTTCATAATATTAATATAGATAGGAAAACAAAAAATTCGGAGATGATCCGTGCTTGGTTTCTTCCCAATGAATACTTATTAAAGAGTCACGTTATCCAATGACCTATGGGGACTTCGATTTTGTATGTATATAACTATATTTTGTGCTTCACCCCACAAAAAATTTGGAAAATCTTGATCATGTAGCATAGCTTTCACACTTTCTTCAATGGACCAATTTTTTTGTTCTGCAACTCCATTTTTATCAGGATTATATGGGACTATCAACTCCCTTTTAATCCCATACTCCTTATAGAAGGATATTATCTCCTTGGATGTGTATTTTAATCCATTATTAGACCTTAATATCTTGATTCTCCTTTTTGTAAGGTTTTCTACTTCATTTTTTAATTCTTGAAATTTGGCAAATACTTAATCCTTGGATTTCATTAAGTAATCCCATGTTTTTCTTGAATGGTGATTTATGAATGTGACATAATATAAATTACCTCCAAGCTACTTTGGAGTCATAGGACTACACACATCAAAATGAATAAGATCCAAGATTTATTTTTACCTTGAAGCATTGCTTCTAAATTGTCTCTAGGTATTCTTATGCAATGCACATCCCTTGCATACTCCTTGATGATCTTATTTTTGTTTAGGGATGCCATTTGCTATTGAATTTAGGGTTGGTTAATAATTGTAGTGGTGATGACCAAATCTTCTATGCCAAAGTTCACATGGGCTAACTTCAATGTGAACCAAATCTTGAGCGAAGGGAGTTAACAATCTATAAAGTCTTCCTTCATAGATCCCAATCGTTCTTGCATATTCTAATATGTTTGAGTTTTTACCCCATACAACATTAAGCTTTCCATCAATGAAATTAACTCTATCACCCTTGTCTTCTAAAAATGAAATGGAAAGTAAATTCTTGTGTAGACCTGAAAAAATAAGATATTGTTGAGATTAATGTTGCCTCCATTCTGCAGCTCAAGTGAAGTTGATCCAAATCCTCTCAGAGGGTATCTCTTATTATCACCAAGTTCTAAGGAGTAAGAGGACTCCCCTTGTTGGCTCAAGGGGTCCTCTCCCAGGTTCAAAGTGTACTATGCAACCAAAAAAATCCTCCAACTACTAGCCCTTTCAGCAGTGATCCACTTGCGTAGATCAAAGTCTCACCCGATGTATCATGGGGGGGTGTTGGAACCAAGTTTCCAAACCCAGAGGGGGATTTGATTTGGATCTAACCCTTGTTGATATGATCTAATTAATATTGAACCACAAAATTTCTTTTTAACCCAATTCAGATATAAATTTAGCAGAAACTCTTATCCCCGATATAGTTATTATGCAAACACAGAGATCTACTATTATGAGATTAACCTAGACAAATGTGAATAAAATAATAGAAACAACAAAACCGATCTATAAGAAAATCATTAATTCATAAATATTAATGCATTAACACATAAGATCATAAATCATGCCAGTAACCAGTGATTTTACCAAAACTTCTCTTTATTAATCAAATTTTCATTGAATACAAATTCTTCCTTTTGCGCACACAGTAGCAAAGTTGTCACACACAACCCAAGACTTCCCTTAGGTCTCCGTGCACACAACCGCAAGAGCTTGTCTCTTACTCAGACTAATCACCAATTACTTTCCCAAAGTTGTATCAAAATTACATAATTATGAGATAGATTTCTTGACTTGACTTATACATGCCTATTTATATTACTTAGATGCGCAAAAACCATGGTCCGAAACAATGGTTTGAGTCCCATGTTTTACTATTTTACCCATTACAAAATGAAGGAGATTTGACCCACCCCAAATCCCCTTGACCTTCTATGAACTACACTTTATCATCAAAGTTAACAAAAATTACATTAAGACTCGACCTAGGGGACCCTAGCCCAACATGCCCCCAACACAAAACCATGACTCGTCCTCGAGTCACTCTAAAACGGATTCCTGCATCTGGGTCTTTAGTGCCTGGATGGTTGCATGCAGAGGCTGGATGGCCTCGACACTCTACGTTGTAGCATTCTGCACTTCTCTGACTAAATTATCTATAGTAGGCCCCTCTGATGGAAAGTTGATATTGAGTTGAGTTTGGCAGAGTCTCTTGAGAATACCCTCAACGATTTGTGATAGCTAAAGTTCTTCATCAGCTCAAGGTTGGGTCCTTGCTACCAAGATCTTCTCCTTGCGACGCAGATCATCAATCTCGCCCTGAATTCTTTGAACTTCTTACAACCAGACCAATCTTAGTGCAGGAACTAGGGTCCGCACAATAAATCGAATCTCATCAAACCATTTTTTCTTATCCCGCATGTTTGTCTGAAAATTATGAACTAACGTGTTCTCCTAGATGGATGTCCATATCTCCATGGTGTCTTCGAACAGAGCGGTACACCCATCCACATCTATAGTAATGTTGGTCATTTCCTTTTCAACAATGGTACCTCATTTTTCCCAGACCTTTGGCGGTGTCTCTGGTTGTAGCTTGGTCTGCAGGTCAGAAATCTTATGCTCTAAGTTAGCGCACACTGTATCAATTTCTATCTTGGAAGCCTTAAGTGTGGCCACGAGGGTCTCAAGCTTTGTAGTAGACACAGCATCGGTTGGCACCGATAGTACTAGAATCTCGGCACAAGAGCCGGGTGATGAGTGACTCGAGCTTATCTCGATGAATATATGTGGCATGTCATGCTTATTCGGCCTGTTGCTGCTCCTGATGTAACTACTCGACCTGCTTTTCCACTTCTGTTCTAGTGCGCGAAGCACAGTACTCATGATACTACAACTCGTCCGTATCATGGTATGAATATGGTGCAAATGGGAACTGAGGAGCGGGGCCAAATTGACTCCAATTTCTGACCAAGATCTAGCGGTTGCGCACTGCACTGGATGAGAGGAATGAAGCACCCCACCAAGTATATGTATCGACATGCTCACAGTGGTGGATTATGCGGTTGAGGTGCTAACTAGAAGTGCACTCGCTTGAATCTCACTTGCCTAAACCTGCAACTATTGGATTCCTTGTTGAACCTCATCGAGGACAACCCTGTATTGGTACTCGATATTGCTTCAAGCTTGTTCGGTGGGTGTCTTGATATCGTTTCCAATCTCATCATAGTCACCTTATGTCAACATGAGGGGGTCGATCCCTACCTTCTTGGATGCTTTCCGCTTCTTGTGTTATCCTTCTGGGGACTAGGGCCCTCTCTTGGTTCCCCGACGAGTGTCTGGCTACGTTGAAGGAATGTTTGTACTGGCGACATCAAGGTCCTCTAGCTCCTTGTCACTGTGAATTTCTACATTGTCCTTTTGTTGTTTTTCGGTCTTTTCTGTCATCGCAGGCTCCTGAGTGTATTTCTTGGTGCACAGCTTCACCACGGATGGCTATGGTTGGGTTGTTGAGGTGGCACTGGTATCTTTTGCTGCTTCCAACCAGGAGGGATTCCAGTGGGTGGTCACTGTGATGAGGTCATCTTATGTGACGAGGTAAGGTAGGTCATACCATACCCGGACATGTCTTTCTTTGTGAGAATGTTCACATTGTGGAATGATGATTTGAAGTCTGATATGCACTTGTACTAGTCATATAATGTTGGCGAGAGGCACGGCTTCAACTGAACAACCTGGTGAAGTTCCATCTGGAATAAAATCCAAAAATTATTGTTTTATGTAACCCATGCACTATCTTTTCTCGCCCACAGTGATGCATATCATGCAGTGTAAGATCCGAATGGAAATAAACAACAATATAAATCACATAAAAAAAGAACTACAACAACTAGAGAGACATCATAAGAAAAACAGACAATATGGAGAACATTGAGCCATTTTATTAATACTGAAAGATGAAATGAGTACAAAGGTGATCAGAATGATGGCACCCTGGCTTGCACTAGGCAAGCGTAGAAATACTCTAAGAAGATAACCCGGAATGGCTGCTCCCTCAAAGACTGCATAATCTCCAGTGCTGCTGGTGCTACTACTATGCTGCTGCCACTATTGGAATGAAATGACAAATTGGGGCTGCTCCCCACCTCGGAAAATTGTGAAACTTTGGGAATGGCCTCTCCACCTAATACCCAGAAAATCCTATAGAGATTTACGGAAATGGTTGACCTCTGAAAATGACCTCCCTTGAGGCACTATGCTATCCCAAAAAGAAACACTGGCCCTGAATGATCTGCTGTAAATGATGGCCTCAAGATCTACCAAAATGATGGAATAGGGAAGGATTGACCCCTTTCCAACTCTCCCGGTTTGAATCCCCTGATAAACCCTCAATCCGGAATCACCTCCTCCCAAGACTGCATCATCCCTCTCACTGAATGTGCTATCTCTTTGAGTGAATTCTCCCAACTGTGGTTGCTACAAATATCTCTGGAAAAACAAAGATAGAACTCCTCACTTGAGCAGGCACTCGAAGTCCCCCGGGACTGAGGTTGGGATCTTTGCACGGAGACACCCGGTGCACTGAACAGTACATGCAGACTTTTATCAACAGCATGTAGAAATTATATAACTGATATGTTATACATCCAAGATTCTCTTGATCACACACTATTTGACTTCATGTACAATACAAAATATCTTCTACCATTGATCATTAATTGTGGAAATAAAATCAATTGCATGCACACATTAAAACCATAACAATTCACACATATGAACACAGTAATTTATGGGAAATCTTAAAGCTGAAAACCCCCAACTATCTGTATATTATATGTCATAGAGATCATGTAGCAATCATCATACAAATCTCCTCACAAGCTCTCAGTATAATCTCCAATTGCTACACACTAATCAGGTCCGATCTAGAAAATCTCATGCTCCAATCTCTGCCACCTACTAGCCTGCCTCTACTGCGCAATCACTGCTGAAGAATGGCTCTGAATGAACTTGAATTGGTCCATCCTTACTCATGCAATCCTCATTGGCATCTCCAACCATTGTGTGTTTCAAATCATGCAACACTGTAGTCACAACTGATAGTCACACTGCTCTTTCACCTACCTCTTCACTGGTCTCCACTGAAACTTTCCATGCACTGTAGTTAACTGATGTATTCTTCAATTGATTAAGGAGTTAATATTTAGTGAATTAATTAATAATTAATTTACACCACTCTCACTAGTGTATCAATCAGTTAGACTAGATACAACTAGCTCAACTATGTTTAACTAAGTTAAACTGAACACAACTCCACCAACTACCTCAATAACTCCACCAAACTCTGACACATGAGTTCTAACTGAAGTCTCCATGAAATATCTCCACTTAACCCTCAGGAATAGCGTAATTCCTTCTGTCAGCTTCTGTGCCACATCTGTGCACTTAACTGAAGTGCTCCAAGAGAGTAAGATAATGTTTATAGTCCAAATATTATTAAGAGCTAATAATATTCGACATATCTATTTTTAGACTGGAAATCTAAAAATAGATTCCACCCAATATGTCTAAAAATATAAGTCCATCTATTTTTCCAACTTGACCAACCATCCACAAATAGCATCGTGCAACTCATAGAATATGATCGACATGTCTAAAAATAGACATAGTCTAAAAATAGACTTGCGCCAAAAATAGCCTGCAGGCCCACTTAGTGAAGGCGACTCTTTTCACTAAGCTCATCATCTTGTTGCAATCTCAACACTCCCTCTCAACAAGATAGGGATTATCTGCCACCCCGATCCTGCCCCTGTGGTATTCAAATTTTCTCCTGATGAGCGCCTTCGTCAAGATATCAACATCCTGATCCTTCGTAGGAATGTATGAAAGTAACATGATCTTCCGCTACACACAATCTTTGATATGATGATACCGGATGTCAATGTGTTTAGATCTATCATGAAATACTGGATTAACCGAGAGTTTGATGCAACTCTGATTATCACAATATATCACAGTAGGATCTAAGTGTGAACCAAACAATCCGACCAGGATCTTCCTCATCCATATAGCCTCGCATGCAGCCAAACTTGTTGCCATATACTCGGCCTCCACTGAACTGAGTGCCACGGATCTATGCTTCCTATTGTACCAATAAACTTTTGTCGACCCGATACTGAAAATCCCTCCAGATGTGCCCTTTCTGTCCGTTGGGATTCCTTCCCAATCTGCATCCATGAAGCCACACAACTTCACCTCATCCGACTATCTATACCATAATCCATATCCCGATGTGCCTCTGAGATATCTCAATACATGCTTGCTTGCCTTCCAAAAGAGCTTGGTAGGCTTAACCATATCTTGTGAAAGCTGGTTAACAACGTAGCATATGTCAGGTCGTGTATTGACTAGATACATAAGCGACCCCACCAACTGTCAGTAAACAGTGGCATCCACTACCTCTGCCAATGTAGCATCCTCTTTCCTCCATCCACGAGGAAGAGGAGTGTCGATAGTCTTGCAGCCATGCGTGTTGAACTTCTCCAGTATCTCCTGGGCATGCTTGCCTTGAGACACAAACAATCCATCACTGCGCTACCAAATTTCCAATCCTAGGAAATAATGAAGGAGGCCCAAGTCCTTCATGTTGGGAAAAATACTGAGAGGGGGGGGGGGGGGGGGGGTGAATCAGTATTTACTGCATATTCAAAAAATTTTACTTTTTCACTTTCTAAAACCCATACGCTACTTTCCTTTAGTAAACTCGCGTATATACGCGGATATCCATCATACAACTCGCGTATTAGAAGAGATCTAAATATGCAGATATTTATTAACTTAGCTCTTTGCAATATTCATTCATCTGATGTTAAGTTAACAGTAAACATGTGTAGTAACAACAGAATAAACCATCACACAAAGCATCACACATGAACACCAGGATTTTTAGGTGGAAACCCAAGTCGGGAAAAAACCACCACTGCAGTTGCTCAGCCTTCAATATTTTATTATAGAGAAAACATCATACAACATATGTGCTGGCGCAGACTTGACCAGCACGCAGGCACCCACCTGCGCTCGTTTACCAGCCTCTCCTGGAAGGGAGCTCCAACCCCCTGACTCGTTTACCAGCCTCTCCTGGAAGGGAGCTACGACCTCCTGCTCTCGTTTACCAGCCTCACCTGGAAGGGAGCTACAACCCCCTGACTGAAGGCTACAACCCTCAGCACCTCTATGGACCACGTTTCCTCTATTTTCACACTGGATCCAAAGCTTCCTTTAGGACACCACTTGCAGGCCACGTTTCATCATACTTTCAGACTGGACCCACTCCATACTATTAAACACAGTCAACCATGAAACAGATACATATAACTCACTGACAGATATCAGTAAACCAGCAGAACAGATCAGACATTTCTTACCACAGACTTCAGCAAACCCTAGTTTGCATACGCGCTTTCCTTTCACTAATGTCGCGTATATACGCGCTTCCGTTCACATAAACCAGCGTATACTTCTGTATAAATTGCCGAGCTAATTTTATTGCGCATACGCGCTTTCTCTTCAGCGAAGCCGCGTATATACGCGCTTCCTCTTCGGCGAACTAGCGTATGGATCTTCAGACTTTTATGTCATTGCAATTCTTCACAGCAGATACATCACTTCAGATTTTACCCTTTACATCAGACAGATGTTCGCCTCATCACAGATCTAATCATTCCATAAACAGATCTAGCAAATACAAGTACATTTCAGATCTAGATCCCCTTCTTCATCATTGGTGCATCATACAATCAGATCTATCATTCAACTATAACCCTTTCCATTCAGATATACTTCAGAGAGAAGTATTCATTCAAGCTCAGACATCTTGCACCCACACTCATGATTTGCACAATGAATTTCTTCTCTTTATATAGGTTTACCCTTTTTCAATACCATGAGCCCCTTTTTCAATACCATGAGCCAAACAATACCATGAGCCCAAAACTACATTACTTCCGATGGTATTCCTGGACGGGGTCATTTAGACGAATCATTACCCAATACAATGGGTCAATACCATGGTGGTTACCCCTGGTTTTGCACTTTATGAGCGCTTTTGCCCATACGCGACTTGGCACGTTGTTTCCCGCGTGCATACGCGACTTCCCCTAGACAGATCCGCGTATTCATTGAGACATACTCTTTTCACCATAGATTTAGCACATGCTGAATTCCTTTCTTCATTGCCTTCTGTACTCACTGTAGATACATCAGATTTACTTCATCAAGAACATATTCTATCAAGCACAAACTTCATCAAGTAAGTTGCCATCATCTTCATCAAGTGGGTTGCCATTCAGGGACAACACTCAGCATCATATCATTTCACATCAAATTTACATCATTTACCAAGTCCATCAGGTCAAGAATAACTTCATCAGGTGGTTTGCCATCAAGGACAACACATGTCAACAATCTCATGTCTTCATCTTCATTCAGTGGGTTGCCATCAAGGACAACACTCTGCATCATATTGCCAACACTTCATCTCAAACTCTTTTGCAAGATTAGCCTTGCATGAGAGTATCAACTGTTCATCACCGGTCAGTATCAAATCATCTACATAAAGTATAATGATCAGTAGCTTACCCTCAACCACTATCTGGTACAGGTTGGGATCTGCATCACTCTTGGTAAAACCAAGTCCGGTGAAATAACTGTCAATCTGTGTGTACCAAGCACGAGGTGCTTGTTTCAACCCATACAACGCTCTTTTGAGCCTGTACACACGCGACTCGCTGCTGAAGATCTCGAAACCTTCGGGCTGCTCTATGTACACGTCCTCCTCAATCACTCCGTTGAGGAATGCAGTCTTCACATCCATCTGATGAATGTGCCACCCCATTTGCGCTGAGAGAGCAAGAATCGTCCGTATGGAAGAATACCTTGCGATAGGTGCAAAGGTTTCCTCATAATTGATCCCCTCAATCTGTGAGAAGCCTTGGGCAAAAAATATTTCCTTGTACTTCTCCACACTCCTGTCAGTTGCTTGCTTCACTTTGTAGATCCATCTTGAACCTACCACTAATTTCCATTCCGGCCTTGGGACAATCTCCCATGCACTTTTTCTGACAATCGAATCATACTCTTCCATCATGGAATCTACCCATGCAGGGTCCTCCATAGCTTCCTCGAAAGAGGATGGCTTTGTCATGATACACTTACTCATCAGAGTCATGTATCCAGTATATCAGTCAGGTAACTGTCTCTGTCTGCGCTGTGATGTAGGTGCTCCTACAATCTTCTTTACATCAAGAATTAGTCACTCAGCTTCTGTAGTGAACTTCCACCCTCTGATGGTTGGCGCTACATGAGTGGTTTCTTCCACTCCATGAACCTCCTCTTGTGGCTGATCCACATCCTGAGGCTCATCCTTAGGAACTAATAGCTCCTCATCTACATGCAAGTGTGGCTCCCTCTCAATCGAACACTTCATGGCTTTCTCCTCATGAAATTTGATATCCCATCGCACAACAGTATTCTGACTGTCTGGAAAATACACATGATAGTTGTGGGGTGTATCAGTGTAACCCAAAAATATCCCAACCTCTGTGGTCGGCTCCAACTTCTTCCTGGAATCCTTCATCACATGAATGTAAACAGGTGAGCCAAAAATCTTCAAATGATAAATATCAGGCCTCTTACCAGAAAACACCTCCTCGGGTGTACTCATGCCAAGTACTCTGTGAGGACAACGATTTTGCACATAAACCGTAGTATTGCATGCCTCAGCCCACAAGTGTATGGGAAGGCCCTGATCATGCAACATCACTTGTGCATCACCCACGATCATTCTGTTCTTTCGCTTCGCGACCCCATTCTGCTGTGGGTTATGAGGTGCTATGAGCTCTCTTCAAATTCCTTCTGCGCTGCAAAAGTCCTTGAATTCGCCAGAGATGAATTCACCACCATTGTCGCTCCTAAGAGCACCTGCTTCCCCGATTATTTCTCAACCAGTTCCTTGAACTCACAGAACTTTGAGTATGTCTTGCTCTTCTTCTACATGAATAAGATACAGTACTTACGAAAAAAATCATCAACAAAGATCACATAATACCTATTCTTTACTGTCGAAGCTACTGAGAAAGGTCCACACACATCTGTGTGAATTCTCTCAAGGATCGTCGTGGCACGAATATCCTTCTTGTGAAAGGTGGCTTTCACAAATTTTCCAAAAGTACATCACTTGCACTGATCTGACTACGCAAGTGTACCTTTGGGAAGCCCAGTAGAAATCTGCTACAAAATTTTCAAAGCACCATGGTGAAGGTGGCGCAATCTCCTGTGCCATAGCTCGCCCTCATCCCGGCTCACCACTCCTTCTACCTTGCCTGCCATTGCTGCGCATCCATCTACCTACAATTGATAAAGGTTCTTAACTCGAACCCCTATCCTCCGGGTTTCACCAGTTGCCGTACTGCGCAAGAAATCCTTTCCCTCGCTAAAGACAACATCATATCCCTTGTCTTCCAACATGCCCACCAAGATCATATTCTTCTTCAATCCTGGAACACGCATGACATCCTTCAATATGAAAGGTTTACCAGACTCCCTCTCAAAGGAAATGGTCTCGATACTAGTCACACTGTATCTACCATCATCACCCATCTCGATGTGCACTCCAAGATCCTTCTCATCCAGATCACTGAACAAATCTTTGTCTCCAATCATATGAAAAGACACACCACTGTCAAGAAACCACACTGATCCCATCACACTTGAGACCAAGCATGCGATTAGAAAAACATCCAGCTCAAACTGTGAGGCTAAGGCCTCTCCAACTGCAGATCCAGCAACCTACTTATTTTTCTTCTTCTGTGGACAATTAGTGGCGTAATGTCCGTGTTGGTGACAGTGAAAGCACTTCACCTTTGACATGTCCTGCTTCTTGCCTTTCACACCAGATTGAAAAGAATTCTTCTTGATCTTCCCCTTCCTTGCTTTGGTAGCCAAAGTGCAATTTTCTTCATCTCCATTCTTCGATGAAGATCCATCCCTGGTACTCTGCCTTATCTCCTCCTACACAAGATTCGACCAAAGTCACTCCCATCCTGGCAGTTTCTCCCGACCATTGACAGAGTCCTGATAGGAATGCCAACTCTTCGGAAGCCCAAGGAGGGCCAAGCGCACCAAGTTCTCGTCATCTACAGTAACCCCCACACTTCCCAGCTCATCCCTGCACTGGACAAACTTTGTGAGGTACTTGGGTATACTATCGCCTTTCTCCAGTTTTATGTTCCTGAGTTTATCCTTGAGCGCCAACTTCCTCTGGTCGCTCTTGCTTTGGAATAAATCTGTCAAATATTTCCACATCAAGAATGGAGAAGCTTTACCATGAAGGCTGGACACTATGTGA
Organism: Pinus albicaulis; assembly: GCA_034641835.2. Taxonomy (NCBI): domain Eukaryota; kingdom Viridiplantae; phylum Streptophyta; class Pinopsida; order Pinales; family Pinaceae; genus Pinus; species Pinus albicaulis. The sequence continues at coordinate 884,368,586 of CM076575.1, forward strand.
TCCTTCACACCTTCCAATAGAATCCTTTGACATTTTGTTGTCTTCTTTTGCTATGCGTCAAGTGCGGCAGCATCGCTAGAAGCAGGTTTTGGAATTTATGCATCTATGAACTCCTTCAACCCATTGTCCTCTAGCACCGCCTCCATCCTGTCCTTCCATGAAATATAATTTGAGCTGCCCTCAAGGGCATACTCCAATCGCAATCCGTTTAAAGACATCTCAACTTCGACACCAAGAAAACACTGCTGCAAATTTGAATTCCACCAGCACAAAACTCAACTGCTTCAATGTTCTGCAATTGCTCCAATGATCAATATCGCTCTGCTACCATGTAGAAATTATATAACTGATATGTTATACATCCGAGATTCTCCTGATCACCCACTATTTGACTTCATGCACAATACATAATCTCTTCTACCATTGATCATTAATTGTGGAAATAAAATAAATTTCATGCACACATTAAAACCATAACAATTCACACATATGAACACAGTAATTTATGGGAAAGCTTAAAGCTGAAAACCCCCAACTATTTGTATATTATATGTCATAGATATCATGTAGCAATCATCATAAAAAGCTCCTCACAAGCTCTCAGTACAATCTCCAATTGCTACACACTAATCAGGTCCGATCTAGCAAATCTCATGCTCCAATCTCTGCCACCTACTAGCCTGCCTCTACTGCGCAATCATTGTTGAAGAAAAGATCCTCAGTTGCAATCACCTACTATCCCAGTGCCTTCTTCAGGCATGACACATGAAAAATGTTATGAATCCTGCTACCCGTGGGCAGCTCCAACTCATATGCAACCTCCCCAATCCTACGTGCCACCCTGTATGTTCCATAAAAGCAGGGCTTGAGCTTTTTATCCCCCTTCTGCTTCAACGTGGATTGTTGATATGGCTGCAATCATAAGTAGACCAAGTCTCCTACCTCAAACTATCTCTCAACATGTCCCCTATCAGCATAAAACTTTTGCTGATTTTGTGTTGTAGCTATGTTATCCTTAAGAGCTCAGAGTATATCCTGACTCTCTTGGATCCAATCCTTGGCCCTAGGGGCCTTGCTAACACCAAACATCACGTCAGCAAAAGACAAATCATGATACCCATATAAAGCATAAAATGGAGACATACTGATAGACATGTGATGAGTTGTGTTGTAACAATACTCTCCCAAGTGAAACCATCGTAACCATGACTTTTACTGATTTCTGGCATAGTTACGCAAGTAGCCTTCCAGCCACTTGTTCACTATCTCTATCTGTCCATCCGTTTGTGGGTGGTAACTAGGACTTGGGGTCAACTCAGTGCCCACCAGGTGGAAAAGCTTCTGCCAAAACTTACCCATGAAGCAGCTATCCCTGTCACTGACAATGGTCTTTGGGAGACCATGCAATCTGAAAACATCCCTGAAAAATAACTCCACCACCTATGTTGCAGTGTAACATGCTAATATAGCGAATAAATGTGCATAATTTGTTAGTCAATCAATGACTACAAATATGCAATCCTTGCCCTGTACAGTGGGAAACCCTGTGATGAAATTCATCAAAATACTCTCCCATTTCCCCTAAGGTATGGGAAGATGTTGCATTAACCCCACCAGATGGTTCATCTCCCCCTTGTTGCGCTGGAAAACTTTACACTCCATGACATGTCGGAGTACGTACTCCTTGAGGCCCTTCCACGAGAACCTCTCTCTGATGGCACTATAGGTCTTGGTGAACCCCTGATGGCCAGATAATGGCGAGTCATGTGAGGCATGCAATATCTTCTCCTTGAGCTTGGAGCTCTCGGTCAAGTAGATCATGTCCTTGAAGTAGATCACCTCGTCCATCACCCTTTACCTGTCATCTATAACTTGTCCGTTCAACACCTCACAGGAAAAATGGTCCTTGGAGTACTCTACCAGAAGTTAAGCCCTCCAGTCCATATCCAAACTCATCAAGGACAACGTTGTCGGTCTGCGTGAAAGTGCATCGGCCACCATGTTGTTCTTCCCCTTGACATACTTGATGTCAAAATCATATGCTTGGATCTTGCTGACCCACTTCTACTGCCTCTCCTGCAACTGCTTCTGCTCTAGAAAGAATCAGAGGTTGTTGTGGTCTGTCCTCACTCTGAACCTATTCCACACCAGGTACTGCCGAAACTTTTCCAATGCATGCATGATGGCCGACATCTCCTTGTTGTACATAGCATATAACCTCTCATGTGGCAATAGCTTCCGGCTCTCGAAAGCTATGGGGTGGCCTCCATGCATCAAAACTGCACTTATCCCCTCCCCTGATGCATCACACTCTAGGACAAAGGGCTGCATAAAATTTGGCAATGCCAAGACCGGACAACTGCTCATCACCTCCTTGAGTCTGTTGAAGGCCCTCTGCGTTGTATCCATCCAACTGAATGCCCCCTTTTTCTTAAGGTCTATAAGGGGTGCAGCAAGTTGGGAAAATCCCTTGACAAACTTTCGGTAGTAGGTGCAGACACCCACAAACCCCCGAAGGTCCATCACATTCCTCGGCTCTGGCCAATCCCTGACGGCCCTGATCTTCTCCTCATGGACCCTCACTCCATCCACCCTAATAATGTGCCCCAAGTAGAGCATCTTTGTTAGCCCAAACTTGCATTTGGAGAGCTTAGCATAAAATTGTTGCTCCTCCAGTATGCGCAATACAACCTCAATATGTTGTAGGTGCTCCTCCCATGTCCTGTTGTAAATCAAGATGTCATCGAAAAACACTAACACAAACTTCCTCAAGTGACTGCGGAAGATGTGATTCATGCATGACTGAAATGTGGCCGGAGCATTGGTCAGCCCAAAAGGCATCACCAAAAACTCAAAGTGACTGTAATGACATCTGAAAGCGGTCTTGGGAATATCCTGCTCCCTCACGCAAATCTGATGTTACCTGGATCTTAAATCAATCTTCTAGAAGAAATTTGATCCCCTCAGCTCATCCATAAACTCATCTATCCATGGGATGGGTTACATGTTCTTCATGGTCTTCTTGTTTAGGGCCTGGTAATCAATGAATATCCTCAGTCTGTTGTCCTTCTTCTTCACCAATACCACTGAAGAAGCAAAGGGGCTAGTGCTAGGACGGATGTGCCCAAGAGCTAAGAGCTCATGGATGGCCCTCTCAATCTCATCCTGGTAGGCCTTAGGATGCCTATAGGGTGTAGTGATAACAACCTAGATACTCTGCTCTAGCTCAATCGTGTGCTCAAACCCCCGATCTGGCGGCTACCCTAGTGGTATCTCTCTGAAAAATGTGGCATATCTATCTAAAATGGACTATACATCTGGTTGTATGGCCTGCCCTATAGATCCTGCCTCTGAAAAATGCAGCTCCACTTCCCACACTATGTCTCCCTTCCGGAAATCTTCCTCCATCCGGTGTGCTAAAACTGTCTGTGGTGGGTAGGTGTGCATACCTTGAATCTTCTCATGCCTCCCAGTCTTCTTATCTGTCCACTCCATCTCCAAGGTCTCCCAATCAGTGGTGACCTTCCCCAGCGTGATCAAACATTACACCTCCAGTATCACATTGGTGTCCGAGATTTCCACCACAAAGAAGTGATCTATCAAGGTGTAAGTCCCCATAGTCACTGCCAAGGCCGACACATACTTGGCACACTACATGGTCCTGTCACCTGGAACTAGTACTAAAAATCTATCAAAACTCTCCGTTGGTATGCCCCTCCACTCTACTAACTAGGCATCAATAAAATTGTGGGTGGCCCCACTGTCCACTAATATTGAAACACGTTGCCCCTGCATAGTGCCTCAGACACGTAGTGTCAAGTATTTTGGAACTCCTCACAAAGAAGCAAGGGCTCCCCTGGTAGGTGCAAACGCTACACCTCTTGCTCCTGGTGGTGGAGGTGGCAGATGATCTCCCCTCTGTGTTGTGCTGCTACCTCCTGCCTCTATCTCCTCATACTCCTCTTCTCCGCTACTGTCAGAGAAGACCTTGATGTAATGTGCCTTCCCCGTGGCACAACAATGCCCTAGTGCCCATAGCTCCTGGCATGTGAAACATAGCCTCTTCTGCCTCAGATCTCTCCTGGTCTCATCATCCACTGGCCCTCTGCCTTGGTTCCCCTTTGGAGGTGGAACCCTCACGTCCTTCCCCTTCGGTTGGAATGTCGGTCTCTAGGAAAAGGAGCTCTAGTCTGGGGTAGTGCATCCTGCAAGTCTCGAGTCCTCCTAACTGCATCATGTAGTGTAGCTAGCCTCGTCGATCTAACTAACCCCCGTAGAGGCTCTGCCAATCCATCTATGAACATATAGATCATCCAGGCTGCAGATAAATTAGGCACCATCACAGGAAGTCTCAAGAACTCTGAAATGTATGTGTCCAGACTCCCAGTCTGCTTGAGCTTAGTCAGCTCAAAAAAGTGCTCCTCTGGATCTCTTCGATCAAATTTCTCTATCAGCCTTTGTGTAAACTCGGCATACGCTGTCACTCTTGAGTGCCCCAATGTAGACATTCCATGAAACCACCAATCATGGGCCTCACCCTCCAAGTGAAATGCTACCACCTTGATGGCCTTTGGCTCTGCCATTTGGTTAAGCTAGAAATATATATCCAACTTCTCCACCCAATCCTTTGTCGAACACTTGGATGATCCGTCAAATGTCGGTAGATAAAATCTGCCTACAGTGCGTTGTACATCCCCATCATGTGAATGCATGTTCCCCCTGTGATGGTTGTGGGGTCTGCTGTCTCGCTTGAGTTGAACGAATTCATGGAATGTGAGGGTATATATAAACTCCTAACCATAGGATTGGTATTCAGCAAAGTAATCTCCCATGTGGGCCGGTTCCTGCTCCTGCTGTGCTCCTACCCCAATGTCTGTGGCCAAAAATGTAGGCATCGTGGAATGTGGGGGTGTGTGTAATGCCATATGTTGTGCTATGATGTGCTCCTGCAAATCATGGGATGTGCCCGAGCCCTCTCTAATATGGAAACCCCTTGGAGTCTCACATTTTCTAGACTATTGTGAACCTTTGCCCCATCTCTTCTATCCATATTGACAAATCCTGCATTGATTTGAGGATAAGTTCCCCAAACTCCTTCCTGGCATCTCTTTCCTTTGCCATTGGTTCCTCCTCCTCTGCATCCACTACTGAAACATCATCACCTTCCCCAAAAGTGATCTCTAACCTCCGCTCTTGCTTTCTATACTTCCTCCCTCGGTAACATATGTATGGTTTACCTGTTGGTATCATAGAAAATCTGATCCATAGGCTGATCCAAGTCTATGAGCTCTGATACCACTATAATATCCCGAATGGAAATAAACAGCAATACAAAGCACATAAACAAAGAACTACAACAACTAGAGAGACATCATAAGAAAAATAGACAATATGGAGAACGCTGAGCCATTTTATTAATACTGAAATATGAAATGAGTACAAAGGTGATCAGAATGATGGCACCTTGGTTTGCACTAGGCAAGCATAGAAATACTCTCAGAAGATAACCCATAATGGTTTCTCCCTCAAAGACTGCATAATCTCCAGTGTTGTTGGTGCTGCTACTACTGTTGGAATGAACTGACAAATTGGGGTTGCTCCCCACCTCAGAAAATTGTGAAACTTTGGGAATGGCCTCTCCACCCAATACCTAGAAAAGCCTAGAGAGTTTTTCAGAAATGTTTAACCTCCGAAAATGACCTCTCTTGAGGCACTACGTTATCCCAAAGAGAAACACTGGCCCTGAATGATCTGCTGAAAATTGTGGCCTTCAGATCTGCCAAAATGATGGAACCGGGAAGGGCTGACCCCTTTCTAACTCTCCTGGGCTGAATCCCCTGATAAACCCTCAATCTGGAATCACCTCCTCCCAAGACTGCATCCTCCCTCTCACTGACTGCACTGTCTCTTTGAGTGAATTCTCCCGATTGTGGTTGTTGCAACTCTCTCTAGAAAAACAAATATGGAACTCCTCACCCAAGAAGGCACTCAAAGTCCCCCGGGGCTGAGGTTGGGATCTCTGCACAGAGACACCTGGTGTACTAAATAGTACGTGCAGACTTTGGTCAACAACAATCATGCTCAATGTCAAAAGACAAATAACAAAGATGCATAATCAGAATGAATGAAATGAGGAGACCCTCTCCCTTTTTATGCTTGGAGAGCCTTGCTCTCACGTAGGCCCCACCATCAACTGCATTGTTTCCTTGAGCCACGTTGTCCCTCTCTCTCTACGTTGGCTTGGGCCCACATTGCCTATGCTGTCATTTTCCCCATGTTGCCACTTCAACCTCTAGGCCCCATGCTGCTAATTAAATGTCCCACTTCACCCACTTTATTTCTAACTTAACTTTATTAAAGTAAAGTAGTAAAAAATTAATATTTCCAATTAGTTATTGCTAATTGGGAATATTACATGCAGCTTCGCCATCGATCAGGGTCAAATATAGGGAGTTACAACTGTGATGGTGGCTTCCATGCAACGAACGCTATGAGAAATAAGAGCCACACATAGTGGAACAATTTCCCTTCTTCCTGCGCCTCTCGGCAATCTCCAAAAATTCTTGGCACATATATTGTGTCCAATTGTACTGAATGCCTTTGGTGCATTGCACAGCTAACACAATGATAGGTCCTAGAACTTATTTAGCATGACACCTCTGTATCATCTTGCAATCCAGGACCTATGCAAAAAATATGATCGTAGGGTCATTGATGGTGCTGACAAAAAACCCCAGTGTCTTCCTGACCACTCCATAGGTTTCCTTCATGTCATCTGTGATTTTTTTCTCCTGGCCCTTGCCTCCAAAGGCTTCTGTGGGATTTTCTCCTTGGTATGGTAATCCCGTAATGCTGTGGATGAGCATGTCATCAATGGGGATCCATTCCCAGCCATAGGAAATAATCATGCACCAAAGCCAACAACATGCATAGACCAATATCACTGATATTGTTGCGAACAAAGTGGGGGACATTCAAAAGGTTGAGGAGCCCAGAATTGTGAAGTCCCATAGCCCATTGCATAGGCTCTACCGTGATTATGTCAGATTATTCATAAGTGAATTTTTGCAAAAACTGCGATGGCGCGAGCTCGGGAAAATTTTTTTAGTCCGCCAAATCTCAATCCTCCAGTTTCAGAGAGGGGACCCACCCCAGTAGGTCACCCTCGATAGGAACGTCCTCAGGCAGCAAAGGTGCATGGATTATTGCCTTGATTTTATTGAGGTCCCTGGAAACGTCCACTGACAACTTCCACAGAGGCATATACAGTGGAAGTTATGTTATCGGCTCAACTTCCTCAACAAACCCTTCTTCTGGCGCAATTACCCCAAGCTCTTCCTCAATTTTTCCATTGGTTTCTTCTTCATTTATGCGTGGGAAGCCTGATTTTTTTTCGGGGTCCTCTTGCATGGGAACTTATGGGAACCAGACGACTGTCCTTTATTTTGCTTCTGTGTGATACTATCACTGGTTTCTCTGGGGGATATCGACGTAGTAAGGGTGGGCTCAATCGTTGTCATGGTCTTTGGAACTAAGTGGCATAAACCCTATTGGCACAACATTTCTTCAAGTGGTTCCCATGATGCAGACATAAGAGATAGCAAGGGGAACAATGCAGTTGAATTAATATAAAATCAAAGGGAACTTGTGTAGACCTCCATGTCATATTTATAGCGATGTCGCGGTTTAAACGACTATATGTCCGTTGATGCATATCCATTAATGCTAAAACCGATCCAATTCTATCATAATCTCATCCTTAAATGCAAGTTACCTTATCCTCTAAATGGTAACAAAGCTATAATTTTCAGTTTTACTATTCCAACGGCTAATTTTTTTCCTTTTTATGACTGCAACATCCTCCTAGCGCGACCTTTGCACTGGATTTGCAGGTACCTGTGCACCCTCAAACTTCGTCGCACAAGAGTTTGGCTAGAAATTTTATAACAACTGACATGCTTATTTAAAGTCTTGCACCCTCTCGCAATTGTCTGGGGTGCTAGGACATTCTTCCAGCCATATAGTCATTTAGCGCGTGAAGGGATGGGATCATCTCTATAAGGTTTTAGGCAACTACCATTAACATATCTGGGAAGTAATTCCACATTTAACTTAGCCAATAGTACCACACCTCCTTCTATAATTTATTTGATAATATAGGGCCAGAGTCTGTGCATCTTGAACTTCCCTAGAAAGCGCACAAACTTACTTTCATAGAGAAAAACCAAATCATCATTCTGGAAAGTATTTTGTTTGATATGTTGGCCATGCCAAGCCTTTCCGTGTGCCTTCTGCACCTATTGGTGGAACCCATCAATGAAACTATCCTCCTCCAGCGCAAAAATCTACGACAGATGTTCCTCCATAATATCTCGGTCAACCATGTTGGTTATGGTTGTGATACATAGACTAGGGACAATGCATTCCATAGGCATAACAACCTCGTATTTGTAGACCATCCTGAAAGGCGTTTGTCCTGTCAGCTTCTTGCAGGTAGTCCTATATGCCCATAGAACATCAGGTAAGCACACATCCCAATCATTGTGATTAGAGTTGCATATCTTCGTGAGTGCATTCTCCAGAATCTTGTTGAAGGCTTCTACGGTTCCATTCAATTTGGAATGATAGGGCATACTCTTCTGATGACATGTCCTGAATTATTATTACAACGCTTGAATGGTATCATTTGGGAAATGCGTACCCTGGTCACTCATCAGACTTTTGGGGCACCCAAACCTTGTCCAAATATTCTCAAAGATAAAGTGCGCGGTCATTTCTGTGTTGTTGTCTTTCATAGGTTGAGCCTCCTCCCACCTAGTCAAGTAATCTGTGACAATGATGATGTGTCACACTCCAGTCATCTTTTCTTGGGGGTTAATTGGCCCTAAAAAATAAATTTCCCACTTGTTGAAGGCCTGCAAAGTTACCTGCGTTTGTAGTGGAATCTCATCTCAGCACAAGGGTCTTCCAGTCCTATGACATAAATCGCAAGCACGACAGTATTCCTTGGAATCAATGTGCACAATAGGCTAGCACAAACTAGCCCTTAAGATATTTTGCGCAGTCGGTTTACCAGCATAGTGACCACCTTTGATGCCTCCATGTGCTTCTGCAAATATGCTAGGTCTCTCGAACTCAGGAACATATCACCTCAAAAATTCATCAGCTCCCATATTGTATAATTGGCCTACGATCAAAGTGAAATCTTCTACACACACTACCAATTCTTTCTTCTGCTTGGTCGTATATTCCATAGGCGCACTCCCAGTGGTTGGAAAATGAATGATATCATAAAAATGATCATCAACTACCTTAATAGTGAACAACTACGCATCTAGTAACCCGTAATCCAAATTATTTGGTTCTTCACCAGTTTCAATGTGCAAGAAGTTGTCTCATCCTGCGTTCAACCTTCTGGGCTTCACAATCACCTTGAAATCATGTTCCTAGAGAAAGAGAAGCCACCTAGTGATCTTGCCCCCCAACACAGGCTTGTTCACCAAATATTTCAAATCAGAATGATTTGTGAACATCTTTAAATAACTTGAAAGCAGATAATGATGAAATTTTTTTAGTGCATACACCATGGCTAGCCCTTCTCGTTCCATGGCTGAACAATTGTGCTCAAAATTTGACATTTTCTGACTTGGAAATGTAATCAGATGATGAATATCTCCAATACTCGGTTGCGCTAATACAACTCCTAGTGTGATACATGAAGCATCAACGTGTACATGGAATTCCTTCGACTAGTATGAGAATACCAAGATGGGCGCAGTTACCATCCTTCCCTTAAGTATGTCGAGATTTTTATAATAGTCCTCATCCAAACAGAAAGTGGCATCCTTCTTCAATAGCTTCTCCATCGGTGCAGTGATCTGTGCATAAGCTTGAATAAAATTTCAATAATATCCAGTATGTCCCAAGGTCAAGCACAACTACTTCACATTCTTCGGGGGATCCAGATTAATAATGACAATGATTTTGGTTGGATCAACCACCAATCCCTATTTAGAGACAATATGTCCCAGAAAGATACCAAAAGGAACACATAATACTTATTTCTTCAAGTTCAGAGAAATCTGATACTTCCGACAAGTATCTAGCATTAAGCCCAAGTTGGAGACATGTCTCTTCAACTGTCCAAAGACAGTCCAATCATCAAATTACACTCTGAACATAGGTCAGGACCCCTTGAGCCAAAAAATGATTTCGTTTCCGGGACCGAGATGTGTTTGAGGGAAATTTGATGTGGCATTCGACTAAGGGAAAATTGCAGGATTGGTTGGATCAATGGGTGTGCAATTTCACGATCCAAGAGAACTGAAACCCGTGATTATCTGCTAAAGATTGGGAAAAAATATATATTTATACATAGCAACACGAAATTTTCTTCACTTCCTTCACAACAGAAACTACACAACCGATATATAAGAAAATCCTTAACTCATAAAGATCAATGCATTAAGATATAAGAACATAAATCATGCCAGTAACCAATGATTTTACCAAAACTACTCTTTATATATCAGATCTTAAATGAATACAACTTCTTCCTACTGTGCACACAGCTACAGAGTCCTCACACACAACCCAGGACTTCCCTTAGGTCTCTGCATACACAGTCGCAGGATTCTGTCTCTTACTCAGAATAATCACCAATTACTTGCCAAAAATCGCTTCAACATTACATAATTATGATATAGATGTCTTGACTTGACTCATACATGCCTATTTATATTACTTAGATGCGCAAAAACCATGGTACAAAACCGTGGTTTGAGTCCCATGTTTTACCCCTTTATCCGTTACAAAATGAAGGAGCTTTGACCCACCCCAAAGCCCCTTGACCTTCTGTGCACTGCGCTTTATCATCAAAGGTAACAAAAATTACATTAAGAATTGACCTAGGGTACCCTAGCCCAACATCCCTTTTGATAATGTCTTCAATTTTTTATTTGGTTGGTCATATCTCTTGATGCTCCACTTCCTATTACCCAAATATTCTCATCCTGAAATGTGCCGATGAGTGCTGAGAATAGTCCTTCATCCTTTGTATATTTCTTTGTCACTTCCTTCTTAGAAGAAAATTGGACATCCCATGCTTCTTTGATGCCCTTCTTGAGTTGACTTGCAACCTTTGTACACTTTTTTAGGAACTTCTTTAATGTATTAGAGATGGTCATTATGCCCTTAGCCAACCTTAGCTTTGATACCATGTTTAAAAATATATAAGGCAATAGTTAGGATGATTTCTCTTTCTATGATAATTTCTTGTGATTTAATTTTACTTTTTCTTAATTATTAGCTTATTCACTTATTATTATGTTTGCATATCATCAAATATTTACCAAAACAAGAAGAATATATAATACATAAGAAAATAGAATGTAGCCTGCATGCTACGGCCAAAACCTCTCCACTTGAGAGGAAAAACCGCAAAATTTCTTCTCTTCTTATATATTCTTCAATTTATGAATTACAAGAAATCTAGATCAAGACCAATACCCTCCAAGACAAAGTCCAACCTTTCGAGATGATGTGATTCCTTTTCCTTAGTCAAACCCAGTCAAATCTCTTCCAACAACAAAAATTTTACCCCCAACTTCAAAACATCAACTTCTACTACATGTCTGAAATTTTTGGCCCCCTGCAACTGCTACTGCATCCACACATGTGAGAGAAATTAGCCTTATAAGGCCTCCCAAAAACTTCACTTGTTTTGCTTCCTTTTCTAGGGTTGGTAGGTGACCTAGTAGACCCTTCTTCTAGCAGATTTGATCATCTTCCAACAGATAGATAATTTCAACCTTGAAGAAGCAAACCCTAGATGTAGTTCTTCACATGTGTGAGAGAGAATTAGCCCAGAAATAATATTTCTTCATCCTCTTCCTTCTTCGCTAGCCTTCTTGCTCTTCTCATTTTCTTGAATGAGTGAGTGATGAATGTATCTCAAGGAGGTCAAGTTCCATCCTTTATATAAGTTGCTCAAGGTGGATGTGGCTCCTCAAAATTGGCCCACTTCCCAACTTCCAAGTCAACTTGGTCTTGAAGGTTATTTTGACACTTTTAATGACAAAAATAATTTTCTTTACAAGTTACAATGTTCCTGATAGGGTCTTCAACATATGACAATGAATATTTTTAATTATTGACCTATGAAAAACCCTAGAAACACTCAATGGGTGCTTGACCTCTAAAATAAAAGACCTTGATCATGAAACCCATGCTCCAAAAATAACAATAATACATTTTTTTCATTTTACAAAATACAAGAATCAAAATTAAATTTCATATTTATGAAGACCGAACCTAGTTACACATTTTTCAACATGTGCATCCCTTTTTTTGGTCCATGGCTAACATTCCCACCTTCCTAATCATCTCCATGCATTTTCTGGTTGTCTCCTACATTGGCTTGCACTATTCTTCACAAAATTGGAGTGTCAGTATCACCATCCTATGCTTTTGAAACTTTCATCCTCTACTGAGAGCATGGGGGATATGGGGCTGCACCTAGGCTTCACGACTCCTTGTGATGATGTGCCTCTAAAGGATGGTGCTTTGCTTCATATAGGTCATAGCTCTCCTCTTGAACCAAAGTGACCTCTTGTTCTCATCTTGGGGCTTAGCCTTGCTAGTGTGGTTTGTATGTCATGGGACCTAAAAGCCTCCCACTAAAATTTCAAGCATTTCATGGCTCTAGTTGGTGGTTTCTTTTGGTTCATGTTCTGCTATTCTTGCTCAACTCCTATTGTTGTTAGGAAGGTGTTGTTAGGGTTTTCGCGTTTCACTAGTTTTCTATGGAAACTTTGTGGTGGCTCACCGTCATTGTTGAGGTTCTTGGTCAAATTTTGGTTCATGGGTGACACGTTTGTGCATGGGTATGCACCCATGGATTTGATCATGGCTCATCTATCTTTGTGGTGGCTCTTCATTGCTATTGAGGTTCTTGGTAAACTCGTGGTTCGTGGGTGGAACTTATGAGCATGGATTTGCACCGGTGGCTTTCAATGTGGTTCCTCTATCTCTGTGGTGGCTCACTATTGTTACGAGGTTATTGATCAGATTGGGGTCTATGGTTGGAAGGTCTGCATGTGGCTCTACACCATTGGCTTCCAACATGGCTCCTCCAAGTCACAGTACAATCTTACTTTTATGTTTTAATTATCAATGTGAACCTAAATTTTGTTACAGTTCATCCAAAAATACTTTACAAACTAGAGCTCGCATAATTCTTCTCTCTTGCAACTCTATGTGTATAGCGGAAATATTTTCTTTTTGTCTACCAAGGGATATATGTAATCTCAAGACTCTCAATTTGTGTTATTGGTCTAGTTTCCCTGTGGGAAGACCAATAGAACACAAAATTGTCTCATATAAATCTACATTTCAACAATATAAAGGAACATCTTACAAAAAAAGACAAACTCACTAATAGGGCTAATTAAAATACAACCTAAGATTTTCATTAACCATCAATAGTGAAGAAATAATAGGTGATGGTTGGTTAACATAATTCTACATTCAAATGGAGTTTTCATGATAAGCAATTTTATTTTTAGTGATTCATATATTTTTTAAATGAATCATGTTCTTGATTAATACATTAATGAAATCACTCATATTATCTACTAGATCTATGGGTTTTATATGTGAAACCATATGTATGATAAAACTAGGTTTATTTGTGCAAATGTGCAAGAATTCCATGGAAAATAACATTTAAATATATAATAGAATATAAGCATGGCCATTACATTTATATTTGGAGTGCTACTTATGAAATGTTATTTATTATACGCAAGATAATGGTCTCCTATTAAAGTTGTCATCTCCTTGTCATTTAGCATCACCTCATTTCTAGTGAGGTTTCACTAAGTAATAAAATATATTTCTTGTAATTCCCCCTCCACATGTGTTGCCTTATATAACACTCCGTTAAATCTAAACAAGAGAAATCTTATTCTCAAATAATTCTAATGCACCTGGTGCACTATGTACCCGATGATCATGGTTAGTGCCAATAATGTCTTTAAAATTTACTTGTGTTTCCACATCATTATTAGCATTATGACATAGTCCACATGTGTATTTTATTAATATTTCCCCTTTTGTTTTGTTCACAAGCTTGCTTGTTGAGGTTTTCTTTTGAATACCATTTGCCACCCTACTACATAATATTTCTTTTAGAAAGTTTTCCGAAGAAAATATATATTTTTTACTAGACATCAACTTATTGAAATTTAATCACTTCTTATACCTTACACATGTACTTATCAATTTGATTGGGAGAAATAGAACTTTAGAGATAACACTTAGAAACATAAAGAGGACACACTTATGTATGCATGAATTATAACATACATGTATATACAACTTTAATAATCCACTACTAATGCATCTTTAGTGTACATTATTGATATAAATTGTCATCAATATCTCAGATGGGGTGATATAAATGTGCATTAATTAGGATTATGGGTGAGTAGCTTTAGAAGATATGTTTGTGATGTGGGGGTTGAGATATGCCTTAATGGCTTGTCCTATAGGTGCTAAACTAGATAAAAGCCTTTGATGAAAAGTTCATTTAGGTAGTTGGTCTCAACTTGTGTGTTAATGTAAGCAACAATGAAGTTCTTGGTGAAGGTTTCATGGGTCTATGGTCGAAGCTTTAACCTTTATGGTGAATAGGGAATATTTTAGGGGAAAAATTTCATCAATTGGCTATTTTTGGACCATTTTTCTTTAAAAAAATTCGCCATCTTTAAAAAATATCTATTTTTTACATAGATATGATTAAATTGATAATATTTTCCAAAAATTTACTAGTTTTAATAGTAAATTACATGTTTTTTAATTGAATATTTTCCTACATGTTATATATATATGGTTTTTCAAGATATTATAGTCGCTTAGAATATTGTACATAGGTATAATATTTGAATCATAAAAAAATACCCATTGGTGATCCCAACCTCTAATGTGGGGTAGCATCTGATATTTGGTTTTATATTTTTCTTCTAAGGAGTTTATTGGGGGGTGTCACTATTTTTTTGTACCATATTTTATAAATTATAAAGTTTCTCTTTGATTTTTCAATTGTGTTGTAGCCATTCAACCATCTAAGCTAAGGTAACATAGCTAGTGAAAGGAAGCTTGAGGGAGGGAAAAAGCAATAACAATAGATGTAGAGGACCACCAAGGAAGCGAAGAGTTGAGATTGTAATAAAGAAAGCAAAAACAACCTACCACAACAAGCTTTAAAAAAATACCAAAGGAGTAGTGGAGAAAGCTTAGGATAGGGTTAGAGAACATAAATGTGTGACTCCCATTGAGCAAGTTGATGAGGAAATTTTAGAATGTATTCCAAATAATGCATTTTCAAGGAGTATGTATCCAAATTCTTGAAAATGGTGGAAATTTACTGGCACAATAATACCTTCAAGACATGACAATGGAGATAGGAGGAGATCATCAAAATGAAACCTTCAATAAATTGAACTTGTTGGAATAGTGATTAAACGACATTGATGATAATTATGAAAATGACATCCATAAATATGGTGGTTCAAGGAAAATTGGGGTTAGGGGAGTGGAAGAAAAACCTAGAAAGGCAAAGGAAGAGGAGTTTGGTTATGTGGCTGCAATGTAGTCTAAAACAAGTTGCCAAACCCAATTCAGGGGATGAGTTACATCCAATATTCATCAATATTGATTGAAATATTGATGATTAGCCGTAGTCTTTCCATGTTTTTGTTGTTTCATAGGTTTATAGCTTTGTCATATATACAATCATCACAGATCTAGAATACTAGTAATATAAGCTTATGTTATGTTAACCTTGTTATGGAACCTTAGCATTGACTTGATATGTCTACTCTAAACATGTTAATGCTTTGTGTTCTTGGAGATTATGATTGTCATTATAATCATTTTTTTTTTAAATAATATAAAAGTTAGCTAAATTAATAAATAAATAAATAAATAAATAAATAAATATATATATATATATATATATATATATATATATATATATATATATATAAAGAATGAAATTAACAATATATCATAAATATCATCATCGCATTATTAATTATATCATGACGTATTAATAATATTAGGATGTATTAATTATGTTATTAATTGCTAATATATTTATCATCAATAATAAATTGATAATATTAGTAATGCAGTGATTGATACATAATGAAGGTATTGTTCAAACATTAAAATATTTAATTTAAAAAAAATATTCTCTAACACTTTTCGTATTCTTCTTCTTATGCAAATTTCTAGCTGCTATGATTAATTTACATGTAATTTTGAAAAAAAAATCTACATTGTAAGTAGTTATATGGATTTGTGTACAAAGTGTCAAGTTGTACAAAACCATGTGGATTTTTGTGAATCTTGTTTTAACAATGTTTTTTGAATTTTATTATATTTATTTCGATGCCTTGACAATGCAAAATAATCTAGAAAAGGAAATGACATTATTTGGTCATGGTAATAGAAAGTAACATATACAAAATGTTTCCTAAATATTTCCATAGAAACAATGTTTTGAAGAGTTTTGACGACATTTCTTTAAATTCTTTGCATAAAGATAAGAAGATAAAAACATCCTAATAACATCTATATATGGACTTTCAAAAATAATCTTGCTAACATTAGATTTTTCTTACATAATTCATATATTTGGTAAGTTATACAACATTGAAGCAACACAATTTCAATATAATTGTTATTCAAATCACTTATAACATTTTATACTTTTTATATTTTATATAAAACACATTTAATATTTTTGTTGGCATATATTATAAGAGATAAAGGTTTTAAATTGGGTTCAATATCACTCATCTCTAAGTTTTCATCCATGTGTTCGAATATGTACTAATCATAATTTAAAAAAATGTTAATGGAATGATATTTTTATAAAAAAATTAATTACATTATTATATAGAATGTTTATAATCATACTAATGTAAGAGGACGTGAGTGTTGTATTAAAGGGTAACATTGTAAGTGGTCAATTGAATGTAGAGCTACATAATATGCAAAATTATGCAAAAGCACATGTAAACATATCAATAAGGTGTACATTATAAAAAAAGTAAATCTAAGTTAGAGTTTAGTAGCTTGCTTATGATAGTGCTTTCAAATAGAGTGAAAAATAAAGCTTTTCAAATGATAAAATCCCTAGCCACTAATTTGGATTGAGATCCAATCCATGCATCAAAGGATTGCAGGTGAAAATATTTTTCTTGAGTAACAACAAACCATATCCTTGAATATTTTATGACCATCCATAGGCTCCTAGTAGGCTCCAAGAATACCCCAAAATGTGTAGAAATTTAATATAATAACATGTATATTACCAGACTCCCCTGATATAACAATTAAATCCACTATTAAATACAAAATCCTTCTACTCAGTTCTTTGCATAAATTAAATCGCTAATTGCAAACACATGAAGAAAAATCAATCACACATAACAAGATGTTTTTACTGGGAAAGCTTAAAGCTAAAAACCCCAACTATCATATATTATGTATATCATGGAATCATGAAACAATCTCTTACAAAGATCAACTCTGAGAGCTCTCAGTACAATATACAATTGTCTCACACTGTCATGCAGAAATTTTCATATCTATGCACCAATTTGTTGCCTCCTAACAGCCTGCCTCCATTGCGCAATCCTTGCTGAAGAAGATCTTGAATGAATTTGATCTTGCCTTGCCTTGACTGTGAAATCCTCATTGGCAACTCCAATGTGTGTGTAGATGCATTGAATGCATCACTATAGTCACAACTGATATTTAATCACACCCTTTCACCTATCTCTCCATTGGGTCTCCACTGGATCTGACATGCAAGTAGTTAATTGTTGTATTTCTTCAGTTGCAAGTAAGACACTACTTGTGAATTAATTAACTAATTAATTCACTCATATTTCACTAGTGTATATTTAGTTACAACTAGCACAACTGAGTTTAACTCACTTAACTGAGTTAATTTAAATAACAATTCCCATAACTACTCATCCAACTCTATTACAACTCTGCCATAATCAGTTATAACGAAGAACATCATGCATGAGTCACCAACCAACCTTGGAATGTGTAATTCCTTCAGCTAACTGGTTTTACACATCAGTTAACTCAAATCCAGTGCTCCAAGAGAATGAGTTATTATTTATTGTCTGATTATCATTAAGGGCTAATAATAATCGGCATGTTTCTATTTTTAGATTTGCTATCTATAAATAGACTTCACCCATATTCTAAAAATAGAAACTAATCTAAAGATAGAATTTTCTCAACCATCTATAATCATCATCTTGCTAATTTTAGAATATGCTCACCATTCTAAAAATAGACATACACCTAAAAAATAGCCTACAGGCCCCACCTAGTGAAGGTGCTTAATTTTCACTAGGATCATCATCTTGTTGAATCTCAACACTCCCTCTCAATAAGAAATGGATTATCGTGCACCCTGATCCTATCTCTATGGTATTCAAATTTGATCCTAGTGAGCGAATTTGTCAAAATATCTACATCCTGATCTTTCGTAGGAATTTACTGAAGCAACATGATCTTCTGCTGCACACAATCTCTAACATGATGATACCGAATATCTATATGCTTAGATCTATCATGAAACACATGATTAATCAAGATTTTAATGCAACTATTATTATCACAATGAATCACTGTAGGATCTAAATGAGAACCAAACAAACATACCAAGATCTTCCTCATCCAGATAGCCTCACATGTAGCTTGACTTGCTACCATGTATTCCGGCTCCACTAAACTGAGTGCCAAAAAACTCTGTTTCCTATTGTACCAAGAAACAACTGTAGATATGATACTAAAAATCCCTCTTGATGTGCTCTTTATGTCCATTGGGATGCCTACCAAATATGCATCTGTGAAGCCAGACAACTTCACCTCATCCCTATGTCTGTACCATAAGCCATATTTAGATGTGCCCTTGAGATATCTCAGGACATGCTTGCTCGCCTTCCAAAAGAGCTTGGTAGGCTTAACCATGCTTAACTAAGCTGGTTCACCACATAGCATATGTCTAGTCTTGTATTAACTAAATACATGAGCGAACCCACCAACTGTAGATAGACAATAGCATCCACTACCTCTGTCGATGTAGCATCCTCTTTCCTCCAATTTCCTGGAAGAGGAGTATCCATGGGTTTGCAATCCTCTATGTGAAACTTACCAAGTATCTCACGAGCATACTTTCCTTGAGAAAAAAATAGTTCACCTTCTCGCTGCCATATTTCCAATCCAAGGAAATAATGAAGGAGACCCATATCCTCCATCTTGAACTCCTTTGAAAGGTCCTCCTTGCATGAGTGTATTAGCTTCTCATCACCAGTCAGTATTAAATCATCAACATAAAGAACAATGATTTAAAGCTTACCCTCCACTACAATCTGGTATAGGTTTGCATCTGCCTCACTCTTGGTGAAGCCAAGTCCAGTGAAATAGTTGTCGATCCGAGTGTACCAAGCACAGGGTGCTTGCTTCAACCCATACAACGCTCTTTTGAGTCTGCACACATGCGAATCATTGCTGAAGATCTCAAATCCTTCAAGCTGCTCAATGTACACTTCTTCCTCAATGATCCCATTAAGGAACACAATCTTCACATCCATCTGATGAATGTGC
Organism: Pinus albicaulis; assembly: GCA_034641835.2. NCBI lineage: Eukaryota > Viridiplantae > Streptophyta > Pinopsida > Pinales > Pinaceae > Pinus > Pinus albicaulis. The sequence goes on from CM076575.1 coordinate 884,388,290, forward strand.
CAACCCATCTATGCTGAGAGAGAAAGGATGGTCGTTATGGAAGAATATTGTGCGACAGGTGTAAAGGTTTCTTCATAATCAATCCCCTCGATCTATGAGAAGCCCCAGGCAACAAATATTACCTTATACTTCTCAAAACTCCCATTAGCAGCTTGCTTTACCTTGTAGATCCATCTTGAACCCACCACTAATTTATCAATCGGCCTTGGAACAATTTCCCAAGCACTGTTTCTAACAATGGAGTCATACTCCTCCACCATGGCATCTACCCATGTGGGCTCCTACACTGCTTCCTGAAAGGAAGATGGCTCTGTCACGATACACTTTCTCATGAGAATCATGTATCTAGTGAATCGGTCAGGTGATTGTCTATGTCTGCGCTCTAAATTAGGGACTTCTACATTCTCTACCGCATCAAGCTTCAGCCTCTCAGCTTCTATGGTACAATTTCTGCCTGTTTTGATGTTTGGATTTGCATGAGTGGACTCATCCACTCCATGATCCTCCTCCTGTGGATAATCCACATCTAGAGGCTCATCTTTGGGAACAGGTAGTTCCTCCTCTGCATGCAAGCAACAACTTCATGGCCTTCTCCTCATTGAATTTTATATCCTGTCGCACCACAGTCATCCGATTGTTTGGAAAATACACATGATAATTATGGGGTGTTTCTGTGTACCCCACAAATATCCCAACTTTAGAAATCGGCTCCAGCTTCTTCTTGGCATTCTTGGTCACATGAACATAAATATATGAGCCAAAAATCTTAAAGTGAGAAACATCCGGTTTCTTACCAGTAAAAGCTTCTTCAGGTGTACTCATGCTAAGTACTCTATGAGGACAACGGTTTTTCACATAAACCACAATGTTGCATGCTTCCGCCCACAAGTGCATTGGTAGGCCCTGATCATGCATCATAGCTCGAGCAACACCCATGATCGTTCTATTCTTCCTATCTGCGACCCCATTCTATTGTGGGTTATGAGGCGCTATGAGTTCTCTTCAAATTCCTTCTTTTCTATAGAATTCTTTGAATTCGTTTGAGATATATTCATCACCATTATTGCTCAGAAGAGCCTTCACTTGCGTCCCTGACTCTTTCTCCACCAATGATTTAAACTCACAAAAATTTGAGAATGTCTGATCCTTCTTCTGCATGAATAATATCTAGGATTAACGAGAATAGTCATCAACAAAAATAACGTAATACCTGTGTTTTTTTGTTGAAGCAACTGAGAATGGCCCACACACATCTGTGTGAACTCTCTCCAGGATCATTGAAGCACGTTTCTCCTTTTCATAAAAGGTGGTCTTCACAAACTTACCCATAGTACATCCCTTGCACTGGTCTATCTGTGCAAGTGTACCCTTGGGAAGTACAGTAGAAATTTTCTGCAAAATATTTAGGGTGCCATGGTAAAGATAACCCAATATCCTATGCCATAATTCGCCCTCATCCCAACTCACCACTTCTTCTTCTTTGCCCACAATTTTATTGTAACCATCTACCTCTAGCTTGTAGATATTCTTGACTCGAATCCCTATCCTCTTGGTTTGACCTTTTTTTAATGTTGCAGGAAAGCTTTTCCATCGCTGAAAACAACGTCATAACCTCTGTCCTCCAACATCACGACTAAGACCAAGTTCTTCTTTAGAGCTGGAACATGCATAACATCTTTCAACAGAAATGGTTTACCTGAATCCCTCTCAAAGGTAATGGTACCAATGTCGGTTGCACTATATCGTCCATCATCGCCCATCTCTATATGCATTTGGAGATCTTTCTCATCCAAGTCGCGAAACAACTCCTTATCTCCCGTCATGTGGAAGGAAGCACCACTATCAAGATACCACACCGATCCCATTGTGCTTGAAACCAAGCATGTGATCAATGAGAAATCAAGTTCAAATTGCGAGGCAAGGGCCTCACCACCTGCAGCTCCAGCAGCCTTCTTGTTCTTCTTTTTTTATGGGCAATTAGTGGCGAGATGCCCATGTTCATGACAATGAAAAAACTTCACCTTGGACAAATCCAGCTTCTTGCCTTTAGCCTTAGATTTTGAATTGGATTTCTTACCCTTCCCTTTCCTCACTTTGGCAGCCAAAGCACAATCCTCTTCATCATCATTTTTTGATGAAGAGCCATCCTTGGTACTCCGCCTTATCTCCTCCTGCACTAGATCCGATCAAAGTCACTCCCAATCCGATAGTTTCTCCCGCCCATTGACAAAGTCTTGATAAATGTGCCAACTCTTTGGAAGTCCAAGGAGATCCAAGCTCACCAATTCATCATCAAAAACTGTAATTCCCACATTCCCCAGCTCATCCCTACATTGGACAAACTTCGTGAGATATTTTGGAATATTGTTTCCCTTCTCCATTTTGATTTTTCTGAGTTTATCTTTCAACGCCAACTTCCTATGGTTGTTGTTTCTTCGTAAAAGGTCTGTCAAAGCCTTCCACATTGTAAATGGAGTGGCTTTCCCGTGAAGGCTTCACACAATATGGTTTTTCACACCTTCCAACAAAATCCTTTTCGTCTTCACTACTTTCTTTTGCCAGGTGTCAAGTAATGTAGCATACGTCAAAGTGGGCTTAGGAACATCGCTATTGATGAACTCCATCAGGCCATTATCTTCAAGCACCGCCTCCATCATGTCCTTCTAGGATATGTAGCTAGAGCTTCCCTCGAGTGCATAATCCAACTGCAACCCATTGAAAGTCATTTCAATGTTTACTCAATTGTCGCACCAAGAAATTCTTGCAGCAAATTCGAATTGTTCCACCAACACAACTTAGCATTGCTTCAATATTGCAATCTCCAGTGATTAACACTGCTATGATACCATGCAGAAATTTAATACAATAACATGTATATTATCTAACTCCCCTGATCTAACAATTAAATCCATTATTAAATACAGAATCCTTCTACTCGATTCTTTGCAGAAATTAAATCGCCAATTGCAAACACATGAAGAAAAATGAATCGCACATAACAAGATGATTTTACCGGGAAAACTTAAAGCTAAAACCCCCAACTATCATATATTATGTATATCGTGGAATTATGAAACAATCTCATACAAAGATCAGATCTAAGAGCTCTGAGTACAATATACAATCGTCTCACACAAATGATTTATCTAATAACAAATAGTATTTGTGCATATATTTTTTATTAACATATACTATTTTTTTATTTAATATATATATATATATATATATATATATATATATATATATATATATATATATATATATATATATATATATATATATATATATATATATATATATATAAGAATTTATTGAACTTTTAAGGTGATAAGAATTTTCCATATAAATTTAGTGGCACACATTAAACTTTTAACATTCAATTTACCAAAACCTTAATCACTAATCATTGAAAAGTAACCATCCTCTAAATACCCACTCCACCTATCTTAATAAATTCCATTAATGTTTGTGTGGGACTTTGTGTTCTTTGTATAGATACCCTCTTGTTTTAAAGTAGTGTTATATATTATAATATATATCATTATTTTTATAATGGAAATATTATTAATATTATTAATGTTGTGTAACCAGCTCCAAAAATAAAATAAAAGAGATATCAACGGCTTAGAAATAAGCCACTTCGAGGGGGCAACCTCCAATACATTACATAAATGAACAATTCTTGGATGATACAATTTACAAAACCTCCTTTCTATATATAGGAGTCCATGGGGCCATAATGTAATCCTAGTGGGCCACAATGTAATCCTAGCCGAGCTAACAATAATAATTTAAGGGCACAATAATAACAAAATGGGGGTTACAAGGGTACAATAATAACAATAAGGGGTTTACACTAACAATAATAAGGGGCTATACTAGTGATATAGGGACCTAACATGCCCCTCTCCTTCAAAAAAGTGTTGTCCTCAACACTTGAGTAGCTCCGGGTGCTTTCGTATAAAATTCTCATCCTCCCATGTAGAATCTTCAGTGGGTAAGTTCTTCCACTTGATGAGATACTCTGAAATTGATCGATTCCGTAGCTGTCGAGTTCTTGTTTTCGTGACCGCTTCAAGTTCCAATATGATTTTTCCTTCCTCATCAAGTTCTGGCAATATTGTTTGAACTGGAAGATTTTCACCTATAACCTTCTTTAAGCATGAAACATGGAAAACTCGATGTACTCGCGAAGAAGCAGGAAGCTCCAATTTGTATGCCATAGTACCAATCTTTTGCAACACCTTGTAAGGACCATAGTACTTTGGCGATAATTTATTATCCTTCTTTGCTTGCTTGAGGGACATTTGTTTGTCTGGTTGTAGCCGTAAAAATACCCAATCTCCTACATCAAAACTTCTCTCGCTACGATGTTGATCTGCCTGTTGTTTCATTCGATTTTGTGCCAAATTCAGGTTATCCTTTAAGAGTTGGAGAACTTCTTGCTGATGCTCGATGTGATCTTCCACCGCTTGAACCTTCGAATTTTCCCTTAAAGATGATGTGATGGATGGTGGATGATATCCATAAAGTGCCATAAATGGGGTCATTTTTGCCGCAGTATGGAAGGAAGTGTTATACCACCATTCAGCAAGAGGTAACCACTTGACCCATTGTGTTTGTTTATCAGATACAAAACAACGAAGATATCCTTCCAAACATTTATTTACTATCTCGGTTTGACCATCAGATTGAGGATGATAAGATGAGCTATGAGCTAATTGAGCACCCAAACAAGAAAATAAATCCGTCCAAAAATTTCCAGTAAAAATGGGATCTCTGTCGCTCACAATAACCCTTGGGCTTCCATGTAGCTTTTGAATTCTGTCCATAAATGTAGTAGCAACTGTACTTGCTTTAAATGGATGAGAAAATGCACAAAAGTGTGCATACTTGGTAAGTCTATCAACTACCACCATGATGACACTCTTTCCTTTGGACTTAGGTAAACCTGTGATAAAATCCATTGAAATATCCTCCCAACGTTGACTTGGAATGGATAAAGGTTGTAGAAGTCCTGGGGTCTTAATTGTCTCAACTTTATTCTGCTGGCATACCAAACATTCCGCCACAAAATTTTGAATATCAGATTTAAGGCCATCCCAAAAAAATTCTTTCTTCACCCTGTGGTAAGTTTTTAAAAATCCTGAGTGTCCTCCTAAAGGAGAACTATGTAGTTCCAAAAGAATCTTTTGTTTTAGTTGGCAATTCTTACAAATATATAAGCGATCTTTGTACCATAAGGAATCATTTTTCCAACTAAATGTGTCAGATGTACTAGGATCTTGCTGCAACTTTTGAATGAGTGTCCATACATCTTTGTCCTTCTTCCATTCATCTCTTGATTCGGTTATCCAATCTGGTTGGATAATAGAAATGGCACAAAGCAATGCTTCCACCTTTTCATTCTTTCTTGAGAGTGCATCTGCAACAACATTAAGCTTTCCTTTTTTTTAGATTATTTCAAATTCATAACCCAACATCTTTGTGACCTATTTTTGCTACTCTTCTGAAGATATTCTTTGTTCCAAAAAGTGGTTAAGACTATCATGATCAGTTTTTACCTTGAAGTGTCTTCCCATTAGGTAAGTTCGTCATTTCTTTAGTGCATGCAGTATTGCTAACATTTACTTCTCATAAATAAGTTTCTATAAATACTTTCCTTTGATTGGACGACTTTCAAAAGCAATGGGTCTTCCTTCCTGCATTAAAACATCACCAATTCCATTTCATGAGGCATCACATTCCACAATAAAGGTTTTTGTGAAGTCTGGCATAGCTAAGACTAGTGCTCAACACATTGCCTCTTTAAGATGTTCAAAGGCCTTAGTTGCTTTAGGAGTCCATGAAAATGCATCTTTCTTCAATAATGTTGTTAGAGGTGCTGCTATTCTCCCATAATTCTTAACAAACTTGCGATAATACCCTGTTAACCCGAGAAATCCTCGCAACTTCTTTATGGTTGTAGGGACTTTCCATTCCTTAATGGCTTTAATTTTGTTAGGGTCTACTTTAACACCCTCGTGAGATACAATGTGACCCAAATATTCCACCTCTTGTACTCCAAAGAAACATTTGGATTTTTTTGCATATAATTGTTTCTCCCGCAATAGTTTGAGCACCCTGTCAACATGTTCAACATGATCCTTCCAAGACCTGCTGTAGATTAGTATATCATCAAAAAATACTAGCACAAATTTTCTAGGGAAGGGTTTGAAAATGGAATTCATCAAGCCTTGAAATGTAGAAGGTGCATTGGTAAGGCCAAAAGGCATGACCAAAAATTCATAATGACCCTCATGAGTTCGAAATGTTGTTTTTGGAATATCTTCAGTCTTCATTCTAATTTGGTGATATCCTGAACGAAGATCCAACTTGGTAAAACAAATTTCTCCATGTACTTCATCCAATAATTCATCAATCACTTGAATGGGAAATTTATCTTTAATGGTGAGCTTATTGAGCTCCCTATAATTGTTGAGTCCCGAATTTGCATCTTTTCCATACACTTTTCCATACCTTTTTCACTCACCTAAACCTCCCAAATTGTCAATATCATGTGCAAAAGGGTATCTAACATGGTTTTTAATTATGTTTTTGTGTTTTCTATTTGATCTAGATTTTTTTCATACAGCTGCGGAATCTTGCCACTTTCCGCAGCTGCTGAAACTTTCCGCAGCTATTTTGTGGAATTATATGCTACAGGTGTCTACAAGGGAAACGAGCCACATGGGCAGGCTAGGAATGACGTGGACATGGTTCGTGTCCTATTGGTTCAAGAAAACTCGTCCAAAGAAGCTGCGGTCAAAGGCGTCCACATGGAAGTCAACTATGGAGTTTCATGTCGGCCGGACTCTGTTTCGTGGCACATAAACATCCATACGGCCGTTTCTAAGCCTACGGAGGTTAAATCGACATCTGTGCAGAGCTCTGGAGTTGAATTCAAGCATCCACCTTCCGTAGATTCACTTTCCAACACGGCCATACTCCTATATCCGTGGACGTAGTGGTCTACGTGCTCTCTGCCATCATGAACTTTAGGAGACAATTACAGTTTATTGTTATATATAGAGCGTTTTCATACGCACATAAAGTTAGTCGTTAGCTCGTTAGTTGATAGCTTGATGAAGCGGTGGAATGTACTCGTTATCTCGTTAACCGTTTTGTAGTGATTACGCGCTTCTTGAGCCGTAACACTACCATTCCGTAATGAACTGCTTTTTAATGTGAGAAGACTTTGTTTTTCAACTTAATTCGTGTTTGAGGATCGTTACCAAGGCTGTGTAGAGGGCCCCTGCTCAGCTAAGGTTTTGTGTATTAGTGTATATTTCTCATTTCATTTCTTTAAAAGTCATTGTATTATAATCCATCCATATGTTCATACTTTGCAGTTGTTTCATTTCTGTTTATACATTTCCATAATTTCCATTTCATTTCTGTCTTTCATGTTTTATGATTGTTAATCACCGATCAGTTTTCTTGATTGCAGGTTTTAGATAGGCAGCCCGGGCATTTTTATAGCATTTTGACTAATGACATGAAACTAACATTGCTCTGCTGCTAGTTTTCTTTTCATAGCTTTTGTTTAACTTCAGTCTTGCTTTGTACATGTGAGAAGACTCTGTTTTTCAACTTAATTCGTGTTTGAGGATCGTTACCAAAGCTGTGTAGAGGGCCCCTGCTCAACTAAGGTTTTGTGTATTAGTGTACATTTCTCATTTCATTTCTTTTAAAAGTCATTGTATCATAATCCATCCATATGTTCATACTTTGTAGTTGTTTCATTTCTATTTATACATTTCCATAATTTCCATTTCATTTCTGTCTTTCATGTTTTTATGATTGTTAATCACTGATCAGTTTTCTTGTGCAGGTTTTAGGTAGACAGCCCGGGCATTTTTATAGCATTTTTATAGCATTTTGACTAATGACATGAAACTAACATTGTTCTGCTGCTAGTTTTCTTTTCATAGCTTTTGTTTATGGGTCCATGGCTTGCATTAGTTTTGTGTCTGATTGATGGGTCAATTAGATATCCATTGTCATAACGTCTTGATTTTACCTCACATCATTGTAGCGATGGTGAGAATTTTGCATTGAAATGTGTAGTTTAGTATTAGTTTCTTTTATAATTTGAATATATTAGGTTACATTCATCTTAGGTTGCCTCATATGGTGGTAGTGAGAGCCATGATGAAGCTCATGTGTTTAGTATTAGTTCTTTAAAATTTGGGCTCTATTCGTCTGCATGACATCTTGGTTGCCTCATGCAATGGGGCAGTGTGAGGGATTGGATCCTTGAGTGTATGGTTTTAATAGTTTACTTTATAGTGTCCTAAATTCTTTAAGTTGTTTATGATTACTTCCGAAAATCATAGCTGGTCTAATGATGAAGGGTCAGAAAAATGAATTGATGTAATCTGATTTAGATTTATTTTGTTGCAATTTTGAATTTCCTTAAGCATAGTTTCTTTTGTGTTTAGTTGGCAGCAAGAATAGTTTGGTTTTCATGTTCACTAGTTTATTGTTTTGATTCATTAGATTAGCAACATCTTTTCATTTCAGCAGTACACTTTTACTTTCTTTCAAGTCTTGTCATTGTAATTTTCAATTTGCTTTTAAAGTTTCAAGTTGGTAAATCATTATAGGGGATATCACTTCCTTGAACAAATATAACCAAACTTGCTTTTCATTTTAGAATTTCTATTTCACCTTAGAAAAATAAAAAACGACAAAAGTTAAGAAATAGGTTATCTTGCACATATAGTGCGCCGCACTTCATCAGCTTACGATTCCCGGATTGACAAATTAAATGCAGCAATTTAGGACACACTAAATTGACCAAACATTTTGGCGCCGTTGCCGGGGAAGTGTAACTAGGTAGCCAATTTCTTTAAAAAAAAAAACAAAATCATAAAAGAAGGGAAAACTTGATAACTTCTTGAAGTATGCTCTCCTCTTGCACCTAGTGTGATCTGGAGGATCAGAAAAGAGAGTTATTAGTTTAGTAATTTCTTAAGTATCATATATTACTTGCTAGTGTGATACGGAATCAGAAAATTATTAATGACTTTTTTTTAAAAAATAAAAAATAAAAAAATGACATGCATGAGCTTAAGAGAGATTCTAGGGGCGGGGTTTATAGTAAAGCCCAGAGTTGATTTTCATAACTCCATCTTCTAGCCCAGGCATGAGCCAGTTCACCTACATCTGCCTAGCCTTGATTTTTTTGGCAGTCAAAGAACAAGCCAGATAAGAGGATTCTCCTATACACCAACTAAAACCCACTTAAGAAAACAAGGAACTTCTCATCCTTCAGCAGTAAGAAACTAGAGGACATAAAGACTCTAAAAAAAAAGAGCCTCATGGCGAGAGGAAGTAATAAATAGAGGTGGAGGTAGAAGAGGAGGAGACAATGGAGACAACAATGGTGAAGGAAATAATAGTAGAAATAGGGAAGGAGACAATTTATTTGGATTCCCTATAGTTGATGAGGAAACTCATGCAACAATGAAAAATATCTCACCATCTGTTCTCCCTAACTTTTATGGATTGCGAAGTGAGGATCCTGAAACATTTCTGTTTTAGTTTGAAGTAGTGTGCCGAACTTATGACTATATGGAAGATTCTCAAAAACTCAAACTGTTTCCTTCAACATTGAAGGGATCTGCTTTGAAATGGTTCATGGGATTAGCTACTCAATCTATCAGGACTTGGAATGATATGAAACAAACATTTTTGGATAGATACTTGGACTATTGTATGCCCACCAATCACAAGGATGAGGTATTCAAAATGATGCAAAAAGAAGATGAAAATTTGGAAGACTTAATTGAAAGATTTCAATACAACTTGAAAAGAGCAAAGATGAGCAACTTAGATAATGAAACCTTGAAAGCCCTCCTGTTAAAAGCCATTAGAGATGAATGGATAGACATTTTAAACATGATGGGGAAAGGAGACATTTCTCAACTCCCATTTCATGATATAACAGAACTATGTATCCAATTCTCAAGGGGAAGATCTAAAACTGGAAAAGGGCCTAGGGATTCTTCTCTTATTAGGGCTAACAAATCTGCAACTGGATCAGTAAGTAGGGCAGCGATTGGTAATATGCTTGATGAGTTCAAAACTGATATCTTAGGGAGCCTTAGTGAACAACTAGACACCCTTAAAATCCAAAACAAGCAGAAAGCAGAAACAAACGCTTTAGCCATCTTTTGTCCAAAATGTAGGAAGAAACATGCTTTGAGGGAATGTCCCTTGGATGCAAAAGTTGTAGAAACATGTATGATTTTAACTCTGAAGGAAAATCATGAGATAAAGGAATTGACCCTTCAATCACTACAGACTCAAAATGTTTTCATAAGATCAATTCAGGTGAAGATCTCTGTTTTGTCGCAAGGAGACCTTGGCAGGGACAACAATCTCAAGGGTTTAATAACCCTGTGAATCTTCAAACCCCACCAAATTGGACTCCTTGGCAACAATCTTGGCCCCAACATCAAAATTCATATCAGCCATGGGTACAAGGGATGCAAAATCCTTATGGGAGATTTGCTCAATTTTATCAATATCCTCCATCTTTTCAAAATCAACAAGCTCCACAATTTCCAAGCCAAAATCCACAACTTTCATTGCCATTTTCACAACAACAACCTTCTCAACAAAATACAAATCCTCAACTCATGCTCCCATACCAACAGAAGACAAATCAACTTCCAGCTCAGCCATTGCCAAATCCTAACAATAAGAATCCTCAAACTACTTATATGGTAGAAGGACAAAAATTTCCTACCTATGTGATTGTTCCTCTCAACGATACCTTTCAGTTAAATGAGAGTCTTGAAAAGCAACTTCTATAGAGGTTCTAGAACAAGATACCTAAAGAGGAGGACTCTCTTGATCGACAGGGTTAGAGGAAGATGTTAAAATTAAAAATTCAAAGAAAGAAAAAGCTAACATCCCACAGCCTCCCTGCCTGAACACTTTGTATCTTCATCTACACCTCCTTTTTCGGAAAGACTACAAATTGATAAGGGGGTGGAAAAACAAATCTTGTTGCCTAACTATGACTTTCTAGATGAATTGAAGAATGTTTGTATCAAGATTCCATTGCTACATGCCATTCGAGAAATTCCTATTCTAGCAAAAACCATAAAGGAGTTGAGTTTCAAAAGACCAGGAAGGAAACTAAAAGACACAAGAAGAATCCACCTGGTAGGAAAGATTGCAGACATTATGATGGGAAAAATTACCATCCAGAAGTATGTAGATCCAGGAAGTCCAATTGTCAAGACACATATAAATGGGATAGAAATTCCAAACACATTGATTGACTTAGGGGCTGCTATCAACATTATGAGTAGACAGACTATGGAACAGTTAAAACTTCCTAACCTTATTTTTACACCTACTTTATTGTAACTTGCAGATCGATCGGTTATTAAACCAGATGGTGTATTAGAAGATATTTCAGTCTCCTTAGATTCTTGGGAATATCCAGTAGACTTTATGATTTTGACTCCCAAAAGCAATCTAGGAGGACATCCACTTATCTTAGGAAGACCTTGGCTGGCCACAGCTGATGCTTTTATTAGTTGTAGATCTGGAGACATGTACATTTCTAATGGTAATTCGACAAAAAAATTCAATTTGTATCCTCCAGCAAGAGCAATCACAGAAATAGGAGACAATGAATGGGTCGATGATGAGAACACTATACAACCTGTCTTTACCATTTCTGAAATTAGTGAGGATAGTCAAATTCTGAACACATTAGAAAATTTTGATATATCTTCAGAATATGACCCCACACAATTTCAATTGGAATCTGACATAGAATATTTATCATCAAGACAAATGTCTCTTTACTCTATGGAAGAGTTTGGTAGTTCTACTATTGAGATTTTTCCAGGAAAAACATTGAATGTCAACAAACATTTGGAAAAGTCACAACAAGAAGAACTAACCAAAATCTTGCAAAAACATTCTACTGCATTTGCATGGGAGTATACTGACATGAAAGGTATTGATCCTAAGACTTGCATCCATCATATCTATATTGAGGAAAACAGTAGACCAATCAGACAACCTCAAAGAAGGATGAATCCAAATCTTGGGGAGATAGTGAAAGAAGAGCTCCAAAAACTTCTCAATGTAAACTTCATTTATCCAATTTCAGATAGCCGATGGGTTTCTCCTTTGGTTATAGTACCAAAAAAGAATGGTAAATGGAGGGTATGCATTGATTACAGGGAATTGAACAAAGCAACTTTGAAGGATCACTTTCCTTTGCCTTTTATCGATCAGGTATTAGACACATTAGCAGGTAAAAAGTACTTTTCATTTTTGGATGGTTTAGTGGCTATAATCAAATTCAGGTAGCACCTGAAGATCAAGATAAGACCACATTTACTTGTCCATGGGGAACTTTTGCCTACCGAGTACTTCCTTTTGGGTTATGTAATGCACCTGCAACATTCCAAAGAGCAGTACTAGGAATTTTTTTCTGATCTAATCCATGATTGTGTAGAGGTTTATATGGATGATTTTACAGTTTATGGTAATTCATTTGAAGAGGCATTAGAAAATTTGGAAAAAAGTTCTTATAAGATGTAAAGAAACAAACCTTTCATTAAGCCATGAAAAATGCTTTATGATGTTTACTGAAGGGATTGTTTTAGGACATCATATTTCAGGAGATGGGATTAGGGTTGATAGATCAAAAGTTGAAGTCATCTCCAAGTTACCTATTCCAAATTGTCAAAGAGATGTTAGAAGTTTTCTAGGATTTACTGGTTACTATAGAAGATTTATAGAAAAATTCACTAAAATAACATCTCCACTCTTCAAATTGCTTACAAAAGACTGTGAATTTAAATGGGATCCTGATTGTCAATCATCTTTTGAAACTTTGAAAACAAGAATATCTGAAGCACCTATCTTGAGAGGACCAAATTGGAAACTTCCTTTCCATATTTCTACAGATGCTTCAGATACATCTCTTGGAGCTGTGTTGGGTCAAAAAGATTTAATTCCTTATGCCATTTATTACACCAGTAAAAATTTGACTTCCACAGAGTTGAATTATACTGTGACTGAAAAAGAGTTCTTAGTTGTTGTTCATGCAATTAATAAGTTTAGACATTACATAACAGGCTATGAAACTTTTATTCATACTGACCATTCTGCAATTAGATATTTAATGAACAAACTTGTTACTAATGGCAGAGTGACAAGATGGCTTTTACTTTTGCAAGAATTCAATATTACTGTGTTGGATAGACCAGGAAAACAGAATACAGTAGCTGATTTCTTGTCTAGAATTCAAAATACTAAAGAAGATTCTCCTGTAGAAGACAAGTTTCCTGATGAATATTTGTTTGCAGTAACTATTAAGACCCCTTGGTATGCAGATATTGCTAACTATTTGGTTACAGGGAAACTACCTTCACATTTATTTCCAAGAGAAAAAACGAAAGATTATTCAGGAGAGTTCAAAATATTCATGGATTTCTAACGAATTGTTTAAAACAGGGCCAGATCTTGTGATCAGAAGATGTGTCAGGGAAGATGAAATGCCTGATATTCTTAAGGCATGTCATGATGAACCATGCGGCGGACACTTTACGGACAAAAGGACGGCCTATAAAATCCTTTCCTTGGGATATTATTGGCCTTCCCTCTTCAAAGATGCAAAACAATATGTCAAAAGGTGTGATAGCTGCCAAAGAGTAGGGAAACCTACCCTTTCGAATGAAATGCCATTGCAAACACAGGTACTCATTGAACCCTTTGAAAAATGGGCTTTAGATTTCATTGGACCTATTAATCCACCATCTAAGCAAAAGAAGTATATGTTGGTTTGTACTGATTATGTTACTAAATGGGTAGAAGCCAAAGCATTAGTATCTGCTACTGAAAATTCAGTTGTTCATTTTCTTTATGAGGATATTTTTACTCACTTTGGTGTTCCAAGAGAAATTGTGACAGATCAGGGGAGCCAATTCACATCCAACTTGGTGGAAAAGTTGATGGAAGAATACAAAATCAAGCACAGAAGATCTACTCCTTACCATCCGCAAGCAAATGGTCAAGTGGAGTCCACAAATAAAGTTCTTGAAAGTATCATCACCAAAACTGTTCATCTACATAGAAGAGATTGAGCAGAAAGGCTTCCTGAAGCCTTGTGGGCCTACAGAACTACATGGAGAAATACAACAGGACATTCTCCCTATGAACTTGTTTATGGGAAAGAAGTCTTGCTCCCCATTGAGTTCCAAGTCAAGACCTTCAAGATAGCAGTTCAGTTGGGGATGGACTTATCGAAGCCCAAAAGCATAGAATGGAGCAGTTGAATGAGCTAGATGAGATCAGAAAAGAGGCAATTCTAAGAACTGATCTAGTTCAATATCAAAGAGCTAAATGGAATGACAAGTACATCAAAGAGAAGAAGTTTCAAGAAGGAGATTGGGCATTGTTATTTGACTCCAAGTTTAAAGATTTTCAAGGGAAATTTCGGTTCCTCATTGGCTTGAGTACATATGAGATTAATAGAATCTTTAACGACTAATTTGTAAGAATCAAGACCATTGATGAGTTTCAAACTCCTCTTATTGTGAATATTCATAGATTGAGAAAGTTTATCATAAGCCACTCTCTAAAGAGGATTTTGTCAGGATATTTTTCAGGGATTACATGATCGATTTTGGTACGGAAAGAATTCTTCTTCTCCACCGGCCCTAGCTTTTGTTTTTTCAAGGTTTAAAAAAAAAAAAAAAAATATATATATATATATATATATATATATATATATATATATATATATATATATATATATATATATATATATATATATATATATATATAAATAAATAAATAAAAAATAAAATATGGTATAAGCCTGAAAACCAATCATTGATTGGCAGTCTTATGCAGAAAATATAGGGTGAAAATCAGGGGCACCTGACACTCTATATTTTCCAAAAAAAAATTTGTCTTTCATTCCATTTCATTTCACCACCCACTCCATTTCATTCCACTTCATTCCATTTCATTTCATTTCATTTCACTTCATTCCACTTCATTTCATCCATTCCATCAATAAAAATCTCTTTTATGACCATTTCCATCTGGTCATTTGTCATTTATTCATTTCTATTCAACCAAGTAATAGCTGTGTCAGTTTCCGCAGCTGACATCTGTTTCCGCAGCTGACTCCAGTTTCCGCAGCCAGAAGCAAATTCCGCAGCTACTACTCTGTTTTCAAAGAGAATGTACAGTTAGTTGTTATTTCCATAATTATGAAATAAAATGCAGGGGGGAGGATCAATGGAACATTCAAGACACCAATGGAGATCAATCAGTTGAAGACCAAGGGCAAAAGCAAGGATTCCAAAGGTATGAATAAAGTTTATTTCAAATAGTATTGAAAAACACATTTTTATATAATTTTAAACCATGAGCTCTACCCATTAGGCGCAATAATTATATTGACAGTTCCGTAATTTGTCACGATCTCCATGTTATCCTCTTGCATTTATTCATAAACGGTTTCATCATTGAAATTCCGATTCTCACTCATGTTCCAATATCCCACCGGAGATAATGAGACGTATTTGAGTTGACAAAGGACTCTTACAAGCCGCATAACTTCATAACCGCTGATTGAAACATGTTCATATTTATTACACAGCCACCAAAATTCAAAACGCGGCCGAATTCATTATACTTTGTTAACCTCTTTGTCGTGTCTCTGTCGTGTTTACAAAACCCCACTCTACTCATTCTCACTCCCTGTTTCACTCCATTTCGTTCCTTTTGCTCATTCTCACTCCCTGTTTCACTCCATTTCGTTCCTTTTGCTCATTCTCACTCCCGTATATCCACCCACAGTCTTACTCCATTCTGTTTATGGTACTCATTCTCATTTTATGATACATCCCCACAGTCATTGTGCTCGATCCTGTGTATTCCATCGTTCCATTTCCACTTAAACCCTCATGAAAGCAAATTTGTGAAGCACAGAGAAGTGAAATGGGAAAATTATTAAGGGCAGAGCTGGAAGGACCGAAGTTTATAGAGGGATATCCGCAAGCAAAAGAGATGTTGAGGAAAGCTAAATGGCTGCATTTTATTCAGAAATTCAGAGGTTACCACAAAGAAGTTACGAAAGCGTTTGCAAGGTCATTTGATGGCTCGGAAGCAGAAGTTGGAGACCTCAAGTTTTTGGTCAATGAAGCATCAATAGCAACAGCCACAGAGCTTCTTCAGGAGGGAGAACGTTGGTTCAAAAATAAAAGTATCAGTGATGAGGCATGGAGAACAATTCTACGAAATCAAGGTATGGATATCACTGTTTTTAAAAGAGGAATCCTTGTGCATGCAATAAAAGAAGAATGGGCCACTTTACTACTAATTGTTCAGAAATTTATTACATGTGAAGGCCGTTTTGGGTCTATGTACATGTACCATACCAGGCTATTGATGAATTTTCTTGAAAACCAAACTCTCAATCTCCCTTATTTTCTATTCAATAGCTTAAAGAAAATGGCTGTGACTGTTCCAAAACACTTAGGAGATGTAGAGCCTCATCTTTATCATCACGGCCTTATAAAAATTCTGATTGAAAAGGAGCTAAAGGAAAGAAAAGATACATGGGAACAATTCCTAGTTAGAAACTTCTTTGAAGAACCTCAGGAAATTCCTGAAGGTAGTTCAATTAGAAGGAGTAGAAGAAAAAGAATGAATGTTGAAACCCAAATTACTCATACTCGGGAAATTCCCGCAGCTAGCACAGCAAGAAGAAGTAGAAGGAAAAGAACAATAGATGAAATCCAAAATACTTCTACTACTACTATGAAAAAAACTGATAGGGAAGAGAGATTGGTAAAAAGGAAGAAGAAGGAAATCAAAGCTAGGAAGCCAAAAATACCAAAAGGGAAAGAAATTATTGAGGCTGTCCATAAAACTCCTTCTTCTGAAGAAGAAGATCACCAAATACTATCTGAAAGATTAGTTTGTCTTCAAAAACAATCATCTATATCCAAGAAGGCAGAGACAGGAAAACAAGAACAAAAGGGTAGTGTACCACAACATGTGAGGAGAAGCAGCAGGCTTAAGGGAAAATTGAGAAAAACACAAATTAAGGGTCCTCATTTCATTGATTTGGGTGAGGAGACATATGAACAGTCTCCAAATGACCATAGTCCATTTCAGTCAGTTAGTGAACCTGATTCCTTTCATTCCCAATCAGACAATGAGCATACTCCATCTTATTCTCAGCAAAATATTGATGTAAGCCCTCCTCGGCCAGATTTTGAACATAATTATCCTTTACAGCATTTTGGGGACAGCCCAATGAAAATGACACCGGAAGTAGACCCCAAGCAGCAGGAGGTATATGACTATATAGAATCCTTGGAAAAGGCAGCCACAGGTCCAAGTACCTCTTCCATTCAACCTCATACATTGCAGGATGATTTAGTTCAGTCATTAAAACAGGAAATTTTTGAGCTGGAGCTTTTAAATCGGCACATCAAAAATGAAAATGAAACACTGAAAGAACAAGGCAAACTGGACAAGATCATCCATGATAATACTATGTTACATTTGGGAATTTGGCAAAAGAAGAATAAGAAGTTAAAAAGGAAATGCCAGAAATTGAGCAGAGCACTTGTGAATATCAAATTTAGGTGCTTAATGAAGAAACCCAGAATGATGGCAGTACCAAAGAAGAAGAGAAGGGGGTTGGATGTGCTGGCTGAAGTATCAAGGCACATGAACTGAACAAAAAGTATCAAAATTTTGGTTGCATGAGGACATGCAACACCTTCACAGTGGGGGTATGTTGAGTCCCGAATTTGCATCTTTTCCATACACTTTTCCATACCTTTTTCACTCACCTAAACCTCCAAAATTGTCAATATCATGTGAAAAAGGGTATCTAACATGGTTTTTAATTATTTTTTTGTGTTTTCTATTTGATCTAGATTTTGTTCATACAGCTGCGGAAACTTGCCACTTTCCGCAGCTGCTGCAACTTTCCGCAGCTATTTTGTGGAACTATATGCTACAGGTGTCTACAAGGGAAACGAGCCACATGGGCAGGCTAGGAATGACATGGACATGGTTCGTGTCCTATTGGTTCAAGCAAAATCGTCCAAAGAAGCCGCGGTCAAATCCGTCCACGTGGAAGTCAACTATGGAGTTTCATGTCGGTCGGACTCTGTTTCGTGGCACATAAACATCCATACGGCCGTTTCTAAGCTTGCGGAGGTTAAATCGACATCTGTGCAGAGCTCTGGAGTTGAATTCAAGCATCCACCTTCCGTAGATTCACTTTCCAACACGACCATACTCCTATATCCGTGAGCGTAGTGGTCTACGTGCTCTCTGCCATCATGAACTTTAGGAGACAGTTACAGTTTATTGTTATATATAGAGCGTTTGCATACACACATAAAGTTAGTTGTCAGTTGATAGTTGATGTTCGTGAATAAACTCTGTTATCTTTTAGTCTGCTTTGTAGTGATTACGCTGCCCTTGAGCCGTAACACTACCATTCTGTAATGAACTTCTTGTTAATATGAGAAGACTCTGTTTTTCAACTTAATTCGTGTTTGAGGATCGTTACCAAGGCTGTGTAGAGGGCCCCTGCTCAGCTAAGGTTTTGTGTATTAGTGTATATTTCTCATTTCATTTCTTTAAAAGTCATTGTATCATAATCCATCCATATGTTCATACTTTGCAGTTGTTTCATTTCTGTTTATACATTTCCATAATTTCCGTTTCATTTTTGTCTTTCATGTTTTATGATTGTTAATCACTGATCAGTTTTCTTGATTGCAGGTTTTAGATAGACAGCCCGGGCATTTTTATAGCATTTTGACTAATGACATGAAACTAACATTGTTCTGCTGCTAGTTTGCTTTTCATAGCTTTTGTTTAACTTCATTCTTGCTTTGTACCATTTCGGCTTTTGCTTATCCGATTCGGTAGTTAAATTTAGATATATTAAGCTTCTCATAGCATCTTCGGTGCCTCACGAAAAGTACCACACTGGGACCGATGGTGAGGGAGTCGCATTATGAAATGTGTAGTTTAGTATTAGTTTCTTTTCTCTCGCGCAAATTTAGATATATTAAAGTCGCTCATAGCATCTTCGATGCCTCCGAAAGCCACATCTGGGACCGATGGTGAGGGACCGTATTATGAAATGTGTAGTTTAGTATTAGTTTCTTTTCCGAAATTTAGATATATTAAATCATGCATGACATCTTCGAAGTTGCCTCCGAAAGCCACGAGTAGACCGATGGCGAGGGATTGAATCATGAGTGTATGGTTTTAGTATTAGTTTACTTTCCGTAAATTAAATATAGCGCTTACACAAGTTGTTTATGATTACTTCGAAAATCATAGCCGGTCTAATGATGAAGGGTCGGAAAATGAATTGATGTAATCTCGATTTAGATTTATTTTGTTGCAATTTTTGAATTTCCTTAAGCATAGTTTCTTTTTGTGTTTAGTTGGCAGCAAGAATAGTTTGGTTTTCATGTTCACTAGTTTACTTTTTTGATTCATTAGATTAGCAACATCTTTTCATTTCAGAGCTAAAGTACACTTTTACTTTCTTTCAAGTCTTGTCATTGTAATTTTCAATTTGCTTTTAAAGTTTCAAGTTGGTAAATCATTATAGGGGATATCACTTCCTTGAAAAAATATAACCAAAACTTGTTTTTCATTTTAGAATTTCCATTTCACCTTAGAAAAACCAAAAAACGACAAAAAGTTAAGAAATAGGTTATCTTGCACATATAGTGCGCCGCACTATACATCAACTTACGATTCCCGGATTGACAAATTAAATGCGACAGATTTAGGACACACTAAATTGACCAAACAATAATCCGTGACACATTCGCACATGATCCATCCCTCTTGTGTACCAATACTACGGGAAGCGAGAGAAAGAACTTTGACTAGGTTGAATTATACCCCGCCTCTAACATTTACGCAATCATATGTTCAATTTTCACTCTTTTGGACATAAGGATATCTATAAGGCTCGATGTTTAGAGGAATACTTCCTGGGAATCAAATGAATAGCATGATCATGATCACAAATAGGTGGGGAGTCCTTTTGGGGAGTTTCAAACCTACCTTGGAATGATTGTCCAGAGACTTGTTGGAGATACTCAAAAATAGATGATTTTGATGTTGGAACTTCTAGTGAGCATAATTGTGCAATTACGCCTCATTGTTCTTTCTTTAGAAGCTTTGTCATGACATTAGAGCTTATTATCTTTCCCAGCTTCCACTCAATACCCTATAATTCGACTTCCTTTCCTTCTAAAAAAAATTTCAAGAAAAGTTCTTGAAAAATAAAAGCTACCATCCCCAAAGATTGTAACCATTGTACTCCTAGTACAACATCGAAAGCTCTCCCATAGGAATGGAAAAGAATTGGACTATTCAATACATATTCCCCCATGGTTAGCTTGATATTATGGCATTTTTCTAGAGCAATTTATAGTTCCTCCATTTTCAACCATCACTTCGAGCATTTTGGTGCTTTGTATAAGAAAAAAATTTAATTCTTTGGCTACCTTACAATGAATAAAATTATGGGTGCTACATCAGATCAATCAACACTATTACCTTTTTTTCTTCGATATGTCCTTCTATCTTGAGAGTTTGAGGAGTGAAAGTAATTCCTCGCCGGTAAGGCATTACATGATATGGCTCGGATTCATTTCTTCATGTCTATGTCACGGTTCATGGTGTATATCATCTTCTTGTTCATTTTCTTCTTCTTCCTCTTCAAAAATTGATGTAAAATAATTTCTTCTCAAAAGACAATTTATATGACCCTTTTGGTGTATTTTCTATCACAACTGTAGAA
This sequence comes from Pinus albicaulis, assembly GCA_034641835.2. Taxonomy (NCBI): domain Eukaryota; kingdom Viridiplantae; phylum Streptophyta; class Pinopsida; order Pinales; family Pinaceae; genus Pinus; species Pinus albicaulis. The sequence goes on from CM076575.1 coordinate 884,409,195, forward strand.
AAATCTCTTTTTGCTCTTTTTTCTTCCAATTGTTGTGGTTTCTTAAAACCTTGTAGGTTGTGGAAATCTAGGCATAGCAACACTTCCTTCTTTATAGAAGTGAGTGGTATGCTTCCTTTGTCGCCATAATTTTACATTCAGTTTTTTCTTGCCAACTCTGAATGCCTTCTCCAATGAATCGGGTTCCAAAATGTGAACTTCATGTTGGATGCTATCCTTTAAAAAGTTCCTATGAAGAGATCAATCTTGTGTTCCTTTGGAATATCAATTACCCTTATATTCAATTTTTTGGAAGTCCTCAATGTGCTCCCCCCACTAAGCCCTTTTGTTTGAGATTTATCAATTGGCTAAAGAAGGTGTTGCTCTTTCTATCCTCATAATGTGTTATCATTTCCTCCGTAAAAATTAACCAAGTGAATTTTTTTTACGAGAATAAAGCCATCGATACCATACAAATGTATTTTGTTCTAAAATGTAAAGTTGTGTTTTGCATTACAGTGGAGATCAAAAAATATTGCTCTCATTTGTAGTATCCATGTTACAGAGATCATTTCCATCAAACTTCCTCATCTCCATTTTTGGAATATGGTGGTTCTTCCCACCAACATTAGAGTTTATGAAATCACGTTAACATTTATTTTGTAAAGTCTCATCATGAGTTTTGCTTCTACTATCTTTTCACCATTATGAAACATTTCTTGTATCAACTTTGTCAAACCTTCCATGTCCGTTTAGATCATTCTTCATGTTTTCCATGTTTTCTTTCATGTCATCCATCTTAGCTTCCATGTTAGCTTCCATGCCATCCATCTTAGCTTCCACGCCTTTCTTCAAAAATTCCATTTCATTTTTTGTTGCTCTTTGCGAGAGAGAAATTTGGTGCACTTGCTCTTGTAATTTTGATAGATCATGTTGCAATTATTCATCTTCATGAGTCATAGTGAGAGCCTCACGAGAGGCTTCAATGGGTGTTGAATTATTTTTACGGGGCATATTTTAGAACCCAATACTTATATATATTCTACAATATGCCTTTGGAATCAATTCAAATTGATTCTTCAAACAAGACTTGTGACAATTTGGAAAAAAAATACACACCTTTTTATTGCTTTTGAGGAACTTGATATTGAAATTGGATTATCTCCTGTGATTGCAACACTTCAATATTTGAATTTCGATACGAGATATAGCCCTCTTGAATTCTCTTTCGAATGCCACAGGGTCCGACCCTAATTTGGATTCTCCAAGACAAAGTTGTGTCCAATCTCCCACAATGACCTAATTATGGACTGGTTCAGTAGAGCGAACTTGTATGACTTGCCACATGTCACTTTTTCGTCCTTCGGTTCTGAAATTGATAGCCAAGAAACTAAAGTCCATGTGATTGCAACCACTTTTTACAGCACTCAAATCTGATGCTCAGAGAGAGAGTTAGGAATATTTTCCCACGATCACCTCTTTGAGATGAAATTCGGGAGCCTGAAAAAGCACTACCTTCCACAGATCATATCTCCGAAAATGTTACGAACCAAGCTCTGAAATTTTTTGACGCGTTTCCTCGCAGATTTCAGCTTCACACCCTAAAAATTTCATATTCTGAGCCTTCGTATAAAAAACTTTATAGCGAAAATGCCATGATGACCTATTTAGAGCAGTAAAACCCTAGAATCCAAAGCTCTGATACCAAATGTTGTGTAACTAGCTCAAAAAATAGAAGAAAAGAGATATCAATGCCTTAGAAATAAGCCACTTTGAGGGGAAACCTCCAATACATTACATAAATGAATAATTCTTGGATGATACAATTTACAAAACCTCCTTTCTATATATAGGAGTCCATGGGCCCATAATGTAATCCTAGTGGGGCCACAATGTAATCCTAGCCATCCTAACAATAATAATTTAAGGGCGCAATAATAACAATATGGGGGTTACAAGGGTACAATAATAACAATAAGGGGGTTACACTAACAACAATAAGGGACTATACTAGTAATATAGGGACCTAACATATATATATATATATAAGAATTTATTGAACTTTTAAGGTGATAAGAATTTTCCATATAAATTTAGTGGCACACATTACACTTTTAACATTCAATTTACCAAAACCTTAATCACTAATCACTGAAGAGTAACCATCCTCTAAATACCCACTCCACCTCATCTTAATAAATTCCATTAATGTTTGTGTGGGACTTTGTGTTCTTTGTATATATACCCTCTTGTTTTAAAGTAGTGTTTTATATTATAATATATATCATTATTTTTAGTAATGGAAATATTATTAATATTTAGGGTTGAAATGAGCGTATATTTGAGTTTTTATTTTGTATTGTTTTTCTTTTAATGAAATGTTTATTATGAAATCAAATATGCTTCAAGTTTATGTCCATTGGAATTGTTTTTTGTGTAACATAAATATTTTTTATACTAGATTTTTTATTATTATTATAACGATTAAGAAATGCGACCTTTACTAACATATAAGTGAGAGATCATAGCATGGTCTTTATGCCAATGGGGGTACAACCATAAGGGAAGTGATGTTTCCTACTAACATGACGCTTGAATGTGCAATATGTTCATTTCTTGGGCTATCCCCCTTCCTCTCATTTGATAGCCCTTATTCTTGTATTGAGCAAACAACCCCGTATTACAAAGTGGTTAACGGTATGCTAATTCACTTTTCTAAAAGGATTGCTTTGTTTTGTAGCATTACTCAAATTTTGATATAACAAGAAAATGTGATATTTCATTCCATGTTTTTTAATCACCACTATCAAACTCTTGAACACATATCCTAATGATTGCTTGATTTGTTTTTGATGTTTCTTTTACTTTGAAAGACATAATGAAAAGAATGGGAATAGGCATTCTAATAAGGTCAATATTCATATGTAAATGGTGTAAAGGAAAACATAGTGAAAAAAAGATAAATTTTGGAGGAACACCCAAACTTTTGAAGAGCACATATAGTCCAATATAGTTTGGCTCACTCCTATAAACCCTAACTCAACTTTGCATGATCAAAATAATGCGAGCATGTATAGAACTATGATTAGTTTCTTCCGCACTAGTGTAGTGAGAACACTAATTTACCACTCATGTTGCATTTGTCATATAAAATCTCATATGGAATGCTTGGAGACACCTACAATTGAAATCCCGAGAAGCAAGCTCTAAGCGGCCTTGCTATCCATAAATGTGGGTTGACTCATCATTGTTATTCAAAGGAAAAATCGCACCACCTAAAATGATCCATTGGTGGTGCGTAAGGATGCAAACTTTCCCCTAGTTGCCAAATGTCTTTAGGTCTTGGACCATTACCATGTTTTCTCACCTCTAAGGAAGATGAGCTACATTTACCTCTACTCCACCAACTACATTTGTACTAATAACATATCTTATTACATTTGCCTTTGTTAAAAAGAATAAGAGCCACCATAAAAAATAATGACTATTTACTAAAAGCATCCCTCTAAATTGATTTCTTTTCCAAAATAGAAAAATATAAAATATTTCTTTATACTTTCAATATATTATGATTAATACTAATAATAATAATAAACCTTGAAAATAGCCAAATTTATTTTGTGATAATTTAACATAATAGAGATCTAATTCAATTCAATTATGATATCAATATTCATTTACTTTTTCTTTACAAACCACCTTTAAACTTATTCATATGGTCCATCTTCATGATGTTCAAAGAAAGAAGTAGCACAAAAAAAACATTCTTAAGAGTTTGAATATACGCCTATTGTTTATCCTCTACCAATCTAAGAAGTAAGAAGTGATGAGAGGGTTTATTTGGCGATTTTTATGATAGTGTATAGTTTTCCGATCCATATTAGATTTTGGCTAGTATTAGAAAATCATGTATAAACACTAGATAGAATATATTTCCCACCTTGTACATTCACATGCGACATTAACAAGGGGCTTTTCTTAGGTTCATGCTGGCTTCAAATTAAATTTAAATACAAATAAATTACTAGCAATTGCACCTGTGGTGCAAAGGAAAGCCGAAAGGAGGCGAATGGTGTATGAAGCTGTTGGCAGAAAGCAGTTTTAGTTGTAAATAGACTATGATTTCGTTTGACAACATCTCCAGGTCTACAATTTCTTGTTTGGAATGAGAACTCCATCTTGTTCCCACAATGTTTGACGAAAACATAAAAGCGGTGAAGGAGAAAACCAAGATAGATCTGATGAGTAGGTATATATTCAAATGGACTTGTTTCTAAAAGTGGTTAGGACTCACCGGGTGCAAGATGAGATCAGAAATTTACAAAAAGTCTTTGAATTTGAAATTGATTTTATGAACTTGTAGAATCTTTTTTGTGGACAACTTGGCAAATAGAATTGAATTTCTCGTTGAACAAGTCAAATGCAATTGTGACTTACGTAAGTGAAGAATGAACTTCTTAGATATGCAGTTTACAATTTATAGTTTTAGTACAAAAGAGAGATGACATTGAACTTGATATTAGCGACTCTCTAGAACAAACAATTAAGTGAAATGTTCAGCAATTATGTATATACAATAGCAATAGCAGTCAAGAGAGACTTCTAGATTGAATTTGAAAGCATATAATCATAGAACATTATTAATTTCAAAAGTCATGGAATTTTTTTTCTAAAAGTTGTGTTGATGTTTTTATGAAATCGTTCATTATATTTTGCAGAAAAAGATGCAGGTGTATACACAAAATAATTTTTTAATTAAAAGTTCCAAAAGTGATTTCAAAGTGACTAGGTGGACAACGAGAGGTCATTCATTAAAGCTCGTAGAAATGTATGTTACAGAAAAACTTGATTGTGCTGAAATTACTCTTTCGTCGAAGCTTGTGAAAATGTATCTAACATGCAAGGCTGTGATATATATATAGAAATTTCTAGAGTAGCAAGAGTTTAGAAAGTAAGATGTGTCGTATATTTTTCGAAGACAAAATAAGATGTATTGACAAAATAGCATCATGTGTAGCATAGTGGTTAGATGCTTTCGTGAAATACTAGTCGTATAGACAAGGTGTTGCTCGACAACGACGGCACCATTTGATGTCAAGATTAGGGTACACGGTCAAGATAGTATGCTCGCAGTTCTCTATGTGCATCTCGTTCACTGCGAATGTGGATCGAGGAGATTCATCCAATTTATTATTCAGTTGGAGTAGTTGTATTACGGGGCGCAACCGATAAAGAGGCAGCAGTAGGTAGGCGTAGAGATCGTCCCCGCACATTAATAAGTGCGGCATTTTCTTTGTTCATTGATTTCGTTGCAAAATCGGGTGGATGCCGTGAGATGTATCTACGATCCATTATGTTCCCGAAAGGAAATTGAAAGCATGTTAGTGAACAATGTACGGGAGATATAGTCAAATGGTAAAGCGCATTAGCGAATGCAAGTGGGATGGTAAGGTACCAATAGTAGAGGGGCATGAAGGAGCTTCGAGCAAGTCAGATTTTGAGGTGAGTAGAGCCTCTTATTTTTTTACTCGCGTATGACAAAAGGGTTATCCATCATCCGCGAATAGCGAGAGAAGGAGAGAAAGGGAGATGCACGTGCGTCATTTAATGAAACGGACTCTTGATACTGCTGTGAAAGTAAGACCTTGTCGATCAATGTTTACGATGTCGATTGTTGCGTTATCTAGTGTCATGCCTTGTGATTTATGGATTGTTAAGGCCCATGCCATGCGAAGCGGTATTTGTGTTCGTGAGCCCCTTGTTATGGGGGGAATCAGCACAAATTTAGTATTTGAAGGATCCCATGGTGGACCATTGTAGTGAAGAAAGTCGACTACAACAAATAATGGTAGTTCGGGTGGCTTAGATGTTGGTGCATATACGAGTGCGTGGACGGTGCCGAGTGCACCATTGACAAGGCCAGCCTCAATCCACAAGTTTCTTGTTAGAATAACTCGTTGTCCAATGCAAAGGATAATTTTTGCAGCTAGTTGTTCATCTTCCAGTTTGTTGCCTCTAAATTCCTTCCGTTGGATTGCGTAGGAACGTGCGATTGGTTGGTTGAGTGTTTTCAACATGGTTTTATTGTGCATGTCAACAGCCTCATTTTTTGCGTATAGATGCATTGAACTTGAGAATGATTGGACCTCGGCTTCAGGAAGATTTGTTTTTGAGCGTGTCATAAGAAGCTTCCAATCATCAATAGTGGGTGTTGCATTGCGAAGGTTGGAGAGGAGTTCGCGGAAGGAAATCTGAGCAGGGCTAGTTTCTTGTTGGCGGAAAACTGTCGACAGTGTAACCACAGTATCAAAGCTTTGCCATAGTGCAGTGCCACGAGAAGTGCCTACATACATTGGTGTGTCTCTGATAGGTGGAAGTTGGGAAAGGTCCCCCACGAGAATTATAGAACGTCCACCAAAAGGGCTGCTTTTATCTGATGGGAATGCTTCCCGCAAGCGATCATCGATTTGAGAAAGCAATTTAGGACCAATGAAGCTCATTTCATCAATTAGAATGTATTTCACATCTCGGAGCTGTTCTTGAAGGTTTAGGAGGGCTTGACCCTCTAAAGGTTGCATAGAGGATACAGGGATGCGAAGAGCAGAGTGGATTGTCAATGCATTGATGTGGAATGCTGCAACACCGGTTGGAGCAAGCAAGAGGAGGGGGTTTGTTCCATTGGTGGAGTTTTCAAGGAAGGCATTTTTTAGGCACTCAATTAGGAATGAATTTCCAGTACCAGCGGTGCCTTGGATTATCATTTTTAAAATTGATCCTGTGTCGTGTGTGCGGAAGTGGGAGAAAATGATATTGAATGTAATGGTTTGGCTTGGGGACAAGGAGGAAAGTGAATGTGAGCATGGAGTTTGGATTTGGTGGACTGTTGTGGAGGAGCGGTTGAAGTTGATGAAGCGGATGGCTATTTCTTGTAGTTGTGAAGGGATAATGGAGTCGGCCCAATTATAATTTGCATCAAAGTCACGATGGCCAAGCATTTCAAGTTCATCGAGGAGGATGTTGTTTCTTGGGTGGAGTTGAGAGAGAATTTTCCATTCAGGCATGTCGAGTGTGGGGGCATGGGAAGGGGCATCAGGAGATGAACAGGAAGAGTCGGCATCAGCAGGGTTGATTGGGGTGCGGTGAACATGTCAAGGTTTATATGTGTGTCTAGTTTGTTCCCAGTGTGCAACAATGGCCGCGTCAGACGTGCCGATGTCGTCAGGGAGGGTACAGAAAGGGCAGTATAGGAGGAGTTCGCTCCAACAAAAGTCCACATAGGAGGATGAGTCTTTCAATGGGATGGTGGTGTAACGAGGAAGGACACGTACAACCATAGGAGGGAAGATGTGTTTCCAAGGTGTTTTTTTGCGGCGGGAGGAGAAGGTCCAAGAGCGTGCAACTTCAATAAGAGGCAAATCCTCAAGTGCAGGTGGTCTATGCATGTATGAGATGATGAAAGGTGTTGATGGAGGATCAGCATCCAATTCTTGTGAAACACGTTTGAATACTTGTTTTTTCACATTGAGGGATACAAAAGAACGATTGCACTTTACTAGTGGGAGTTTTTGCAGCATGTGGCATGTTTCTTGTGCACCAATGTCTCGGTCACCAACAATTTCGGTTAGAACTTTGCGGACGATAGTAATAGTAGGAGCATCGGGTGGGGAACATTGGGAGAGACGGGAAAGCATTTGGTAGTAGCTTTCAGACTTTGCCTCTGCTTTTGTTGCATACTTTGAAATGTAGTTCAAGACAACATGGCGTGATAGAATTGGTTGGAAGCCCATGTTTTCCCTCCATATTGCAAGAAGATGAGCATTGTGCACATTTAGCTTGTCATCATTTCTAGCAGGGGCGTACAATTTACGACCAGTATTATCAATGTGAAGAGATGATGCGTCGTGAACTTCCCATGGGGCTCCATAGCGGCAACTTGTTTTGTTATTTCTTTTGCGCAAACATGTACTAGAGTGGCAAGTTGTGTGTCTTTGAAAAGAATTGACAAGTTTCTCATAGTCTTGCAACTGATTGGCTGTAAGAATTTCATGTGTTTAGAGGAGGCATGGGTCTTGCATAGATGAATGATTTATCCCAGCAGCCCGGTTTTGAATGGGACGAGGGTTCCAAGCAGTAATGTATGCATCGAATAATTCTTTAGCTGCACGGACAGCAGAAGCATCGGTCCAATCCAAAGTGTCCATAGTAGGTGCATTTGGAAGCCATAAGAAACCATGGATATGTGCGGAGCCGCGATGTTGCCATTCATACCTAAAAAAAAAGGGGAAAATAAATAAGATGGATGTGTGGAAGTGAAGTTAATGAAAGGCAAGAGAAGGAAGGAATAGTATGCATACATGCACCAGTAATCCTTTACAAGGAATCCTTTAAGAAGCAATTCTTCGAGGAATATTGTGAATCTGCAATGGATGTATTGAGATGCACGGTGAGGGTTTGCAACAACATTTTGGATTCTCCATTGACTTTGCTCATGTGAATTGGATGGAGGATTGGAAGGGATGGTACTATGCAAGTTAGGCCATTTGGTATCAGCTGCACTGAGTGTGAAGAATATGGTAGGGGTACCTTGTTGAATGATCATGTCGTGAAGCTCCTTTCTAGCTTTAGTCCAGAATGAACGACTGCCGCGCAAGGATGACCCGAAGCGCATAATTTGGTCTGGAATGGTGGAAGGGGGAATTTGTTGAAGGTGGTGGCGAAGGTCAGCGATTGTTGCTGGAAGGGTGTTTGAAAGGTCTCTTTTCATGAAGATAGAGGCAGTTGCTTGGCTGCGATGGCGCATGATGAGGTTGTACAAGTAGTAGAGGAAGCGCTGATGTTGTGCAAAGCGGTTGTCATGGTAGCGTATTAGATGCAAAGCGTATTCTTGCATATCTACGTTTGCAATTCTTGGTTGATTAATCATTGCAGAGCCAGTGGGGAAGACGGTGGGGAAGGCTATGGAGAAGAGGCCTTTTGTGTTGTATTCATTGATTGGGGAGAGGCCAATGATGGGCCACTCAAGTGAATGGATCGGTGAGCGATTGGAGGATTCTATGTAGGCAAGTATTTCATATATTTCTGAATGAGATTTTGGCAGATTTGCAATAAAGGAGGATGGGTGGAGGTCAGATGGAGATGGTTGGGGAAGTTCAGAATAAAAATTTTCAAGAATGCCTTATTGCAGTGGGATGGAAGATGTGTTGGCATGGCGTAGCATGTTGGAAATGTTGGTGGGCACAATAGGCAAAGCATTCAGGAAATTTTGGTTGATATAGACATCTTTGTAATATGGATCATTTTGTAGTTTGAATTGCAATGCTGCATGAACACGTGATCTACTGAAAAAAATTCATACGATTTTTCATCATAACTAGTTTTTTTTACAACAAGGATGTCTAGTTCTGATAGCATGCGAGGAAGAGAGGTCACAATATTAGTGATATCTTGAGGAAAGCTAATAGTGTGGCCGGAATATTTTAGTTGGCCACCACGGTGCATGGGTGACTTGAATAATGGGGTTGACATGAGCAATCAACATCTCTTCAACTTGAGTCAGGCAGGAGAGCACATGCGGTTGTATACCTGGGTCCATGTTGTTTGCGAAGGAGAAACGGTGGGTTGTTTGTTCGCCAACACAACGGGCACAAGAGATGTTTCCGTTATTTGTTTTTGTTTTCATGGATGGGTAAGCTTCATAACAAACTGAGCAAACTTGGATGGGACTAAGTGCATCGATTTTTTCACGAAAGCGAAGATGTGCATGTTGGAGTTGGATGGGGAGGAATTGTTGCGCAGGTGGAGAAGGAGGAAGATGGCGCGGGACATGGAAAGGGTAGGCGAGAGGTGAAGGAATTGTAGGGAATGGAAAGGGCTGGCTAGGGAGGGGAGTTGTAAGGGTAAATGCAAAAGTGTGGGTGGGATGTAGTGGAAGGAGGGTACTTTGTGAAGGAATGGGAGTTTGGTGTGTGGTGGATTAAGAGAGAAGGTTGGCCTGGCGAGTTGCAAAGAGGAGACGACGACGTGCATTAATTCTTTCTTTGTTAAGTGTGTAGTGGCGGCGACGTTGTTCCCTTTGCAAACTATTGTCTGGTGTGGTTGGCATAGATGTTGCAAACAAAGAAAGGATGTCAAATGCATGAAGTATAATGAAAGAAGAGGGAAGCATGAAGATGCAGCAGTCTATTTCATATTTTTTGTTTTGTTATTTATTATTTTTGGTGAGATTTTTTGTTGTGTTATGTATTTCATCATAGAAATAGTAGTATGGAAATGGTGTGAGTGAATTTTGAAGTGGAAATGTATTGAATATGGTTTGCATAAAAATGAGTGTTGCATATTCGAAATGGGAGAGTATGTGTTTTGAAAGCAAGAACATGTTGCATTTATTGGCTAGAGAAAATCAAAGGCATATATTGTATTTTTGCAAAGAAGAAGAAGCAATTTTTCTATTATATTCCATACTAAGCATAGCATATTGACATTTGCATTTACAAAATGTGTGTGTTGCAAACAAGATGAAGGCACGAAGGAGGAAAGGGAAAACCACGTGTGTAAATGTTCATATATTAAGAAGATCCATTACAACATAGTGGAATGACATATAAACAAAATGTAATGAAGAAACGAGTTGATGCCCATACATTTAGGAGGACTATTAGAAATGGAAAGGGGTTGTAAAGATATAGTAACGATTACAAAACATACATGCAAAATCGACGATGCATGGCAAGTGAGGCAAAAAAGCGTTGAAAGTTCAACGATGGGAAGAGGCAACAAATGTATGGCTAAAGGCGGCGACAGACTTTGTTCACAGGGGAAGTGGAAGGTTGCAAGAGCTGAAGGAGGATTTTCAACGCATCAGCATAAGGCAGATATTCTGCGTGCATAACAGTTGGTCGCACTCGTTCGATGCCGTTGAAGGTGTCCCTCTTTAAAGATAGTGTGAAGAGGAATTGTCGCCCTTTGATTTTGCTATATATGTCAAGGACAACTTGAGGATCTGTTGAGAGGAGGAAAAGGTCCTCTGCAGAGATGCCTAGGAGGCCATTTGCGGCCTCGTCAAAAGCGACAACATTCTCGAGGTGGCCAGTGTGATCGTGCAGTTGGAGGCGGAGAATGTAGCGGTAGTCGCACTTGGTGAAGGACCCATCACATTTTGAGCAACGCCACATGGTATCATCTTGTTGTATAGCCTTTTTCATGCACTGCATACCATCAATGGTAAGTGGGCATGCAAGGAAGTAGAAATCATGCAAGTCAATTGAGGTAGCAGTAGCACGGAGCGACATCCATGGGACATTTTCTCCAGGCGAAATTGAGAGGATGTCAGAAATTGTTTTTGTATTAAGTGGCTTCTTGTTGGTGCTTGAGTATTTGCGGCTGAGCGAGGGTGACGAAGACTGAATGCCTTGTTTCTCGAACCATTGTTTAAGTTCGAGCGTTTCAGCGATCTTTGGATCGATAACCAGGGAGGTGGTATGGATTGTGCTGATAGTTTGGCCATTGAACTCGACTACCCTGCCACCTCTAATTGCAAGGACTGTAACTGCACGAGCCATGCGAAGTTCAGAGAGTTCACGGCCTTCAACATGGCAGTGTTCGCCCCACAAGGTCACATCAATGCTATTTCCGGACATGTCACGAAGAGAAATTGTCTTTTTTGGAGTTTCAGAGCCATCGCGTTTACGGACAATAGAGGTAGGAGAGAGTGAGTTGACAATACCTATGACATCAACGATTGAGTTGGCAGGTGAAATTTTAAGGGAATTGATAGGTATAAAGTGGAAGGTGTGGGAAGGAATTTTGAGGTCATCATTGAAGACTTGAGAAACTGTTGATGAAGAGAAGAGGAGAATTTCAAATGGGCGTTTTAGATGGTTATAGGAAGGGTTGGGGACCTTTATGGTGCCATTTGCAACATTGTAGATGTGGCCAACTTGAATGAGAGCATGAAGGGATTCAGCCAATTCATTGAAGGCAGAGACGTGGATTTGCTCGTTTTCGTGGTCAACAAGGTCAAAGCCTAGCGATTTTCCAGAGCCACGTGCATTGGTAAAATGCCGTAGGGGTGTTTTTGAAAGGACTCGGCCTTGGATGGACCAAGTTTTTCTTGCAGGGGAGAGTGCTTTAAAAGGAAGAGTAGTGGAAGATGCTGGGGCAGGGTCTTGGGAGGAGAATGAGTGAATGTCAAGGGAGGGTGGTGATGAAAAGGGAGAGGTAGAAGACGAGGATGATGTGGCTTGGACCATTTTCTTAGCAGAGAGAGTAAGAGGGCATGGTTCACCAACCAATGGGGCAACGCGTTAGACTACTTCAAGCTCGAGAATAGAGAGTGACCTGCAAGAACGAGAAAATGTATTAATGAAATGGAAATTTAGAATTATAGAAACAAGAAAGGAAATAAAGGGACATAAGGGAAAAGGAATTATAGGGGAGGAATGTGGGAGGTGCTATGCAGCAAACGTACATTGTTTGGTGTGAATACATGCACGAGCTTCTCTTCAACAGAACAATGGAGCCTATAGCCAAGCCCCCGTCCTGTGCGAGGGAAGTGTACGAAGAAGGGAGAAGGGCAGGATGCTTTTGAACACCATTGGAAAGCGACACGCGGTATCGAGCTGTTGAAGTCCGGGTAGAGTTGATCTGCGCAAGTTCGACAACTTGGAGGGTTGGTTGCTGGGCAGTAGCACCAGCTAGGAGAGAAGGAAGACAATTGTGAGATAACGACGTCTCCATGGCAGAACGGGTAGCTTGTAAAAAAGAGTATTCTGCAAGTGAATAGAGATATTAAGGTCAAGAAAGTGAAGAAGAACATGCGCACATAAACAAAGGAAAAGTTCCACATTGCTAATTTGCGAGAGATGAAGTGCAGAATTGATAATTTGGATGATTTCCACTGTTGAATTCATATTGGCAAAATTGCTATATGGAAGACGTTACTGCAAGTTGCAAAAGTGCAAGTTTTGCAAATACGTTCTTGACAATGAGTAGTTTAAAGGCTTTCTCTATGGAACATATATTTTGGAATAGTGCATCTTGAATTATTTTCATGGTAAACAAGGCATAGGCACAAAATAGTTTAAGAGAGGATGTTGGTTTGTAGGTATAAAAGGAAAGGAAATAGTAATGTCAAATAAGCATATTTTTAAATTAGCTTTTGAAGTATGGTACTTGCAATTGTATATCTTGAATAATGTGAGTGCTTTTTTTTCAACTTACTGGAAATCATGTTTGACACGACACATGCACATGACAGTTTGAAACATAAGAGCATAAGAAAATGGAGTACATTTATCGAAATTGTCAATGGCACTAAGTAAATAGCAAACAACAGATAGTAAAGCATGAAACAACAAATTAAAATTGCCTAAGATTAGCAAAGAGTGACTTGCCAGTGCATATTTGCAATATTCGAATCATTTGTTTGTTTTTTAAAACCATTGCTAAACATATTTGAAATGATACATGCACAGCACAATTTGAAATGCAAGTGTATATAGAAATAGGGAAAATTGATCGAAGTTGTAAATAGTACCAAGTAAACAGTAAATAGTAGAGAGAATAAGATTGAAATGGCAAGTTTGACTCAAACAATTAGAAAGCAATTTTTTTTTCCTATTTTAGAAAGAGTGAACCAAATGTGCTAAATGTCTTTGCGAAAAGCAGATTAGGGTAGATTAGGTTGATACGTGCTGAACCAACCAAGATGAGGAATGAGCAAAACAATATGGACAACCTGGTCAAATAACCTCGTTAGGCAAAAAAAAGACTATATACGTAGAATTTCATAAATATAATCAGAGGTAAGTATATTATTAATTATTTGCAATTTCATAACTTTCAATTAAAGAGGTAAGTAGTAGAGCTAATTTGTTGCATTGTATTATAGAAATTAATGTATTTTTTTTATTCTCCTTTATACAAAGAAGGATATAGAAAGCTAGCACAAGTTGAAGGAATAAAATTATATGAATGAGGAACATAATTTTAATTTCAATAAAAGCAGTAAATACATATACAAGTCTAATATATAGCCATCACACAGTACTATGGTAAAACCGAGACTATATAGCAGAGGAATGTCAATGTGAAAAATTGAATTCGAGATAAAATAGAGAAAACGCATAATCGATAAATTCGCAAAATAAAATCCAATCGCAGAAAGAAAGCGAATTATGAGGTGGAAATTTAGAGACTAATATGATATATATTCTTAATGAAAATGACGAAAAAATACAACATAGGATAAGGTTATAAATTGAATAATCGCACAGGTGTTACGAACGGGCAAAACTGAAATGGAGGGCATTCGCTGGATTCATTCAGAGCATGTGGTCTCGAATGGTAATTGAACTAGAATTAGACTGAGACTTGATTTGTCAATTAGTCTGATTTGATAGATGGTTGGTTTGACCATGTATCATTGCTGATTTTCTAGTTGGTTTAGTATTATTTTTTATTGCTTCACTGTTAATTTTTGACAACTAATATGATTTGATGGTTAGTTTGACAGTTGACTATATCACTGATTTGACACTGAATTGAATTATTTAAAAAATAATAATAATAAAATAAATCTTATTATTAGGTTGTACGGATATTTTCAATTATATTATTTAAAAATAAATAAAATAATAAAAGAAACCTTATGAGTGGGTTGTACAAATATTTTTAATTAAATCATTAAAAAATATGCAAAAGAAAAAACCTATAAGTGGATTGTACAAATATTTTCAATTAAATCATTAAAAAAATGTAAAAGAAAAAACCTATAAGTGGATTGTACAAATATTTTCAATTAAATCATTTAAAACAAATAAAAATAAAAACCTTAGGAATGATTTGTACAAATATTGAGAGAAGAAACTGGCAGCTAGTAGTTCTAATTAATATACATGCTACTAGTTGCATAAGCCATAGTTTGTGTTTAGCCATAGCCTGTGTTTAAACCATAGTCTAAGGAGATATTGATTTTGCTGGAAAACAATGGAAATTTCAGCACTATTTTAATAAAATATTGCAATTTTTTTTGGAAAATCCAAGTTTTAATTTAAGTTTCATGATTTTGGATGCTTTATTTCCTCAAAGATTTTTGATGGTGCTGCATCCCATTTCAGCTATCCAAAACATAATTTACACAAAAACAAAATTCAAACATAAACAAACAAAAATAAAACTGCATCCATTTCAACCACAAAAACATGATTCAAACAAACAAGATTACATCCATTGTAGCCATAAAAACATGATTCAAACATAAACAAGATTCAAACCAAAGATTTTTTTATGATGCTGAATTCATTTCCACCATAAACAAAAAAAAACGTGATTTAAATAAAAACCTTGTCCAAGCATAAATAAAATGCGAACACTCTTCAAGAGTTTTTTTTTGAAAAAAACATAATCAGATTTAAGTTTGTTCTACTTGATTCAAACAAAGACAAGATTCTCCAACTATCAAATTTTTAAAAAAATATAGCCAAATTTTAAAAAATTTAAGATTTTTCACCCTCCCAGTAAAATTGATCCGAGAGTCGAGAGGCCTTTTATTGTCCAAGAAGAATTGACACTGGGTACACAATGCCGGTGAAAAACTGACACGAATCTGGTTATTGCATTATTACTTATTAAATCCCAAATCTTGTGTCTACGGTTACACATACACCAAGGATGATTTGTGAAGAGCGAATGTTTCGTGAGAATACTTAACTCATAAATTTATTATTCTCATGGATTGAATTTAAATGAAATTTACTTCTTTGGAAATTGAAAATACAGATGATTATTATTCCTGATTTACAGGTATGATTACATACATAAATCAAATGTAACGTATAAATTGATATTCTCATGGATTGAATTTAAATGAAAGAAATAATACATAAATCATTTGTAACGTATATATTGATTATTCTCATAGATTGAATTTAAATGAAATTTATTTCTTTGGAATTTGAAAATGCAGATATGATTATTGCTCTTGATTTACAGATATGATTATGTATATAAATCAAATGTAACGTAAAAATTAGCGATGCATCCTAATGATTAAAGGATGTAAGTTTCAAGATAAAGCAAATAACCCCTGTTTCAATAGCTAATTGCTAAACTCTCGTGGGACAAAAAGATCTTCAGCGTCTTTCAAAAGTGACTAAAATTATTTGAAATAACAAATTATATTGATAATATGTATAAAATAGTAATGATTTTATAGTTTATGGTAGGGCTTATGCCTCGAGGACCCTTGATTCCTCGAATTGAAAAGCTCCAGTCATCTAATAGCTGGAAAGGGAATGTTGGCAAAATAGAAGAATACGAAACTGCTTTCTTAAATGTGTAAAGTCATCATTTCTGTATGGAAAAAGATCGAAACGAAAGAAATGAATGAATGAATGTGGTTGAATCTTTGAAAAGAATAAAAGAATACATCTGTTACATCACATACGCATATATCTACCCTATCTTCTCTGTGTGTTAAGGGCCATTACAAAGACGATCATAAGAGATTGCAACGATGATTATACCAAAGGTTGGCAAGATTTAGTAGCAGGATCCCACATAGCCGGCAGCAGAAATGCCCGTCCATTAACTCCGCGGGCATTGTAGCTCCCCCGCGAACGCATAATCGATAAATTCGGAAAATAAAATCCAATGGCAGTAAGAAAGGGAATTACGAGGTGGAAATTCAGAGACTAATATATATATTCTGAATGAAAATGACGAAAACGTACAACATAGGATAGGGTTATAAATTGAATAATCACACAGGTGTTACGAACGACCAAAACTGAAATGGAGGGCATCCACTGGATTCATTCAGAGCATGTGGTCTCAAATGCTAATTGAAGTAGAATTAGTATCGAATCCCCAAACAACGTATTCATTAGAAGTGACAAAGTTGATAATCCAACCAAGCCTATCACAACAATACATTAACAGGATCAACGTAAAAACTAACAATAATTTGTAGAAGGGCGTCCAAGCGACCGAAAGTATAATGAGTCGTTTTCATAAAAAATTGTAAGAAATCAAAATGATGGAGACATTGGTTAATAGACTCATGGCATCACAACGAAAACAGAAATTTGGTAATTCCACTATAATTATGTAAATTGGGGAAAAATCCCAATTTGAAACAGAAAGGAATTTAATAATGGAAAGACTGTGAAAAGATTATATTTCATTAAACAGAAGTAAAAAGTCTCTCAAATTCGCAAGTATTAAAACCTGTCACGCATTTGGGGAAAGTATAAAATAGAAACCATTTCATAAATTATAAAAGTGAAGGGTAAACATCGAAGAAGGACAACACTGCAACGACAACTCTGTTACAAAAATACGTAAGAAGGCTTGAAACCTAAAAACTTTAGGAAGAAGGAGGCGTTTGTTTGGATGTCTCTTCAGATTGAAATCTTCAAGCAGAAGAACAACAAAAGCTTACAAATTCAACAATAGCATCGAATGCAAATCAACAACATTCTTTGCGCATAACAAGCCCAGAAAAAATGCAGCAAACTGCATTTAAAGGTATTCTCTAAAAGGAATTTCCAGATAAAGTTATTTCAAGCCCATTTCAGCATAAAAACATGCTATCAAACAATTTCAGCAAGTGAAAGCAACAAAAAGGGTCATGAATGAAAGCGAGAATATTCGAGCCTAAAATCTTTATAATAACGAGGGGTTTGATTAAAGACATCTTCTGTAAGAAAATTCCCAGCAGAAAAGCAACAAAAACTTAGAAATAATAAAGACAAATCAACAAATCTGCAATCTTTTAATGCAAAAGCGCATTGAAAATTGCAAAGGCAAGGGATTGAAGAACGAGAAGTGCAAACAAACAAAAGAAAAACAGAGAGCCACTTAAGCAAGAGCAGCCTAACATCAAAAAATTTAAAATAACAAAGGCAAATTAACAAATCTACAATCTTTTAATGCAAAAGCACATTGAAAGTTGCAAAGGCAGGGGATTCAAGAATGAGAAGTGCAAACAAACAAAAGAAAAATATAGAGCCACTGAAGTAAGAGCAGCCTAACATAAGACTAACCAGCACATCTTCAACATGCACAATCCCCTGGCGTAAGCGAAAATATGCACCAAACGAACGCAAAAATCTACCTTCAATTCAAAGAAGCCTCACGAAGGCTACTATGACGGGAACCTGGAATGGCAGAAAGATCCTGCAAATGACTCCAATCCTACGTTGTCCAAGCAACGGTACAGTCTTTGGAGGCTCCCCTCCTTATACAGAAAACTTTCAACCCCACCGGACCTTCAGAAATTTCTGCAGGCGCTGAAACGGAACGAAAGCAGTCGAGGCCGAACACATGAAAACTGAGCTAAGAAGAATGCATTTAACCATAGCTGTTGCTGTCAGGTTTCAGCATTAAGGAGACGTTCTTGTCACACTTCAAAATTATGCGAGCATTAACCAGATGCATGTGAGCTGGTAAGTCCATATCTCAGCAATTAATTTGCAGAGTGCGAGGTGGAAGAGACCATATGCGAGCAATTAATTTGGAGAGTACGCGGAACTGTGAGCTGGTAAGTCCATTTATCAGTAGCACGCCCTGGTAAATCGTGAAAGTGTGATGTGGAAGAGCCAGCAGGTGAAACTGTGTGGCAAATAGCGTGAGGTGGAAGAAGCAGCAGTCGAAACAACTGCGTGGCAAATAGCGGGAGGTCGAACAGTCAGCAGGAAAATGTCAAAATTTCAGTGGCTGGAAGGGCGATGAGAACGCACTCTCATTGGCTCCAGCAAACAGTCACATTCGGCTAAAGCCGGCAAAGGGAACGCCTTTCGGCGTAATTATTATTCTTCCAAATTCGATCGTTTTTTCCCACTCGAAATCTGTAAGACGAACAAGTTATTCCGTCCGTCAAACTGGGTCGCACGGGTGAAAACCACGTATACTACGGGAGGTAGGGGGCTGTAATTTTTTTTTTAAAATCAAGATTAAAAAAAAAAAAATTTTTACTTATTGTACGTCTGCCATCAGAGTGGCACAACGGAAGCGTGGTGGGCCCATAACCCACAGGTCCCAGGATTGAAACCTAGCTCTAATATTTGCGATCACATGTGGCTTCTTCTAATTTTTCCCTCTTTCAGCGTGTGTAAATGATATTTTTTTTTAACCTGGCTCTGATACTTTCAGCGTGTGTAAAATGATATTTTTGTTTGTTCTCTTTCAGCGTGTGTAAGCTGGGTCTGATAGTTTGATCCTGTGTAAAATGATATTTTTGTGTAACCTGGGTCTGATAGTTTGGATCAGATGTAACCTGGCTTCTATTTTTTCCCTCTTTCAGCATGTGTAAAATGATATTTTTTCCCTCTTTGGATTCCATTTATTTGTGTAAAATTAGTGGTTCCAATTTTGCTCCCTTTCGTAAAATGAATGGTTCTATTTGTGGTAATAAATAATTTAAATTTAAATTCATGGCTTCAGACTCACTAAACAATGAAGGGCTGGAACAGAAGTAGTGCACTTCCCCTCCATGAGGAGTAGATGTTCGCTAGAAGGAGGGCTTGAACCTCCAACCTTGTGGTTAACAGCCACATGCTCTAACCAACTGAGCTATTCTAGCAGTTGTGTTTTCTTGCGCATTTTTATGCTCTCTTTTCATTTCTGCAATTAAAGATTATTAATACGACAAAAAATTTATATATATATAACATTATTTCCTTAAATACATTAAAAAACAATAAAATTATAATATATATTAAAGATGTTTTCAATTAATACATCAAAAAACAATAAAATCATAATATATATTAAAGTTTATTTCAATTAATACATTAAAAATACAAAAACATTTAGAATATATATATATTAAATTTAGTTAGATACATTTAAAAACAATAAATTTAAAATATATATCAAAGATTATTTCAAAAATTCATTAAACAAACAAAAACATTTAAAATATATATACTAAATTTACTTAGTTATTAATGTCAATGGCAATGGATATATTGATAAGCTCGTGATTCTGCATAACAAAATCATAATTTCATTCTAGTTTCCTATTTGTTTGAATCTATTTTGTTGTCAAGTTTGTAAAGTTCTTTAGTCTTCATGGCCTAATAAAAAAGTATGAGGGCGATAGTTCAATTTGTATGGCAATCTTTCAAAGGTGGTGTTGATCTACAAGTCTAGGGTAAGGGATGCAAGTCATTCTTTGCTACACTAAAATATTGAAGTCTAGGGTAAGGGATGCAAGTCATTCTTTGCTACAATAAAATATTGATTTAACAAGAAGTTTTTCTTGGAGTAGTTTTTATGATTATAACATCTCATCTCTGGGTTAGGATATGTGTTTCATTAACCGAAAAAAACCACAAAGCGACTTTTAATAGAAAATGTGCACAATTCATTTTGTATGGCATTGTTTCAAGGATGGTGGTGGTCTACAAGTCCTGGCTAAGGAGTGTAAATCATTCTTTGCGACACATATTGAGGATTCATTGAACCACAATTTATGCTCGGAGTAGTTTTGTGATTATAACATCTCCTCTCTACGTTAGGTTAGGTGTTCTATTACTTAAAAGAAAAAACACAATGCAATAATGCCATTGCCTTTTAATAGAGAATGAGGAAAGAGCAGGGAAGGTTGATATAAAAACATTGAGACATACATCTTTAAAAGACCACCATTTCCTTTGAAAATTTTGAGATGAAAGGGTGGAAAGAGCTATCACTCAAACTTTTCCATTCCATAGAACACTAAAGTATTTGGGCTTTATTCTAAAATGGGTTAGATCTTGATACAAATCAATGGCAAGATATTTTATCATGTGAAAATCTCTAATTCTCACTTTTCCCTTCTAGGATAGTGGCTTGCTTGGAAAATCAATGTTGGGAATAAAGTTAGACTAGGGGAAGACAATTACAACAATAGATAACATTGGCTTTTGAATGAACTAATTAGTTTTCTTCACTTCAATGACATTTCTGACACTAGAAAATGCTTCAATTGATGGCTTTCATAATTTATGGAACCCAAGTTATTGACACTTTGCCTCCATCCCTATTGGTATTTTAGATAGGATAAGGAAAAAATGGAACTTACATTTTCTCTTCAAGGGAAAGAAGGATAAAGGTGGCCTCCCAATAGTTAAATGGAAAATGCTTTCCAAGACAAAACCTATGAGAGGATGGGGTCTATAAATATTACCATTTTAGGGTATCCTTGGCTACTAGGAGTCTATGTATGCTCATAAAATATTCAAGGATATGGAATGAAGTTACTCAAGAAAAAAAACATTTACCTACTATCCTTTGATGGATGGGTTGGATCTCAATCCCAATCAGTGGCAAGGGATTTTATCATTTGAAAAGCTCTATTTTTCACTTTTTGCTTCTAGGATAATGGCTCGCTTAGAAAATCAATGGCAGGGACAAGGTTAAACTAGGGGAATACCCATAAATTAAAATGATAAGAACATCAGCTCTCAAATGAACTAATTAGTTTGCTTCACTTCAATGACATTGTGACATTAGCAATGTATTTTATAATTTGTGTGACCGAAGTTGGATGCAGGTGGTGTTGAGGTATAAAAGGTATCTTTTTAACACCTATTTATCCTACATTAATTATCAATTTGAGAACGACTTTTTGTTTCAAGAGTGTACTCTGTTTGAGACTGCAATTTAGCTAAGAGTAATGTTGTGAGAGATGTAGTATAGTATTCCAGATACAAGAGTAAACGGATGCTTGTAAGGAAATCTAATTACAATAACATGAATACAAATACTCTGAAATCTTAACTACTCACTCTGCAAAGCATCAATCAAGGATACAGTAGCAATAACTCATTCCTTTAGAAATCGATGCAACTGAAATCACATTGGAACAAGGCAATCAATCTAGGAACTTGGAAGCTATAACCAATGTTCTCTACAGTTTACAGTCCTGCTATTTAAGCAATCAAAGTGAAATCCGAAATTGAACTACTTGCTGTTGAAAATAAACTAAGAATAATTTCCTTTAAAAGAAAGAATTGGAAAGGAACAACAATTTGTAATCTATGTGCCTACACAACAAGCTGTAAATAAACAATCTTTCTGCAATCTAAAACTAACGAATTAGAAATGAATAGCAAACAGGAATTGAACAGCAAACATGAACTTAACAAAATCAGATAACAAATCCTATTAAACTCCAACCCTGTCGACAACAAACATTATTAAGTAATCAATTGAAATGAACAATAATCCAATGGCACAACAAACGAAGTTAAGTATGGAACAACAAAGCTTTATACGTGATAGCAAGATAAGTAATACAGAATCACGATCCTTGTTAAAATAGAAAATAAATGAAATCCATTAGCGCACATAGAAATCAATAAGCAATTCAACAATAATTAAGTAACTCTGCAATCGTAATGAAACCAAACATAATTATCACACAACAGTAATCAAAGGATAGAAATAAAAACAACAGAACGATTCCACCAGGGCTGGGCCCTTAGCACCAGTGAAACACTGCTGGGTTACTTTAGAGCTTGAAAGATGAAATGAAACACGCCTTTGTATTAATTGAACATAAAAGTGTTACAGTGACCGCTCTCTAATCACGAGAGTCAATAAAATGCAATATTACAAAAGGAATGTTTTTAATCAAAATCCGACTCTCTACAATCTCTAAAGGCGTTGCCTTATATAACAAACTCGATGGACAAGACAAGGAACGAGATAAGGTTTGAACAACGATCCCTCAGGATCGAAGGATCTTGAGGGATTCACTTCCCCTCTTTCTTTAGCTATCACTTGATTTCCTTTGACTGAAGCCGAGCTATCCCTTGCCTTTTCTTAGCAATGCGTTCAGATTTTCTTCTCTTTGGCAAGATTTGGTCTAACATTGGAGGAACAACAGTTACTCTTGCTTTAGCCTCACCTCTGGTATAGTTGTTCACCTCGCCTGATTCCCGTTTTTAGCAATAAAAGGAAATTTTTAGTTACGTTTTACAATAAACATAAGTCCTTACAATTCTACCACAATTCTTGTAATAAGTCACCTTTCTAAAGTAAAAATAATTATGTTTAAAGTAAAAGAATGGGAAAACACATAGTGAATTCATACCTTTTCCACTGCTCAACATACTTCCCTGCTTACCCTTTTTCATGTCCTCATGAAAACCATAGTTTACATGCAAAGCAGTTAAAGAATAAGCTGGAGAAGGTTTTTCATCAAAAGGCCTAAAACCATGCATTGCAGATAATGCTTCGAAGACATGCACTGTCTGTCCTTCGAGTATTTCATAAATAGCTTTATAATCTGTAGCGGGATACCATGAAATGGGGCTTCGAAACCTACACCCTAGCCAGAATGGGCCTTCCCTCAAAATGAGGTTGCTATAGAGAACCAAGCGGTCTGCAGCTAATAATTTTTTTTTATAGTTAAATGGTTCTCTATTTTGAACATTCCGATTGGAAATTCCCCATCGGAGCTTAGCTGCTATGTAGGCCTGGTTTCTAATAGATAGGAAATACTCTATCCCATTCAAGAAAATTTCTTTATGGACTAGCCCCAATGCTTGGATAACACCTTCTCTTGTCATCAAATTCTTCTGCCTAGCCCATAATTGTAACGGGTGCTTAGATTCACTCCTAACCCACAAGTCTAACTCATTTTCCTGCATTTGAAAAACATTATAGGCTTTGAGCCATTTTAATTGATTAGAAGAAAAGGAAATAAATGCTTGGTATTGGATGTCACCCACAAAAGGGCTGGGATTTGTCTCACTATCATTTTCCGATATGAGATTATGCAAATAGAACTTACACAGGAGACGTTGTACCTTTACCCCATAGAGTTTGTAGCATGTTACAAAATCATCTATAGTGTTTTACTCTATAGAATTTCCTGCCCTAACTGCTTTAATCTTTAACTGTAAATATCTCTCTAATAAAAATAAAGCATAATTCTTGGCAGGGAATCTACAAGCTAAAACATCTGTTTATAATGAGAAAAGAGTGTCCATTCGATTATGGGATAATTTTAATTGATTCATTACCTTTTCAGCCTTCCAATCTGCCTTTCGATACTTCTCACGGGCTTCAACCTCTGCTACATGGATGATCTTCATCTGCTGCTGCAACTCTTGGTATTTTCTTCTAGGAACAATGTTTTCTTCAAGTTTTTCCCTTTCCTGTCGAGCCTGTGCCAACTCCTCTTGGAGTCTGGCTAGTGTGGGATCACTAAAAGTGTTTTGACTACAGGCTTGTGCATTTTCACTTGAGGTTGCTCCATCTGGAACAACTACGTTTGGAACAGCTGCCCGCTGTTCCATATCTTCATGATTAGGCTCAGCCATAGTTTCTACAACTTGGGGCTTTGTTTTAGTGGCCACTTTCCTCTTTTTCGAGGCTCATTTGGTGAGTATGCTTCTTTTCTTTGGGGTTTGTTTGGTTATTTGTTTCATTTTAAGAACCCTAATGGTCTGCCTAAGTTTTTCCACTAGTCTCTGAAGCTTCAGTCAATCCTTCCGAAGTTTTTCAAGCTCGGTTAATTTCTTCCTTTTCCTTGATGGAACAACTGTCCCTTTTTCTGAACACAATTTCTCAAAGGGGTTTGCTCCTCATCAGTCGTGCCTTCAGTTGGACTTGCTTCTCTGTTTTCTTCTTGGGGCACTTCTTCAATGTTCATATGCCCCCGACTGAATTCTACAGGGGTAATACCCTCAATTGACTCTGCAATTCCCTGAGAATTTTCAGTTTGGAACACTACTTCAGTGTTCTCCTTTTCCTGTCCATACTTCTCATGGGAAGCAACCCTAGTTGATTCTACCATTTCGTTAGGGTTTGATCCTTCTGTTTCATCCGGCATTCCCTCAGCCGTTTCTTTATTGACAACATATTGCTCCTGCAATTGGTTGATATCAACATTAAGGTCTAGAGGGTTGTGGGGTTGCACATATTCACTCATATTGGCCAAAATTTGGGCCAATTGGTCTTCTTGCAAAGGGCTTCGCTGTGAACTTTCAGTGGTGTTTTCGAGAGGCTGTGTTCCTTCTCTTTCACTACTGTGATTATCTTCGTCCTCTTCACAGGTATGGTAACTACCTTCTTCCTCATCAGAGTAGCGGATTTTTCCCTCTACACTAGTATGAGGACTTCCTTCTCCTTCCTCAATTTCCTCTTCTTCATCGTTTCCTTCTCCTGCGCTGCTTTGTTTCTCACCACTGGTGTGGTGACTCATTTATTCTTCATCCTCATGAGTACGGGGACTTCCTCCTTCCAATTGTGGAGGTTGTTCATCCTCCGAGCTGGGCAATTCCAAGGGCTAGCTATTGCTACCTGGAAGGACTTCTATCATTCCCCTACTTATTTTTGAACGGGAGGAATGTCTACGTTTTGATGGCTCAGCTGCCGAGCTAGCCATTCTCTTTCGTCTTGGGGCAGGTAAGGATAATCCTTCATCAATCAAAAATATCAATTCTTTCCAACTGGTTTGTTGTTGGGCAAGACTATGACTTACTATTAATCTGATTAGGCAATGGTGGCTTACCACCATGTCTGTGTGTTGAGATTTTCTTATACTACGGGCAACATCATGCAGCAAGGAATTTAAAAATGTAGGAAAATTTACAGTGCATTTTTTCTTTAATCCTACCAATAACTTAAGGTGGCGAGGTCTTACCACGTCTTTCCTTCCATCACATGTTATATAGGCCTGCACTACCTTTGCCAATTCCGTCCATGGTTCTCCCAATGATGCTGGGTGAACTCCTTTGCCTTTGATGATCAATGTTTTTCCTTCTTCCTGGAAAATATTCATGGCTTCTTAAAGCCTGACCTTCTTATGAGTCCATACGGTTCCTTGCACTGGTAGACTAGACACCTCTACAATTATTTCATCTGTTACTGCTATCTGTCTTCCTCTAACCATGGAGTATCCTTCCTACAAATTCTGTAGAAACTCGGTAGCCACTGTTTCATGGGGTTGTTGCAGCCTTGTGAAGTATGTAATCCATCCCAATTTTTCCAGAATATCTCATGCAGCATCAGAAACAACTATCACTTGCGGCTTGCTACGAATTGGTCAACCTCCCATCTTATTTGCACACTATTACTTCTTTCCAAACACACAGTAATGTAATGGAACAACACAACACGGTAAATTGGAATAATATCGTTACGTTTTTGTTATTCCCTAGAATGTAGGGATTTGATTTGCGTACAGGTAAAAAATATAGGGATTTGATCTGCATGCAGTGATTAAGAGGCATCCGCCCCCCCTGGAGGATGATAGGTCGTCCTCAACTGTCAAATAAGAGAGGAAAGTACTGCACAACAGTTGTACAGTAGAAAAAAGCATGCATACTTATGACACAATCAATCAAATTATTGCATTTACTGAAATCGATGCATGTGATTAAATCGTAAATAGATATAGAAACGTTTGTAATGATTTAAAGATAAGGAAAAGGGACAACTAATGTGAACACAAGTACTAATGCGTTTATTACCCACTCAAACTAATGTGATCGATTTATGATGATTTTCATGTATAATAGGTTCGAAATCAAGGGTTTAGGATTCATACTTTCATTTGACATTTAGATAGAGATATAGGAAAAAGGGTTTAATATTACTATTTATTTGTAAAAATGTGACTCCAATACCATCAGCAGAGCTCTGTTGCCCACAGGTGTCCATAACCTTGACAAAGTTGCTTTCTCACCCTTGGAACCATTGCCCTTTATTTATGCCTAGGGAAGTGTTGTTTAATGTCATAACATAGGCCATTGTGCTGGCTTGGGAACCAGATGAATCACAATGACATTCACCGGGAAGAAGTGAAAAGTGGGTAGGCCGGCTCGTGATGAGACCTCCTATTCCAAGGAATTCTTAGTTTTTTTTCAATTGTCCATTGGACCATATCCCTGGTGTGGTGGGCATGATGGGAATTCCACTTCACTTGCTTCCTTATGATCATGGTAGGCTGGATCTTGATGAGACCCCCTATCCACCATCTTCCATATCATAAAATTGTTAGTGAAATATATAGATATTTTTTCTTCTTTTTCATATAGCACTTTCCTACTTATATATAAAGGATGGCTCAACACTCCTTAAGAGTAGGGATGGTGGAAGAAGTCTAAACATCTCAATAGAAAAGAATATGCCCTTATTCCTACTCAATAAGTAAAAATCAAAGAAAGTTATAAAGATTTGGGGAAGAACCAACATGATAAAGATAATCGATCATATTAATTTTAGTGATAGTAAGACAAAAAAGTCATATTATTTATTATGTCATTTTTTCCTTTTTCTTATCATCAACAAACAATTTCTTAAAAAAAATGACAATTTCTTTTGATTTTCTGATTCCAGTAAGCTTTAATTTGTGTGATTTTGTATAAATAGTATGTTTGTCTTTAGAAGAGTCATTAGAAATCCTCAAAATGCTGGTCTAAAACAAAAAAAGTAATACACTCAAAAAGTGATGTTCCTTTGGAAAGGAACAACAGAAACAATCTGCAGAAATGTTGTTCCTCTGGAAATGAACAACAAAAACAATCTGCGAAAAGTGTTGTTCCTTTCGGAAGGAGCAGCAAAAAGAATCTGTGAAACTGTTATTTCTTTCGAAAGGAACAACAAAACAATCTGTGAAACAATGAAAATAAACAGCACAACTACTGTTCCTTTCAAAAAGAACAAAAAAAACACTTTGAGCAAAGCTGCTATTCCTTTCGAAAGGAACACCAAAAATGTTGTTCCTTTGGAAAGGAACAACAAAAACTCACAATAAGCGAAATAAAAAGAGTTTGAAGAAACATAATTCCATACAAAAAACAAGAAAAATAAATGATCAAAATTTATGTACAATTTTCAAAGGAAAGAAATGATTTAATGAATGGGTGCCGAGGAGGGGTTATCCCCTTCAGCAAGAATTTGCATGGTAGAATCTTCCCGTAATTGTTGGTAGAAGGATTCTCGAGTAAGCGGTTTATGGTAAAGTCATACTCGATGACTGTTTACTTTGAAGGAATTTCCAGATCCATCAATGGTGGTTAATGTAATGGTGCCATTATCATGCACTTTTTGTATCTCGTAAGGTCCAAGCCATCGTGTCTGGAGTTTCCCTGGAAAATTCTGAAACCTGGAGTCATATAGGAGTGCCCAATCTCCTTCGTGGAAGATTTTTTCTTTGATGAGGGCATCATGCCATTTTCGCTCTTTTTTGTTGAATTAATGCTATGTGCTAAAGAGTAGAGAGCCTAATTTCATCTAACTCATTGATTTTCTGCAATCTTTTGGCCTAGGCTTCATTTAAATCTAGACCCACCTTTTGGGTTGTTCTTAATGTCTGAATTTCGAACTCTATTGGAAATATGGGCTCTTTTGCAAATACAAATTGATATGGTTAATATCTCGTAGTAGCTCTCCATGTTGTTTGGTATGCCCACAAGGCTTCTGGCAATCTGTAGGCCCAGTCACATCTGTGTGAGGCAACTGTTTTTGTCAATATAGACTCAATCACTTTATTCGTGCTCTCTACTTGGCCGTTTGCCTATGGGTGGTATGGGGTTGTAATATTGTGCTGAATGTAGTAATTCTGTAATGTTGCAATGATTTTATTACCTACAAACTATGGTCCTCCATCTATAATTATGTCCCTTGGGAGGCCATATCACACAAATATTTGGAAAAGGAATTGTATTACATAATCCTCTGTAGCTTTCGAAAGTGCCTCTGCTTCAACCCATTTAGTGACATACTCGGTTGCAACTAGGATGTATGTTCTTTGGTTTGATGGGGGGTTAATGGGGAAACAAAATCGAGCGCCCAGTGTTCAAATGGTTCAATTACTAGTTGTGGGTTCAAAGGCATTTCGTCGGACTGTCCAGGACGACCTGCCCTTTGGCAGCTATCACAAGCCTGCACAAATTTTTTGGCATCTTTAAAAATGGTAGGCCAATAATAGCCTTTCTGTGAAACCTTATGGGCAGTTCTACGATCTGCAAAATGTCCGCCACATGGCCCGTCATGGCATTCTTTTATAATATCAAATACTTCGTCCTCTCGGATGCATCTCCTAATTTGCATATTTGACCCTGTATGAAACAGGTAGCCCCCAATCCAAGAGAATCGGGTACTATGTTGTATTATCTGCTTTCATTCATTAAGGGTTAGATGTTTAGGTAATTTACCTATTGCCAAATAATTTGCTATATCAGCATACCATGGGGTTCTAATAGTAACAACGAAAAAATTTTCATCTGGGAAGTGGTCTTCGACTGCTGCTGCATCTGTTGGCTTTGGCATTCTTGACAGAAAATCGGCTACAAGGTTCTCTTTTCCAGGTTGATCTTTGATTGTATTATCGAATTCCTGCAATAAAATCAACCATCTTGTCACCCTTCCATTTGTAACAGGTTTATTTTCTAAAAATTTAATGGCAGAGTGATCAGTATATAGAACTACAAAATACCCAGTTATATAATGTCTAAACTTATTTACAACATGTACTACAGCTAAAAATTCCTTCTCAGTCACAGTATAGTTTAGTTCAACAGGAGATAGATTTTTGCTGATATAATAGATTGCATATGGTTTTTTATCTTCTTCCTGCCTAAGCACTGCTCCAATCGCTGTGTCTGAGGCATCAGATGAAATTTGGAATGGCAAATTCCAATTTGGGCCCCTCAGCACTGGGGCTGTTGATACAAGATTTTTCAGATCATTGAAGGCATTGTCACATTTATATGTCCAAATAAAATCAGCATTTCCTGTTGATGCATATAAAGGTGCAGCAATTCGAGAATAATGTTCTATAAATCTCCTATAATAACCGGAAAATCCAAGAAAGCTACGTACCTCTGTTTGTGTGGTGGGTGTAGGTATTAACAAAATTATCTGAATTTTGGCTGGATCCACCTGAATTCTAGCTGCTGAAATATAATGTCCTAATATAAGTCCTTCAGTCATCATCATATGACACTTTTCATGGCTTAAACAAAGCCTAGTGTCAATACATATTTGCAACACCTTTTCTAAATTTTCTAATGCTGGCTCAAAATCATCTCCGTAAGGTGTGAAGTCATCCATATATACTTCAAGCCCTTCATTTATTAAATCTGAAAAGACGCTGAGAATGGCCCTTTGAAATGTAGTAGGGGAATTGCATAGGCCAAAGGGTAAGACTCAGTAGGAAAATGTCCCCCAAGGATAGGTAAAAGTAGTTTTGTCTTGGTCCTCAGGGGCAATCTGGATTTTATTGTACCATTGAAGCCATCGAGGAAAGAAAATAATTTCTTTCTCACCAATGTGTCTAATACCTAGTCAATGAAAGGAAGGGGGAAGTGATATTTCTAGGTTGCCTTGTTGAGTTCTCGATAATCTACACATATTTTCCACTTCCCATTCTTCTTTGGTACCACTACTAATGGAGAGACCCACTTGTTATTAGATATTGGGTAAATGAAATTAACATCCAATAGTTTTTGTAATTCATCTTTCACAATATCTTTAAGGTGAGGGTTTAATATTCTTTGGGGTTGGCGAATGGGTCTCGCATCCTTTTCGGTATAGATGTGGTGTGTACATAATTGGGGGTCAATTCCCTTCATGTCTGGATAATCCCATGCAAAGGATGCTTTATATTTCTGTAGTAATTGGACCAAATTCTCTTCTTGTTCAACAGTCAGATTTTTGTTAATGTTTAGAGTTTTTCCCGGCTCAATTTCTACAATCTTACTATTGTACACAGAAGTAGTGGGTATTACTTGATCAGGGATGTCTTTTAGAGGATCTTCTTCTTCTTTATTATCAAATGCTGCCTTGATCATGTGACATTGTAGATGGGATCTGATTTGTGGTTTGTTAATAAAACTATTAATGATATCATCCTCTGTTTGGTCTTTAAAATCGAGGGCATCTTCTATAGTTAGAGGTGATCTCATATTTTCCATAAGATATGATACAAGTTTCTTTCTTGTTTTGATTATTGATAGGCTTGGTTGGGCTGGGGGATATAAAGCTAAATTCTTGACATAGTTTCCCCTTGTTATTGTCATGTTGCCTTATCGGCAGCTAATATAAGCATCGACAGTTGCCAACCAAGGTCTACCTAGGATTAACGGGTGTCCATCTAGTCATTTCTTTGGGTTGATAACCAGGAAGTCAGCAGGGTATTCCCAGGAATCTACGAATACCATTACATCTTGTAGTGTACCTTCTGGTTTGACCACCGATCGGTCAGCCAATTCTAATAAGGTTGTTGTTGGTTCTAATGATGTAATGCCAAGTTTTTGACAGGTGGTGGTTGTTAAGATATTTATTGTTGCTCCCAAATCAACTAAGGCCACAAATTTCTACGGTCAATTTGTTGCTATTCCGACACATAATCGTCGCAAGAGCGACAGTTTCAGGACGGGCAAACCCTGGTTTTCCATGCCGTCACAATTTCAACGCACTTAAAAAGTGTCGCATTACCGACACCTTTTCCACCGCTTCTAAACAGGCGTCACTCTTCCGACGTTTCCCAAACTGTCGTGCTTTTGACGTTTGTAAACTGTCACACTTCCGACGAAATGTGGTCCGACGTTTTGAACGTCGCTCTTCTGACGTTTGTAAACTGTCGCAATTTCGACGAAATTTGGTCTGACGTTTTGGACGTCGCTCTTCCGATGTTTTTAAACTGTCGCAATTCTGACGAAATGTGGTCTGACGTTTTGAACGTCACTCTTTCGACGTTTGTAAACTGTCGCAATTCCGACGAAATGTGGTCCGACGTTTTTATACTGTCGCTCTTCCGACGTTTTTAAGCTGTCGCAATTCCGACGCTTACAAGCATTGGTATACTGACGGCGGGTTCAATTTTAAGAAAAAAAATGAAACTTTAAAACAGGACAGTAAATCTCCAATATTTGTTATGAATTGTGGGCGTTCCAATGACTGTGAAATATCAATATAATAAACCACCCCGCAGCGCTTCGACTATAAACAATCATTTTTTTTTTTCACAAGAGAAAAAACGTTGTTTTGAATATATTATATGAAGTATAACAGTCCATGAAGTCATTACATTTTCACATCTGAAGATTGGAACCCAAATATCCATCCAGAAAAGTGGAAGTCCCACCCCAGACAATGATAGAAAAATATCCCATGTCACATACAAGGACATGATATAAAACCCAGTAACGGTCCACATGGAGATTATTGACAATCTGAGAAAGCATCCAAATATGCCCGAGGCATCTATAAGAAAGTGAAATAGCAGTATGTAGAATAGTAAAGCAACAGATCGAGTACTGACGTCCATTGTTCCAAATACAAATTAAAGTACCCAAAATCCTTGAACAGAGAAAAATGCTAATCATGTGAGGAGTGTGATATGTCCAAAATATAAAAATACCATCAGACCATATCAATAAACCGGCAACATAGACCAGCATCGCTAGTTTTGAAGGCAGAGTGATAAACATTAATCATTTTTTTTTCACAAGAGAAAAAACGTTGTTTTGAATATATTATATGAAGTAAAACAGCCCATGAAGTCATTACATTTTCACATCTGAAGATTGGAACCCAAATATCCATCCAGAAAAGTGGAAGTCCCACCCCAGACAGTGATAGAAAAATACCCCATGTCACATACACGGACTTGATATAAAACCCAGTAACGGTCCACATGGAGATTATCGACAATCTGAGAAAGCATCCAAATATGCCCGAGGCATCTATAAGAAATTGAAATAGCAGTATGTAGAATAGTAAAGTAATAGATAGAGTACCAACGTCCATTGTTCCAAATAAAAATTAAAGTACCCAAAATCCTTGAACAGAGAAAAACGTTAATCATGTGAGGAGTGTGATATGTCCAAAATATAAAAAGACCATCAGACCATATCAATAAACCAGGAACATAGACCAGCATCGCTAGTTTTGAAGGCAGAGTGATAAACATTAATCATTTTTTTTTCACAAGAGAAAAAACGTTGTTTTGAATATATTATATGAAGTAAAACAGTCCATGAAGTCATTATATTTTCACATCTGAAGATTGGAACCCAAATATCCATCCAGAAAAGTGGAAGTCCCACCCCAGACAATGATAGAAAAATACCCCATGTCACATACAACGACTTGATATAAAACCCAGTAACGGTCCACATGGAGATTATCGACAATCTGAGAAAGCATCCAAATATGCCCGAGGCATCTATAAGAAAGTGAAATAGCAATATGTAGAATAGTAAAGCAACAGATAGAGTACCGACGTCCATTGTTCCAAATAAAAATTAAAGTACCCAAAATACTTGAACATAGAAAAACGCTAATCATGTGAGGAGTGTGATATGTCCAAAATATAAAAAGACCATCAGACCATATCAATAAACCAACAACATAGACCAGCATCGCTAGTTTTGAAGGCAGAGTGATAAACATTAATCATTTTTTTTTTCACAAGAGAAAAACCGTTGTTTTGAATATATTATATGAAGTAAAATAGTCCATGAAGTCATTACATTTTCACATCTGAAGATTGGAACCCAAATATCCATCCAGAAAGTGGAAGTCCCACCCCAGACAGTGATAGAAAAATACCCCATGTCACATACAGGGACTTGATATAAAACCCAGTAACGGTCCACATGGAGATTATCGACAATCTGAGAAAGCATCCAAATATGCCCGATGCATCTATAAGAAAGTGAAATAGCAGTATGTAGAATAGTAAAGCAACATATAGAGTACCGACGTCCATTGTTCCAAATACAAATTAAAGTACCCAAAATCCTTGAACAGATCAAGAAAAACGCTAATCATGTGAGAATTATAAGTAAAGTTAATCTATTAATAGTGGGAATAAAATTACACCGAAGTCAAAAACATTGCTCAGACTCATGGCAAATTTGTCATAAAAAAATAAAAAAATTAAGAAGACTTCCCTCATACGGGGAAACCAATCTTGAACATTTACAGAATTCAAAAATATTATAGAGGTCCAACACAGTAATATAATCTAATTAAAACATGCCCAATGAAGTGGGCCTGCGAAGCAAGAAAACCAAATTAACCAAACTACTCCTCCGGTGGTTCCTCCATGATTCGGCACCATCCTTCGGAAGGTCCAGGATCGCTAGGTGCTACCTCCACATGCATGCCACGGCTCCCCTCCTGAAGGCCCGAATGCTGGCCGGATTTTTACGAGCTCAGACCTGCCGGATGGGTGCATTCTTCCTCCGTTTGGGCCTTCTCGCAGAAAACCACAGTGACTAAAGCTGTGATTCGTGGGTGGTTGAGAGAGAAATTAAAGGAAAATTGTGCAGTGCGCGTCGTGGGAGAAGGCGAACTAGCGGTGGGGAAACGAGGAGCAGGGGAATCCATACGGTGGCCAGTTCCTACAACCCGACCCTGCCCACTCCTAGTATTTGGATAGCGACCTGAGTAATAATCACTGGACTGGCCGGAAGTCGACTTGGTTGAGGGGCTAGAGGGAGCGCGCAGGAGTTGACCTCTAGTGCTCCCCCTGCGGCAACACATCCTTTGACGCAGGCGAGGCATGGGTGCAGTCTCAACAGTGGGCACAAGAGGAGACGGACAAGCAGAATTCCAAGAAACAGAGGAAGACAGACACCGACTAGACCGAGAGAAATGCAGATATGCAGCAAGGTCTAAGCAGAAGTTCAGCTGGCCACTTCTCCTTCTTGTCACAGTGAGCAGGTAGTGTAATCCAGCAACCGGCTCGTCTGAAAAACCATAGTGAAACGCCATTTTATCGACTCGACTGCAATGCAATCAAAGGATGCCCATCATAATTAATCTCTGATCATTAATGAGAGCCGAAGGCCAGATCATATTGGAGCATGCGGAATCGCTAATAGGAGTGGAGGTCCGATCTTGAACAGCGTTAAAACTTAATTAATGCGGATTTGATGTGAAAGCCTTGGAACTTAATTGAACAGCGTTAAAACTTAATGCGATTGATATGAAATCGCCACATCCATGTCCCATCACCTTAAACGCCATCGAATGCACTCGCAACCGGGAGCAGGGCAAGTTTTTATTGAGGACACATGGCAGAAATTGATTGGAGCGGATCTTTGTTTGGGCCGCTCGCGCAGTGGAAATACGGACCCAAAAAATATTAGGGCGAATTTGATAAGAAATTTGCGTCACAACTCTCCCTCCGTACGCCAGCCAAAATTCGGACCCGAAAAAGATTAGGGCGGAATTCATTTGGTTTTCGCATCACAAAATTGGTCGACGTCAGCAGGCTATTTTGGAACGTGAATTTGGTTTGAATTATGGTTTATCGCCGTTTGAAGTCCGGCGGGCTCGACTTAAGAACAATTTTGTTTGATCCCATCTTATAAAATTTTTGTTGGTTTTCTTTGATAATACACATATTTATAATAAATCATGGGAATACCACACTAAACATGTGGAAAAGTTATATAAATTATTGAGAACAGTCATTTTTATGTAAAAATATCCAAATGTGATTTTGGGAAATAAGAATTCGAGTGTTTGGTTCATATTGTTTTAAAGGAAGGAGTGAAGTTGGAGCCTCAAAAGATGCAAGCTATTACAAAATGACCTATTTCTAAGAAAATCAAGGTTCTTAGAAGATTTTTTAGACTTACATGATATTATTGATAATTTGTTAAGAATTATGCATGCATTTCAAGTCCACTCACATATCTCTTGAAGAAAATATCATTTATATGGAATGATGAGGCTACTTTGGCATTCTCTCTTTTAATGGATGTCATGTCTTCTACACCAACATCGGTTTCACCTACTTTTGGTAAAACATTGATAGTAGAGTGTGAGGCACCAGGACAAGGAATTTACGTAACATTAACACAATAAGGGATATCATTGGCTTTTAAAAGCAAGGAATTCAAAGAAAATATTTGGTGAAATCTACGTATGAAAAATAAATGGAAGCAATATTACATGCAATAAAAAATGGGGATAGCATATCATTGGGAGGTACTTTGAAGTCAAGATATACCATGATAGCATAAAGTATTTTTTGAAGCTATGGATTTCATTGGAAGATTAACAAAAATGAGGAGAAAAAATGCAAAGTTTTAATTTTGAGATAATCTACAAAAAGGGTAAGGAAAATTTAGTACATGATGCTCTTTCTAAAATAGAAGAGGCCTCACATTTATATCCAAATACATTTTCTATTACTAGGTGGCTAGAAGAAGCTTGCCATAATGGAAAAATGACAATAGTACTAAACAAAAACTAAAATTTATAAAGGATGGGATGAACTCTATGGAGCATTGGGAGTGAAAGAGAGATATAATTTGGTGCAAATGTAGAATATTTTTATGCACACATGCATATTTGAATAAACAAATATTAAGGGAGTCCCATGTCTCTGTGATGGTAGGACGCAGGGTTCCTTAAAACATCTCAAAGGATCAAAAAATATATTTTTGGAAGGAATGAAGAAAGATATTCAAAATTTTGTAAGAGAAGGTCAGGTTTGCATAATAAATAAAAGAGAGATAGTAAAATCTCTAGGGTTACTTCAACCATTCCACATACATATTCAAAGACTAGAAGATATATCAATAGACTTTATTACAGGGTTACTGAAATATAAAGGTAAGTATTACATTTTTTGTGGTCATTTATATAGACAAATTTTGTAGATTTTTTTTGTAGAGCTCAAAGTACATAAACAACAAGCCAAGTGGCAGAAGTGTCCGTGAAAGAAATTCATAATCTTCATGGTTTTCCTAAAGTAATAGTAACAAGAAAATTTTAGAAATAATTATTTAATATGAGTGGAGAAACACTAGCTGCCATGAGTTCTACATATCAAACACAATCAAATGGTCAAACAAAAATAGTTAACAAATGTTTTTAAGGTTATCTACAATGTTACTCTTTAGAAAAGCAATATTAATGGATGAAGTGGGTTCGTCATGGAAGAATGGTAATATGATACTACCTATCACACATCTACTAAAATTTCCCCATTTAAGGCCCTTTATGGATATCCAACTCCTAGTATCTCATACTTTTTGCAAGATAAGTCCAAAGTATAGGAAACATAGTCACATATGAAAAATACTAAAGAAACTTTGAAAATTATTATGGAAAACCTTCAAATGACATGAAACATGATAAAACAACAAGGGGAACAACATTGAAGTGAAAGATAATTTGAGGAGGGTAATTGGGTATTTTTTAGACTATAGCATTATAAGCAATCTTCATTCAAGAAAAAGAAGAATAAAGAATTAGCTCAAAAATGCAATGTGGAAAAATTCGAAGTTAGGATTAAATCAGCAAGGGTCCAAAAGTTGAAATAATCGATAAAATCGAGAGTTTTTTGAAAAAGTCGGCAAAACTAAAAAAATACAAAAATATTCATTTTTGGAAAAAATCTTGATTTTTTCAAAAAAAATTAAAAAATTATTAAAGAAACTACCTCACTCAAGATTTTTTCGAAAAATTCGGCAAAAATTCGGGACTTCGAGGATAAAATCGTGACTTTTGGATGAAAAAGTCGGCAAAAAGTCGGCCGATAAAGTCGGCTCTGGGAAAAATTTGGGATTTTTTCAAAAAGTCGGGACTTTTTGCCGACTTTTTCCACACTGCAAAAATGTTATGGCCCTAAATA
This sequence comes from Pinus albicaulis, assembly GCA_034641835.2. NCBI lineage: Eukaryota > Viridiplantae > Streptophyta > Pinopsida > Pinales > Pinaceae > Pinus > Pinus albicaulis. The sequence continues at coordinate 884,446,783 of CM076575.1, forward strand.
ATTATTCATAGGATTGCACAAGTGGTATAGAAGTTATATTTTCCTTCTTCTTGCATTCATAAGGTTTTTCATGTATCTTGCCTAAAAAAGGTTTTGGGAAAAATATGCCAATGTAAATAGAACTTCCAAAATTAGATGAAAAATGAAAGTTGATTCTTGAACCACAAAAAGTTATAGATAAACATTTTGTATCTCTTTGACATATAACCATTATGAAGTACCTAATCAAGTGGAAGAATATTCCTCTAGAAGAAGGTACATGGTAAAATGATCAATTCGTGATGAAATACCCACCGCTAAAGGGTTCGTTTGAAGTTTTGACAAAGGTTTTGTTATATGTTTTATATAACGCGTGGCGGAATAGTTTTATTGTTTGTTAAGGTCCCACACAGTGATAAAATTTGAAGGGCAGGTCCGAATTTCAATTAGAAGGGCATATATCTATGTCGCCCTTCCATAATGAAAAGCTTTAAAAAAAAACTTTTCAATTGACCACAATAAATTATTTTTACATTTCATTTTCAGAAAGACAAAACCATCAATTTTTTATTAATTAAAGATTGTTACATATACAACAATGAAGAAGGATCCATCTTTCATTGCTTAAATATCTCATTGGCAATGTCAACATAAGTCTTGAAGACACTATTATAAGAGTTTGGATACATAACACTGGGATATAGGAGATTCTTATGTGTCAGATTGTGTAATGCAATTTTGACTTTGTCTCATAAGGAGCAGCAGCATGGAGGTCTGGATTTTTCTTATAGAACTTTATTATTATTATTTGAAACATTGTTTATAGATATGAATACAACAATGAAATTATGAGCATGGTGGACAATTATTCAAGCTCATGACGCCAAACCATGATGATGTAAGTTTGGAATTTAACATTTTTACATGTTAAAGACAAATAGTCAAAATCACTGACAACTTAGTATGCCATAATTAATAATCATTCCCTGTTCACTTTTGTTAATAGTTTTATGTCACACGATGATCTCTCTTCTCTGGCATTTACTTGTATTGAAGATCACTATTCTAGGAATAAGGAGTTATTTTCTCCAAAATAACCCTAGCCAAACATTGACAATGCATCAAGGATATCTTTCTATGCTTCATAAGTACATATGTTCTACTTCTAAATCATGTCTTGGAAGTGGTTGTTTTGCTGGAAATTATTCACCAGTTGGTTTCATACCAAAGTCTTTCTCACATTTTCAGCATCCAATACATGAAAAAGATAATGGTTTAAAACAAAATAAATATTTGAAATTTTGCAAGAATTGTCTGGCACACTTTGAATATGAATTTTGAAGTCAAGTGCATGATGTTGTATAGGATCAAGTGTCATTTTGAATACCAAATGTTTCACAAGAAACTTCTCAACATGCTACCCCGCAGTAAGGATTAAATGACAATATTGCATCAACTATTTCCATAATAAAAGTGCACCTCGGCCATAAGACTAAACAACTACAAATGTTGTAGATCTAACAAGACCACACAATTAAATGTATTCCACAAGGCCAATACTGTATGAAAAATGAAAAGGAGTTTGCAACCAAAAATACCTTAGGCAACTAATTCAATTAGATACACCAAACCATCATCAAAAAGGAAAACCAGCCTACTCAAAAGGCAAGCGTTTACCTCCTTTGACAAAATTTTGAGTTCCGAAACAAGGGCCTTTATTGTCTTGTCAATGCCCCTAGTAATTTGAACGGGGTTTGCACCTGCTGCAAAAACCTAAACACAAAGGTTTCATTTCAAATTATTTTCCACAAATTTAAGATACAACCATTGTCAGTTTTGTATTTCCTAACAAGGACATAAATTTTGACAAAAGAACCAAATTTTTTTAATACCTGATAGCAATTTTTTCACTCAAAAACTATCTTAGACTCAATAAGCCCGACCCAAAACTAAAAAACCAAACACCATAAGACCCTACAAAAATGAATAGATGATCTTAATCTAGTACTATCGACAAAAAGTTACCTTTACACCCTCACTTATTAAACCCTGTGCTGTTGAATTTTAACTTCAACTGCTGCAGTAGAAGGACGGATGCAACAACAACATTTTTTTTTGGAGGTTGCTTGCACACCATCCAGAAATTTAATTCAGCATTTAAAATTCCTGCAAGTTTTTTTTGTAGACGACCGCAGCCATATTTCTGTACAGGATTGTATTTAAACACAACAACCAGCATTAACGCAATTCACCAACCAGAAATTAAACAAACAAAAATTTACTCGACAATTTTGTAAATTCAAAAGGAGGACACGTCGAGCATTAATATTGGATCGCATGAAATTGAAGGGAATCTGAAAACCTGAAAACCGGACCCAAATTTTTTATAGGTCACATTGGATTGAGAATTCGCGTTACAAATTAGGCAGACGTCAACATCCCATTTTGGAACGCGAATTTGGTTTGAAATTCAATCTATTCAAACTTTTGAAGTCCGACGGAAAGGGTTCTTTAATGTTTTGATAGTTTAATTTTATGTATGCTTTAATATATACATATGTTTTAAACATATGTTATATATATATATATCATACGCGAAATGAAAAGTGGGCCATAGAATTTAGTTTTAATTTTATTTTTTTAAAAAGAGGGTTTATTATAATATGTTTTATATGTTACGGCATATAAAAATAAAAAGGACAAAAAATCTTGGTAGTTTTTTTTATAGACAGTACGTAAATTTTTTATTACACAGCAGTGTGTAAAAAGTGAAAGATCGAGTGTAACTTTTAAGTGTGTATGCACAACAGTGCGAAAGTGAAAAACACAGCAGAGTGTTTTAGAGACATAGTATTTTGTTTTGAACAGACAGTGAGTTCGTTTTATGCACTGCGTTTTGTAGCAGTCATAATTTTGTAATCCCTCTCAGTGAGGAAGAAGTGTAATAGTTTTTTTTTGAGTTATTGAAGGGAATAGAAGTTTGTTTTCAAAGTATTGAAACTCTATCTCTTGTCAAAGAAATTTTTATTTTCTCTGTGTTAGAGGAAGGGAGATTTATTCTCCATTCATTGTTCTGGAATTTTTCAATATTCCAACATGTGCAAGAACAACAGATGTTGTGGTTCCATCCCCAGCTAAATCATTTGTCTTTGCCGCAGCTTGCCTTACCAACTTGGCCCCAATATTTTCAACTAGGTCCTGATCTAATTCAACCAATAAAAAGGCCAAAACCACAGCATTGAGATACATTTCATTACACTGTCAATAAAAATAAAATTTGACTCAGCCATAACCCTTTCATTTTATTATTGTGAAAAGCTTTATGCATTACTCTAATGTGGCTAGTCCATAGGCCAAGTAGACCACTGGGTAACAAATATGTTTCATTTCACCTTTGAGTTTTCAAATTATGCCTACCAAATCTAAGACATTTAAGAGGGGGAACTAATACAACGTTAAAAAGAAAACCAGAGCACACATCTAAAAATTACCTCCTTAGCTACTGTCACACCATCATTAACTATTTTCGGAGAACCATGCTTGCTCTCCAAGACAACATTTTTCCCTTCGCCCCAAGGGTGACTCCAACAAGATCGGCAAGTTTGTTCACACCGCCTGCAAGACAAATTGACAATGCTTTCAGTAAGTGTGCAATTGAATGCCAGACCATATGCCAAAACAACCCTCCATGAAAAATTAAAATAACACATTAAAATCGAATATAAGTGGACAAGGAAAGATCCACCGCAATGAAGTTTCACGTGCAGGTGACCTTCCTTTAAACATAATCTTTTCTCTGACCTGCAATTTTTTTGTCACTGAGCCATCCTTGTTGAAGTACAACTCCTTTTCCATAGCTCTTGTATTAACTACCTTCTCTCTGTCACGTAATCTCAGAGTCCCTCTTCTGCTTGAGTGATTAAAGGAAATGGGTGAAAAAACTGAAAGAGAAGACAATTATCTGCCATAATTATCAAACATTGCACCCAACTTCTTCCCCTTTCCATTGTTACCCAATGAGGTAGATGTGGCAATTGTTGTCATATTGCCCAAAGCAAAGGCCATCTTCTCTTATGCTGAATATAGAATTACAAGATCTTCATATTAGTATGAACCTTAAAAAACATGACTCCCATTGCTAAAAACCACTTTTAAGTTGTAGCGGGCAAACTAAACAACTATCGCAACTTTTGGCAACTTCTGGAGCATTAAGAGAGAAACAACCAAAGAGAAATACAACCACAATCCTCATTTTAATGAGACCGGACTATATATTTTCATTAAGATAATAGAAAGAAATCACGACTATATTAAGGCCAGCACAAAACAATCTTTAACCAGTGTCACTCGCGGCCTTCAGGTTGCCATGCTAGAGGTTGCATATTTTTAATTTAAATTCTTGACCTCTCATGCCCATCTATGAATGCATCCAATGGGATATCTACATCAAATGCTCCTTTATATCCCCAAAAACAAATTCCCTACTACAAGAGCACCAGTATTGATGGATCACCCCACACCATCCCACCCACTAGAAGCGGTGAAAAAGGAAACCCGAGAAAACTTCTGAAATATCTCAAGATGACTATATGGGTGGTTCTTATGAATCAACCAACCATTCAGAATATGCTCATCAATCCAAACCATGAGTATTATGTGACAATATTCAAGCAGGCACTGAATCGGATTTCTGAAGCTATGTTAGAGAAACCCTAAACTCTCACTGAAAATAGGTGAAATGTGGCACCACTCAGAGATTGACATGTGCCAATTGGTACAAGTGGTAGACAATTGGCATGCTCAGACAACGAGGTGATGCAGGAATGACATGAGGGAGAAAATATCAGAAAAGCCCCAAATCTGGAGAACTAAAGCTCATCACCAACCTGAGATTGACAACTTTACATGATGTAACCTATGAAATCATAAATGGAGAAATAATAGTAACAATAAAGTAACCTATGTAACAATAAAGTCAGATTCATCCTGGGAGTGGTAATGGGAGAAATCATAGTGAACAACAGGAAACATGCAGAGTTTCTTACAATCAAATAGATGAAAAAACACATACAAAAAACCTAGATAATAATCATGAACAAGCTTATTATTGAATTATGAACTGTAAAGGAACTTACAAAATGTGACATTATGAACCTGGTCAAGCGCACAAGCAAAAATATCCTAGACATGACCCTGGTTGACAAGTTGTATTGCTCATGATGCAAGAGGATTTGTAGCTGTACTGCCAAGTCAATCAAAATCCATCATTATCTATACAATAAATACAAGTAATTGATGTAGTATTTTTTACTCTAAGATGCATTCTTATGATAATGTTAGAACATATGTTGAAAATGTCAAAACATACTTGAATAAGCTTCTCTTCATCTCAAGAACAATTTATTGGAGTCGCATGAACTTGGAACAAGCCTCCCACGATCTGAAAGATTAGCAACTAAGTCAACAGTAACTTTTTTGTTGCTACGCTGGATCGAGGGAGGTTTTCTCCAAGACTAAATCGCTCCAATAAATTATTCTCTACTAAACAGGGCCAACCACGTGAAGGTGGAAGCTCTTATGACCCCTCCCCCCCCCCCCTCACATCACTCTCAATTCCCCAATACCCAATCTATATTTCATTTTTTACTTTCATGAGGATAAAAAAAAATATTCAATAACTAATAAAAAAACAATTCAACAAAAATTACGCAAGGAAACATTGCAATTAATGCTTGACATAAAAATACTATGATAAATGAGTTTTTTATATAACACAAAAAACGTTCCAAGTATGGTAACGTTTGTCTTATAATAATACAATATTTTACATTATCAAATTTTCTTTTTCTTCTTCCTATTTCTAAAGCTCCTAATTACATCATCAATATCATCGTGCTCTGCTTCTGTTTCGTGCCTTTCGACCCGCACTGCTGACCTATTTGCGTAGTCACGATGTATGGTCTCATCCAGTGACGGGGCATTGCCTACAAAAACAGATAATATTAAATTTTAATTGTCGGTTTTTAAATATCATTGAACTAGTTCGGTAATATTAATAAAAAAAATTGCAATGAGATTATTTACCTGGTGCACCAGTTGTCGCCGCTGACCTAGTTGCGTAGTCACGATGTCTGGTCTCATCCAGTGACGGGGCATTGCCTACAAAAACAGATAATATTAAATTTTAATTGTCAGTTTTTAAATATCATTGAACTAGTTCGGTAATATTAATAAAAAAAAATTGCAATGAGATTATTTACCTGGTGCACCAGTTGTCGCCGTTGGGACTGTTGCTCTGTCTTCCTCTCTGGTGGTAAGATCCTCAAGGGAAACATTCTCTGTCATTTAAACAAAAAAAGTTATAAGGACAACCATCAAGGTATAATTAGAAAAAATTATGAGTGAAAATTAATTACCATCACGGCCCTCACTGATAGTAGCATTTTCGGCTTGGTCCCCACTACAATGATCAGGTTGCATGTGAGGATAATCTACATCTGGCTGTAAAACTGGGTTATTTGCCTCATCGGTAGTGTTGCTCCCCTGATTTAAACAAATTTTTTAGACATTAAATTTATGGATGAAAACAAACATATTGAAAGGTTAATGTTTTACCTTATCAGGCATTTTGGATCTTGGGACCTGCCCCAAGCTTCTGCGACATTCAACTACAGCTTGATAGCTGAAATGGAAAGCGATATTTTTATCTTCCTCTGTAGTTTCTGTTCCGAAGTCATCACCCTAAATTACATATGATTGTGTATTTTTAATCATATTTGATAGGATTACAAAAACGTTGGAAGGTGATACAATTAATTATAAGATGTTTAGCTACTTAATTACAATTCTTGCAGCTAATTTCAAGTAACCGCCCTGGCCTAGCTTGTGATGGCCCTGTTTTTAAATCCTAGCTTTGGTTGCCTTTAAGGTGTCAGGAAACCTAGCATCAAAAGATTGAAGTCAGATATGACGTAGCACACTTTTATTTTAGACATAGAGAAAATTAAAGCTATTGAATTAAAGTTGTAATTTACCTTGCGGGTCTAGTTGGCATTTTTGCTTCTTTCTTTGCCCTTTTCTATTTTCCATCATGGATGAGTGCTCTCCACTCACTCTCTGGAACTGTGAGAGGACGCTTGTATCTAGGGTTAAATTGTAATTGCGTCCTATAGGTGTCCCTGGTTTATTTAAAATATTTGTCAGCTACCCGAGCCACCGCTGTTCTATCAAATGTGCCGACCCCAAAAAGGGCTTCTAGATAATCTAGAAGTTATTTTTTCAGGTTGGAATTCTGGGAATTCCACCCTGTGCATATGGTTGGGCCAAAAATTACCAACGCATGGCTCTCCAAAAACCTGTAGAACTCATTGTTTCCTACATAGAAAAAAAAGATATTATCATTAATTTAAAAATAAAAATCATGATAAATATGTTTTAGATAGAGTACATGAAATAGTTAAAATATTAAAATTTACCTGGGAGTTGTACGTGCTTTATAGGGACACCTTCATCGTTCACCAACAATGTGCCATTAATGGTCCTTGTGGAGCTGACACGTGTAGCTCCAGGAAACGCAATAATGTAGTTGGCCATATCAGCCTCATCATTGCCAACACGTTCAGCGGTTGGCTGGGTGTCTGCTTGGGCAGGGTGTGTTTCTTGGCTGGCACCTAAAGGAGCAGAAGGTGTACAAGAGGGTTGTTGGGCAATCTCTTGCCCTTGTGTCCCACTACCACCAACACCGAGTTCAGCAAGTGCCAGAAAACGCTACATACAAAAGAAATTTTTGTTAGTTTAGTCAATGTAAAAATTAAAAATCAAACTATCACAATTCATCTCATGCAGAAAAAAAAAAATATCCTTTTGACTTTTTATTATTACCCGATATGTTTCTAGCTGGCTCATAAGTTGTTTTATCCTCTCTTCTATTTCAGGTGTTTGAGGCGCGTTTATCAAAGTATTAAATTCCGACCTTGCATCTCGTGCCCTTTTTCACAACAAGAACACTGGAGATAGGGATGAAGAAAGCTATTCCTCAAAGAGGGAATCATCAGGCGTACCATGGCTAGGTGTCTGCATATTTGAACAAAATTGATATTATTTCAATTATGTAAATAACTAAAATACCTGAAGATAGAGCAATGCTAGCACTTTACATGTTCTTCCGCTGGCCTCTTTTCGTGATCATCCCGTCTCGGGGTTGTTCCTGTACTGCCCTGATCAGTCTGCCACATTGCAATAAGATTATAAATGTAAAAACTTGAAAAAAATATCTAACTTGAAAACACAAAATGAAAACTGAAATAATTTCTAATAAGACACCGGAAGACAGAGTTAGAGTTTCAAATATGCCTTGCATTGAATTCAGTCCTATAAACATGTCATTGCACATTAAGACACCCAAACAAGAGACAAGTTGACAATGAAGACCTTATTGAATATATTGTTGGAGCAACTTCTAGTAAACTTGTTGTGAAGACCTTGAGGACATTTTTGGAGCAACATTGTTGAAGCTGATGGTATAGCATTGTTGGAGACGATCTTGAAGGACCTTGAAGTGAAGCTTTTGGAGCAACTATTGAAAAATCCTTAGAGCATTTAAGTAAGGCACTTTCTATCTTCCATCACCTTTTTCCTTTAAATATCCTTTAAATGATTTTGTTGATATTTAATGTTTGAAATCACGTTATAATTCCTTGATTATATGTGTTTGGGGACTTTCCCTTTGAAATTACCCAAAAATACCCTGGAAATTTTATCTTCAGGATGCATGTCTGACCCTATTGTTCAATATTTTGATTGATATTAGTAAACATAGAGAGTTAGGGGGCTCTTGACTTGGTTTGGTTGGGCCATTAGATCCCTAACATCTACTAGGGAGAACCCCCCTTGAGTTGGAGGAGAGCTAGCACGAAGTGAAAAGAGGTTGGTGAGGTGACAATGGGGCTATTGAATTACACATGGTATCACACTTTAGCTTTAGGAATTTATCTTGAGAAGTGCGAGATTTTGCTATATAAATTCTCAAATTGTTTACAACACTATTGTTAAGAACTAATAAGAAGTGATGTTGAGGGGTTTTTGGGTATAAGAAACAATACCATTTAAAAACTAGGGTTCTCGGTCCTTGGCATTCCTTCACATGGGCCTAGGGGCACACTAGAATAATTTCACACTAAACCATGCAAAATTAAAAGTAACTTAACAGATCCATAAATTAATAATAATCATAATTCCTAATTTCCTATTGTACGATATGATGCAAATTATTCAAACATGAAGCAATGAAGACATGCAATGTTTGAATTTCAAGATTGATGAACCAATACAAGAAGTTAGAAACTACAACTTTGATTCAATACTTTGTGTCCTAACTCCAGGAAGGAATCTAGTTTTTAGTACAGAACATGCATCGTGTATTATCAATTCTTAATTGACAACAACTAAAGGTCATCTACCTCATCAATTCCTTCCCATTTTGTGTTTTTTATGTTATATTCCTTATAAAAGTGTCAAATTTCTCTCAAAGTAAGAAACCACTGAATAAAATAAAAAATAGTTGAGATATGATTGAGAAATGGTCATTTATTTCTTGAAAGGATCTTCACAATTTCTTTGGTTGTTTTTCATCTCAAGAAACAAGAAATGACCTAAGAAAATATCGTAATGTAATATAAGAAACAACACGGTGCAATGGCCATTTTCAAAGCCAAATGATGTCCATTGAGGACATGGCCTTTATTTGGTTCCTGTTTCATAGGATTTTCGGGTAGAAATGGAACTTTGTTGTACCATTTCCAGTAGTAAAAAAGGAAAACCTTCTTTTTACATGGGAAATAATTTACCTTTCCTTTTTCAAGATAATCCAAATCACAAAAAATATGAACTATACTGCACACATTCTTGGATAATGTGAAAGTGGAAAAGGAATACCCTACACAAGTGATGCACACATGTACATTTGAACACTAATAGATTTTTTGTAGTTGAAATGCAATGCTTGTTTTCATTTAAATGTAGGGTTTTTAAAGCAGGGAGAAATAATGGCTGCCAAATTAATAAGCGTTTCTTTGGGAAAAATTTAAATCTTGTATTGGGTGATGAAGCTAATAGAGGGTATTGAATCTTGATTCTTGACATTGTGTTTAACTTGAATAACTCAAATGATTATAAATATCAGTGGATGAGTTATTTTTTTCAAGTATGTCACTCAAAACTCTTATGTCAAAGCATTGTATGATGGCTAGCATTTTCTTGTTTCCCTTTCTTCAGTTCAATGTAAAAAGTATATTAATATATTGGAGCACGAATGATAACTAAAATTGTTTGCTCTGCAGTATACCCAGCCCCAAGATTATGAAATTTTTTCTCAAGTGGAGCTATTGGTTATTGATGAAGCAACTGCAATTCCATTGCCTGTTGTAAAGGCTCTGCTCGGGCCATATTTAGTGTTTCTGTGCTCTACTGTAAATGGGTAATAATTATAAATGAGCCAACCACAATCACAGATTTCGTAACCATTCGGTTTCCATGGATAGTGATGATGATATTAACCCTATATATTAGTGACCTATACCTATATGACAATGATCTCAACATTGACCTTGATATGGTTGTATGGATGTGACCTTTGGTATGTCATCAGAAAATCCCCAAATATCAAAAAATCCCCAAATCTGGAGTACTACCCTTTTGATAAAGTTGATGAATTTTAATCTCCCATTCTCTACCACTTTTCACTTCACCTTCAATATAGATTAGACCAAGGGAAATTCTTTACTGGGTGTTGAGATGGATGAGATTGTCGAACTAAAATCCATAGCTTAAACTTCATGAAACTGGTGGAGTCAAATTCATGCAAGCACAAACACATCTTACACATCCTCTTTGAAACTCATCTGAAAGAACATTGGAAGACATCTAGAGAGAACCCTACAGCCTAACACAATCCAATGGAATTGACCAAAAAAACCCAAATACAGTCAACCCTACTATAGGAGGAAGGACCTGCAGTAAGAACTTACCATTTTGCAAGAGCTGAGGGCGAATGTTGTTCTGCAAGAGTGGAGGGCGAACGTTGAGGGTGAACGCTAAGGGAGAATGTTGTTCTGCAAGAGCTCAGGGCGAATGCTGAGGGCGAATGCTGTTCTGCAAGAGCTGAGGGCGAATGGTGTTCTACAAGAGCTGAGGGCGAATGCTGTTCTGCAAGAGCTGAGGGCAAATTCTGAGGGCAAATGCTGTTCTGCAAGAGCTGAGGGCGAATTCTGAGCGCGAATGCTATTCTGCAAGAGCTGAGGGCGAATTCTGAGGGAAAATGCTGTTATGTAAGAGATGAGGGCGAATTCTGAGCGCGAATGCTGTTATGCAAGAGCGGAGGGCGAATGCGTGTGTGATATCAGACGTTAATGCATGTAGTTTTTAATAAAATCATTTTTATGCAGCACAGATATAAGTTTCGTATTTTTATGTAGTGCACATATAAGTGTCGTTATACTGACGGCGGACAAAGCATCGCTCTTGCGACGGATGCCTCCAAACGTCGCAATTGCGACACTTAGACATTGTGTCGCACTTGCGACGTTTGGAGGCAGCCGTCGCAAGAGCGACGCTTTGGGGCATAGTGTCGCAATTGCGACGTCTTCCTCCAAACATCGCAATTGCGACACTTTTTCTAAGTGTCGGTATTGCGACAATTTTCTCTAAACATCGGTATAGCGATGGTTTCGGGCGGGATTGAAAAATTTTGGGGAAATTTCCGACATTTGTTCAAAAGCATCGGAACCAAGCGTCGGAATTTCCCCCAAATGTACTAGTGGGCATTTGGGAACAATTGCCCATTGATTTGCACCATCACTATAGGATTTCCTGGGTCTTCATATTTTACAAGTGTTTCCATTCCTGATAATAAGTCAGATAGAGTGTCGACTATTTGGACGGTTGGGTTGGTTGTTGTTCTCCTCTTTGGCTTATTTATACATAGTTCCTTAATGGTTTTTGCATAAATAGGGATGTCTTGGATAGCTTGGAGGAGAGGGATTTTTATACACATATTTTTTAATTCTCCCCAAAGATCAAAATCAGGATTTTCTAATGGGCGAGGTATGATTAATCGTTCTGGGAATGGTGGATAAGAGGTGGTTAGTTGTTGTGGAGTTTGATGTTGAACCACCTTATCTTTTTTCAATGTTTGTTCTACAGGTAACGGATCTTCAGTATGAACATTTTTGTCTCTCTCTGTTTCTACTATCCGCCCAGACCTCAATTGAAGGTTATTACACTCCCTCAGTTCAATTTCTAATTCTGGTGGTTCCATTATTTGGATAGACTAAACTGGCCTATTAGTTGGGTTTGGGTTGGGCTGGGCTGGGAGTTGTGGTCTTAAATTGATCTGGGGGTTTTGTGGTAATGTATAGGGAGCTGGCAGTGTAGGTTGAGAGAGGGGAATTGTTACAGTTGGCTGATTTGTAGGTCTTTTCCAGTTTGACTTCCAGGCTTGACTCTGCGAAGTAGAGGGGGGCCATTATGTTGGATAAGCATTGTTTTTCCAAAACGGTGGGCAGAAAGGAAAATTTGGCCGATTAGTTTGGTTTGCCCATGATGATGTAGGAAATGGTTGTTATGACCAATTGGGGAAAGGTGGTTGATTTTTCCACATTCCATTATATTGCTGAGCATTATATTGAGGAGGCTGAAAAGAAGAAAATGGATCAGTTGGCATACCTGATTGTCGTGGCTGCCATTGTCAGCACTGATTTAGTAAGCATACCACTTCTGATTCTTCTTCTGCCTCTTTATAGACTGATTTTAGCCCAAGAAGCGAGGGACATCCTTTTGTGGGGTGGTATTTTGTGCAAATGGCACAAAATATGATTATATCCAGCGGGCACTCTTTGTGGCTATGTTTCTTCCTACATCTGGGACAGAATATTGACAAATTTTGTTCTGCTTCTGCTTGCTTTTGTTTGGCTTGCATAATGTCGAACTATGTTGTTAGAGTCCCTAGAATATTTGTTTTAAAATCTTCCAGCAGATTTCCAATCTCTGCATGAGTTACACCTTCACTGGAGGTCTTATTATCCCTTGTGATCATGTCACGTTCTGCTGATGTTAGCATAGATTTCCTGATATACATCACCTTTTCCCATAATATTCAATGTTTCAACCCATTGATCCTTCATCCCCCTAATTGATTTAGTATTTAGCACATTATCAGGTAAGGGTAAATATGCATAAGGAGATCTCTGGATATTGTATTGAAACCGTTCCACATATTCTTCCAGGGTTTCATTTAGTTTTGCTGTCATTTGAAATATTTCGTCTTTTAGTTCCCGAGACCTACAATAATCTTGATATTTCTTTATAAATGCAGCTTTCATCTGATCCCAATCGGTTATAACATCCCCACCTAGCCCCATAAACCATCGTAAGGCTGCTCCTTTTAATGTGGAAGGAAATAGTTTTCATTTTTGGGGATCAGTGGTATAGTCATACTCCTTGCATAACACATCAAATTCAAACAGAAATGCATCTGGATATTCCGATGTCAAGCCATGAAATGTAGGAATATGTTGAAGAGGAATGGCTTTCATAGGTGCATTAACTGTAGTATCCACTATAGGATATTGCAGTGTGGAAGTCTGCTGGGATGTTTGCTGGTTTTGGTTTTGGTTTTGGTTTTAGGCCATTTGATCAAATATGTGCCAATATCCTTCTGGGATCTCAAGGGAATTCCTAGGCTGACTGGAAGGAGTAGGAATGGCCTTGAAAACACTCCCTTGATCTGGAACAATAAGTATTCCTTGCTAGCCTACTGTTTGAGGAGATTCAGGTCCTTTGTTTTGAATGAGTTTGACAACACTTCCCTTATCCAGACTGTTTACTGTTTGGACTATTTCAAGAGGAGATTTTGGTTCTTCTGTTTCTCCTGTTTCCCCTTCTCCTTCGCGGAGATTGATAGAGTTCCATTATGGAGAAATTAGGTAGGTATTCTCAATTTCTTGGGAATCTTGCTCAATTCCCACTGTTTGACTATGTATCTCAGCAAAGGCTTCAGATGGTGACTCTGTGGCCTGAAGGGAACTAGTAGGTTGTCTAGAGATAACTTTCCTAGGTCCTACTGATGGCTGAGATTCAGTCTTCTTAAGGATTTCGTTAATGAAAGTTGTTCGCCCAAGGGTCACTGGTCCCTTAGGTTTTTTGGGTTTAGGAGGAATTTTGTTTTGTTTAGCTGGTTTATTCATTCAAGAAAACAAGCCTTCATTCCTACCTAAAGAAAGAAGTTTTACCTAATTATGCTATGAAGCGGGCTGTGAGCAAGTATGTTCCTTGCCCAGTGTGCAGGTTCTTACCTTCCGTCTTTAATATCCAATTCTTCGCAAGCAGAAAAAAATCAAATGTGCATCACTCCTTCGAAATGGCATACACCCTCCTTGGCAACGGCGCCAAAATGTTGAGGTATAAAAGGTATCTTTTTAACACCTATTTATCCTACATTAATTATCAATCCAAGAATGACTTTTTGTTTCAAGAGTGTACTCTATTTGAGACTGCAATTTAGCTAAGAGTAATGCTGTGAGAGATGTAGTATAGTATTCCAAATACAAGAGTAAACATATGCTTGTAAAGAAATCTAATTACAATAACATGAATGAAAATACTCTGAAATCTTAACTACTCACTCTGCAAAGCATCAATCAAGGATACAGTAGCAATAACTCATTCCTTTAGAAATTGATGCAACTAAAATCACATTGGAACAAGGCAATCAATCTGGTAACTTGGAAGCTATAATCAATGTTATCTACAATTGACAGTCCTGTTATTTAAGAATCAAAGTGAATTTCAAAATTGAACTACTTGCTGTTGAAAATAAACTAAGAAGAATTTCCTTTAAAAGCAAGAATTGGAAAGGAACAACAATTTGTAATCTATGGGCCTACACAACAAGCTGTAAATAAACAATCTTTCTGCAATCTAAAACTAACGAATTAGGAATGAACAACAAACAAGAATTGAACAACAAACATGAACTTAAAAAAATCAGATAACAAATCCTATTAAACTCCAACCCTGTCGACAACAAACGTTATTAAGTAATAAATTGAAATGAACAATAATCGAATGGCACAGCAAACAAAGTTAAGTATGGAACAACAAAGCTTTATACGTGATAGCAAGATAAGTAATACAGAATCACGATCCTTGTTAAAATAGAAGAGCAATGCAATCCATTAGCGCACATAGCAATCAATAAGCAATTCAACAGTAATTAAGTAACTATGCAATCGTAATGAAACCAAACATAATTATCACACGACAGTAATCAAAGGATAGAAATACAAACATCAGAACGATTCCACAAGGGTCGGGCCCTTAGCACCAGTGAAACACTGCTAGGTTACTTCAGAGCTTGAAAGATGAAATGAAATGTGCCTTTGTATTAATTGAACATAAAAGTGTTACAGTGATTGCTCTCTGATCACGAGAGTCAATAAAACAAAATATTACAAAAGGAATGTTTTTAATCAAAATCTGACTCTCTACAATCTCTAAAGGCGTTGCCTTATATATCAAACTCAACGGACAAGACAAGGAACGGGATAAGGTTTGAACAACGATCCCTCAGGATCAAAGGATCCTGAGGGATTCGCTTCCCCTCTTTCTTTAGCTGTCACTTGGTTTCCTTTGACTGAAGTCGAGCTATCCCCTGCCTTTTCTTAGCAACGAGTTCGGATTTTCTTTTCTTTGGCAAGATTTGGTCTAATGCTGGAGGAAAATCAGTTACTCTTGTTTTAGCCTCGCCTCTAGTATAGCTGTTCACCTCGCCTGATCCCTTTTTTTAGCAATAAAAGGTAGTTTTTAGTTACGTTTTACAATAAACATAAGCCTTTACAATTCTACCACAATTCTTGTAATAAGTCACCTTTCTAAAGTAAAAATAATTATGTTTAAAGTAAAAGAATGGGAAAAAACATAGTGAATTCATACCTTTTCCACTACTCAACAGGTGGGAGAGTTTGAATTTAAAGGGATATTGGTAGAAGAAAGGGATAAGTTGGAAAATCAATAAAAATGAATCATATTTTGATAAGTTACAAATGAGAGTGGTGTATTTATACATAACATGAGAGTAGTTTGTTTTCCTCAAGAGGGGTTATGAACCTACATGCACGAAGTCAATGTTAACCAAACCTAGAAATACAATAATGATTAGAGGGTATATTCGATCGTGTCCAAAATTGAACCTTGCATCACTTTGAATAAAAGAGATTAGTCAAGAAGAAATAGTATCCAATATTAATGGAGAAAAATATCATCATTTCAATTTCATTAAGGAGATGTAGAAGAATATTTGAAATATTAGTGTGTGGAGAATGAAAACTACAAATAAATTATACCAACTCAACCTAAATATTTTTTGTGGATAATTAAAATGAAGACCTGGATTCAAAGGTGAGAAGAATTGTTCAAAAGCAAGTATTGGAACAATACCATTTTTTTGAGTTTTCTATTTCTCCAAAGACAAGAATTCATGTGTGAGACAAGTAAAACCTAATAGGACCAGATAAATAACAAAATGAATTACCTTTGAAGTCATTCCAACATTCAACTTATCGATTTCTTACATAAACAAGCTACTAAACTCTAACTTAGACTTACCTTTTTATAATGCAGTACACCTTATGGATATTTTTCCATGTGCTTTCGCATAATTTTTCATATTATGTAGCCTTACCTTCAATTGGCCAATTACAATGTTACCCTTTAATACAACACTAAAGTCCTCTTACATTAATATGATTATAAACATTCTATATAAAAATGCCATTAAAAAAAAATATAAAAATACCATTACACTAACCTTTTCTAAATTTATGAGTAGTACATATTCGAACATAGGGATGAAAATTTAGATATGAGTGAGATTGACCAAAATTTCAAACTCTTATCTCTTATAATATAGCCCAACAAAACTATTAAATGTTGTTTTCTTTTTATATAAAATATAAAAATTATAAAATGTTATAAGTGATTTGAATAAAAATTATATTGAAAATGTGTTGCTTCAATGTTGTATAACCTACCAAATATCTAAAATATATAAGAAAAATCTAATGATAGCAAGATTATTTTTGAAAGTCCATATATAGATGTTATTAGGATGTCTTTATTTTACTATCTTTATGCATATAATTTTAAATAAATGTTGTCAAAACTCTTCAATACATATTTTTTATGGAAATATCCACGAAACATTTAGTATATATTAATTTTTATTACCATGACCAAATATTGTCATTTCCTTTTCTAGATTCTTTTGCATTGTTAAGGTATTAGAATAAATATAATAAAATTCAGAAAATATTGGGAAAAACAAATGACACAAATCCACATGGTTTTATACAACTTGACACTATGCACACAAATATATATAACTACTTACCATGTAATTTTTTTTTTTTTTAAAATTACATGTAATATAATTAAATTAGCAAGAAGAAATTTGCATAAGAGGAAGAAAAGTTAGAGACGACTTTTTTCTTAAATTAAATATCTTAATGTTTAAACAATAACTTCGTCATGTATCAATTACTGCATTACTAATATTATCAATTTATTGATGATAAATATATTAACAATTATTAACATATTTATAATGCAAATTTTAATTGTTATTCTATTGATTAGATTTATATACTATCATGGCTTGTTTTAACTGTTATATACTATTGATTAGATTAAGATCATGGCTTCAAACTGAATCGATTTATTTCTGGTACAATGTAAAACGTAAAATGTATAGTAATCGATTTATTTAATCCTTTTTTTTTTATTTGTTTGCGTAATTAATAAATAATTTTAATATATTAGATATAAATCTTCCGGGAAATCACATGAGAATTTTAGGAACAACGCATTTCGAACTACCAACTGTAGTTCATCATCAGGATGAACTGTATTGTCCTAATGATGAACTACAGTTGGTAGTTCGAAACGCGTCGTTCCTAAAATTCTCATGTGATTTCCCGGAATATTTATATCTAATATGTTATGGATCACATAAGCTTGCAGTCTCAAATAATTTTAATTTAAATTCATGGCTTCAAACTCACTAAACAATGAAGGGCTGGAACAGAAGCAGTGCACTTCCCCTGCATGAGGAGTAGATGTTCGCTAGAAGGAGGGCTTGAACCTCCGACCTTGTGGTAAAAAGCCACACGGTCTAACCAACTAAGCTATTCCAGTGGTTGTGTTTTCTTGCGCATTTTTATGCTCTCTTTTCATTTCTACAAACAATATATTTAAAATATGTATTAAAAGGTTATTTCAATTAAGACATTAAAAATAATAAATTTAATATATATATATATATATATATATATATATATATATATATATATACATATATATTAAAGATTATTAATACAACAATAAATAAATAAATAAATAAATAAATAAATAAATATATATATATATATATATATATATATATATATATATATATATACTAATTTTTCAATTAATACATTAAAAACAATCAAATTATAATATATATTAAAGATGTTTTCAATTAATACATCAAAAGACAAATAAAATCATAATATATATTAAAGTTTATTTCAATTAATACATTAAAAATACTAAAACATATATATATATATATATATATATATATATATATATATATATATATATATATATATATATATATATATATATATATATATATATATATATATATATAGTTAGATACATTTAAAAACAATAAATTTAAAATATATATCAAACATTATTTCAATTAATACATTAAACAAACAAAAACATTTAAAATATATATACTAAACTTAGTTATTAATGTCAATGACAATGGATACATTGATAAGCTCGTGATTTTGCATAACAAAATTATAATTTTCATTCTAGTTTCCTATTTGTTTGAATCTGTTTTGTTGTCAAGTTTGTATAGTTCTTTAGTCTTCATGGCCTAATAAAAAAGTATGAGGGCGATAGTTCAATTTGTATGGCAATATTTCGAAGGTGGTGTTGATCTACAAGTCTAGGTTAAGGGATGCAAGTCATTCTTTGCTACACTAGAAGATTGATTTAACAACAAGTCTTTCTTGGAGTAGTTTTTATGATTATAACATCTCATCTCTGGGTTAGTATATGTGTTTCATTAACCGAAAAAAACCACAAAGTGACAATGTCATTATGCCTTTTAATAGAAAATGTGCACAATTCATTTTGTATGGCATTGTTTCAAGGATGGTGGTGGTCTACAAGTCCCGGCTAAGGAATGTAAATCATTCTTTGCGACACATATTGAGGATTCATTGAACCACAATTTATGCTCGGAGTAGTTTTGTGATTATAACATCTCATCTCTACGTTAGGTTAGGTGTTCTATTACTTAAAAGAAAAAACACAAGGCAATAATGCCATTGCCTTTTAATAGAGAATGGGCAAAGAGCAGGGAAGGTTGATATAAAAACATTGAGACATACATCTGTAAAAGACCACCATTTCCTTTGAAAATTTTGAGATGAAAGGGTGGAAAGAGCTATCACTCAAACTTTTCCATTCCATAGAAATCTAAAGTATTTGGGCTTTATTTTAAAATAAAATGATTTTGGTTCTAATTATTTCTTGTGGTCCTATCAAAACAAAACAAAAAGGGAATCACTAAGTAATTCACAAGATGGTTTTATTTAGTAGGTTGAAAATTAACCCTAGTTAAATCTTTCTAAGAGGCAATTCTCATTTATTGGCACTTAGCCTCCATCCGTATTGGTATTTTAGATTGAGAAAAAAATGGTTATGTTTTCTCTTGAAAATAAAGAAGGATAGAAACATTTGATGTATGAAAGTTGTCCTTTTAGGTGTTAATTTTTCATTGCTCTATGATATACCAATTACTTTAGCGCAATTCAAATATTCAATTAGAAACATTTTTAATAACAATTACTTCTTCCGATAATCAACAGGAATTGAAGATAGAACAATAAATTCAATGGAAATAAGAGACGATAATGAACATCAACAAGAGACACCAATTTGGTCAAAGACCAGGGAAAAACCCCATAAGGGGGAAAACCCTTTGAAATTATTCTTCTATATGACAAAAGTTTCAAGCCTCTTATATTCTCAGAAGGAGACCTTGTTCTTTTGTATGATCAATAATATGATAAGTTAGGTTCTAGAAAGTTACAACCAATGTGGTTAGGCCCATTTATTGTCAAGCATGTCCTTGCAAAAGGAGCCTATGAGTTAGTTGACTTTGATGGTGTCCCTTTGGAGCAACCTAGGAATGGGATGTACCTCAAAAAATACTATGCTTGATCTCATGCATATTACACTATGTACATATTGTTTATAGGTGTGTTGAGTGTGTCTCTTCAGAGTTTCCTACGATTTCTATTGATCCTTTTACATTTGGTTTGTAGATGTCAACATCCATTCAACCATACATCAATTATGCTAATGGTGCTAGTCGTAGTACTCAGAATCTATCCTCTCCAACGTGGTTTATATTTTCTCCAAATGACGAGTTAGTGAGTCTACAAGGGATTTGTATTAGTCGCTATATAAAGAACATCACTGAGTATAACACAGTGGTTGAGATACTGTTTGAGGCTATTGCACATGGTATCCACCATTTAATCGTCAGACTTGAATCACAACTTGTGGTACTACAATTGACCAATGTCTATTCAGTCAGAAGTACCACCATCTTATGCATGTTTCTAAGGGTTCACCTTCTAGAAATAAATTTCAACTTCATCTGATACGAACGTATTTCTCGAAATATAAATACAATTGAGAATGCGCTAGCTAATCATGTTTTAGATAGACATTTGCAGCAAATGTAAATAATTTTCAATACACATTACATCAATTAAAAACAACAATAAGAACACAACAAAACTGAAGATATATATATATATGGGCGGATATGTGAATATGGGTTACACTTTTGTGAGAATCGTGGGTGGAAAATTTTTTTCGGCAATAGTTCGGCCGAACTTTCTTACAAAGTTTGGCCGAACTCATGATTCCGTTTAGATTGACGACACACCGACGACATGGGAAAACAGAATTTTTGTCGTAGATGGGAAAACCAGCAACAAAATTTCAGTTGAACTTTTACTTTTAAAATAGTTTGGCCGAACTAGTTTCTATAAATAAATCGCCCGCGAAGTTGATTTGTTTATCGGTCTGTTTGTTTGCGCGTTTTTTTGTCTGTGTTGCTACTGGTTTGTTTGTTCGCGCGTTTTCATCTGTGTTCCTCCTCCCGTCCGTGCTGTTGGTCTACTGCAATACCAGGTATGGGAAATATAAATGGTGTATGTCGTTGCAATTTGTAACATTCAATATGCCTTCATATTTATATGACATAGTTTTTTATGTCATATTGTTTTAAATGGTTGCTTTTCTGGTTATAGTCGAAAATATGTCGATTCTTTGATTTTCTGGTTTTAAGCGTCTTCAATCGTTCATGCAAGCTACAATATTAAATCCCATTGGTTTATGTATGCTTTGATCATATAAGTTTTTTTTTTAGTTCATATTTCTTCATTTTTTGGAGGCGAAAAGATATTGAAGTAATTTACCTGCTCTTGCCAACTTGTAAAAATTGTTATTATAGACAATAAAATTGTTTGTGCAAATATCCCACAAATATCTCCTTCCCAAATTCCCTGAAATATCCAACAAAATCAGGAATTAGATATAACACACACACAGAAACGAAAAAAATATTCTATTTATAGATCAACGTTCTAGATTTCATCCTATTGAGATACAAGTGTTTTTGCTACAGTCACAGGTAAGCCCTGAAATTCTTAAACCAACCATTCATTTTCAGAGGCCATTACTTAGTTGTATGTATATCAAGTTTAAAAATTCCACATAACCGGTGATGCTGCAATACACCATTAACTAGTGCTGCGGCAATAGGCTTCATTATTTTCTGCGATTTTAGGTTGCCTGCCACCATAACTGGAACAGTAAATCAATTTTTATTTATTATAAAAATCATGAATCAATTCTTCAAAAGTGAAGTATTTAAATTTACACGTTAGGCCCCTGCAGTTTGCTACTTAAAAACAAGTCACGAGTCTTTGATCATTATAATAATTCATATATTGTTGATTTATTTGAGAAAAGGGTTCGTTAACCTGCTATGCAATGTTAACGAGTGCAACGCGTGTCTAAACCTAACATAATCACCTTTCAATATTTACTTATTTTTTCTCTCATACCTGTTACAATTAAATGAAACAGTAAGCATGTTAAAATAATCTACAAAAACAAATAACCTAAAGATATAATGCCATGATATAAGCTTGTTACATTTCCATTTTTGTTCGCTTTGAACCTGTGACAATCATCTTCCTCAGTGGAGTAATTTTTTTCCAATAATAATAGAAAACTTGCAATACATAGAGTAT
Organism: Pinus albicaulis; assembly: GCA_034641835.2. Lineage (NCBI taxonomy): Eukaryota > Viridiplantae > Streptophyta > Pinopsida > Pinales > Pinaceae > Pinus > Pinus albicaulis. The sequence continues at coordinate 884,469,213 of CM076575.1, forward strand.
TTAGGTTATTACTCACAAACTGGACTTGAACATCAAATATAAGATCATTATGATAATAATCTCAAATATAAGATCTTTATGATAATCATCTCCCTTGGCAGAGTAATTATTTCAATAATTTCAGAAAACCTAATACAAGAAGTGTTAGTTTTTTTTTTCAAATAGAAAAAACAGTCTTTCTTATATATTAGAAAAGAAAGTACAATTACATAGATCTTTCACAGTTCAACTGGACTTGTCTCTACAAAATATGAGAATCAAAACAAAAGTATTACAATATATGTCTTGTATATGCAACTGCTATCATTCACTAATTCTTCAGTTTGGTCAAAATATTGAAAGAAAAAAAAAAACCAAAATGGGACATAGTACATTTTAAAATATCAAATTAGATGTATAAACTAAAAAGTAAGAATAATTCCATAATTAGTCATGGATTCATATTTGTATTTAGAATAATGAATAACCTCAAGTGATAATGAAACTTCTATTTTCTAAAGTATTTAGCATAACCTAATACAAAATGGTAGGTTATTACTTACAAACCTGCTTTGAACTTCCAAAGTGTTAGGTTATTTCTTAAAAAGTGGACTTGAACTCCCAAAGTGTTAGGTTATTGCTTACAAACTGGACTTGAACGCCCAAAATAAAACACATGTCTAAATGTATCTAAAAGTTATATGTATTTTTTTTAGGTTGGAGAAGTGTAGATGTTTATCAATACAAAATTTTGTTATTTAATAGTCAAGTTTTATAGTTATTATAATGAAATAGTTTCTCACAACAAATTTGATAAAATAAGTGAAATATATATAATGAAGATTAATTTGTATTTAAGTTTTAGATCTTTTAATAACTAAATTTCTATTTAAATGAATAAAACAATCAAATGTAAGAAATAGAAAACATAATGAAACATAATGTAAGAAATAGAGAACATAATGAAACACACACATACATATCTACAATCAACACAATTATTTTCCTAGGAAATCCTTATGGGAGACAAGCAACCCTAAAAATTAATGATGCTCTACTCCTTTTTCCCTAGGAAATCCTTATGGGAGAAAAACAACACTAAAATTTAAACATGCTCTACTCTCTCTTTTCTGGTATGGAAAATATGTAAGTACAAAGAAAGAGGTAATCTCTCTAGAGTTAGCTAAGACTTTTGGTGTGTAAGGTTGCTATAAAAACTTAACTTCATATATTTTTCTCTCTAACTTCACACTCCTAGTTGTATTTTAAACTATGGAACAAAATACAATAACACAAAATGTAACTCTTATTCCTCCTAGTGGCCAAGTATTTAACATAGCATGATAGCCAACTAGGTGTAAGATTTGACTCCGTCAACCATTAACAAGGTTTGTGATTTTAGACCTTTTAGAGTCTTGTTAAAATTCCACATGTAGCTAGCTTGCTATGCATGAGTAATGGGGCTAAAATGACATTCTCTCATACCATGGTGGTCAACATGATAGGTCAACTTATTAAAGGCATAAATTTTGAATGAACTTCATTTGATGTTTTTCTTGCACCATTGGATATGTCTTTAAGTGTAGAACAATGGTCAAGGTTTCGGCACAAGGGATAATCGTTTGACCCCAAGAAATGTCATTTAATACCTAAAAATGACTCCAAAAGGTTTTAGACCCCAATTCTCCACCCACCATTAAAATGACCCTACAAGTTGATTCTTTCAGTTTTTTCACTCTATAAGCATCAAAATATATGACAAACAATATAATTATCCAATCTAGATCATTATTTAATAATTTGTTAAAATTATGAGTAAGAAATATACATAATGGAATTTAAGTAGCGTTAATTCATTGAACACCCTTGTACATTCCTTGTTGATACTTTGAAAGTAATACATTTTGAAAAATAGTTTGTTTTTGGATTCTATTTTCCACATTCTCTCAACCATATCAAAAACCTTCTTATAATATTTGAAACCATCTATACAACTTTTCATTTGTTTCAATAGGAATTAACATATTGAAATATTAATTGTATTTATGTCTTGTGTGCTAAGGAAGGGAGGTCGTGAACCTTATGGGAAGAGATAGTATTTGTTAAGTTATGAGGGATAATTTTTATGAGATAGAATTAATTTAAAATGCTTCTTAAGATTATGTAACTTTCGAACCATAATTGCAAATTTATTTATTTTTTTACTTATCATTTAGTTGCTAAAAGTTGAATAATTTATGTTGGTAAATAATTAATTAGGTCTATTTAAATCATTTACCACTTTTGGGTTTTTCGTTTTCATGGTTTCATTCATAATTTCACTTTTTTGCATTGTCAATTTCAATTTTTCACACCACATGTGCATAGTCAAAGGACCTAAGGTCTTTCCCATACCAAAGTATGTTCTTAAACATGTTTTCTTGGTGATATGGGTGATTTAGAAATGATTGGGAGAGCGAAATTCCTCATTTAATACACAATATGTTTGGTTCATGCCACTAAGCCAAGAATTTTAAATTCAACTGAATTTTAATATAACCAACTAAATCCTGCAAAAAAAAAAAAAAACAATTTATGTTAGGGTTGTGGATTTAGGCATTGAAACAACACACCATGATATTTCAAATTTAAAAATAATGGTTTGAGTCCTAGGTAGCTTAGAATCCTATCTAGAGGTTTGTTTTCAAAATAAGGATGCACTCCCATTTGATTCTCATGATTATGTTGTAAAGGATGCACTCCCATTTGATTCTCATGATTAGGTTGTAATCATGAGGCTCTCGCTCAAGAGTGGACCTTCAAACTAAAAAGCACATCATGCAAGAAACATAGCTCGCTGACATATCATTTTTCTCCTTCAAAGAAAAAAAATTCACATCATGTGAATATCTCCATGTACTCTTACATATTGGTGTACAAAACCATCAACCAAACACAAGTCGAAAAAACATGCCTCTTCAAAAAACTGACTCTCAAGTCAAATAATAGCATGGACAAATTTCCATATTTGTTGCATCTAAGTGTGTCAACATAAATCTACTTTCAACATCTTGCTTCATGCAACATGCACCATACTTTGAATTTGAAAATGAATTCATGAAACATCAAAATACATGCAAGGCCTTAATTGGATAAGAAATCCAACCATCCCTTACCAAACCATTTCAATGGTGCTTATTTCAGCTACATTTCATCATCATGTGAATCATCTTGACCCTCATCGATTATAGAATCCTCTTTTCCATTCTTGTCAATATCTCTTTCCACCTTCTTCAAATGTTGTGGATGACTTGTTGGATACAAAGTCCAACACTTGTCTACAAGGTGACCTTTCTTATGGCAATGAGTGCAAAACAATTGCATATTATTTTCAACATCATTTTCCTTGTGCAATGGGCCTTTGAATTTTTGCCTCATTTATTTAGAAAGTTTCATGTGTTGGAAATATGATGCAATGTGTTGTCCTTGATGGCAACCTACTTGATGAAGTTGTCCTTGATGGAAACTGAATTGATGAGTTGTCTTCGGATAGCAACCTATTTGTTAATGATGTAAATCTGATGTATCTACAGAGCAGTTTAGAAGTAACAAAGAAATAAATTCCAGTAAGTTCCAGAGTAATGATGAATAAGATATGTCACAAAGCATACGCGGGTTTGTAAATGCAAAGTAGTGTATGTACACGTAAAAGTACGTACCAAGTAGTGTATGCCTATTTGCACTCTAAATTTATAAAACCAGGGGACATGACCATGGTATCGGCCCACAATATTGAGCGCTGGATTATCTATGAGCGCTGGCTTATCTATTTGATCCCATCCAGGAATACCATCAGTGGTTGAGCGGTTTTGACTCATGGTATTGGTAAAAGGCTAAAACTATATAAGGAGAAGAGGATCATAGTGCTAGGTGTGCATGTGTAAGGGTTGTTGATGAATAAATATCTCTAAGGAATATCTACATGGATGAATTTTGTTCTTAATTGATAGATCTGAATCTATGATGCACCCATGGATATAATGATGGTTCAAGATCTCTGGATCTAATGATGATGAATCTCTAGAATGACCGACTAAAGGAATTATGAAGAACTGGCGCAAGTCTACTGAAGAAAATGAATAAATCTGGGTAAGTTCTATAGATCTGGTCTATTCTGCAAAATTTATTTTTACAGATCTATACGCTAGTTGGTTTCAAAAAAAGCGCGTATGGAAGTTAGGGTTTTCTGAAGAATAATATACACAGAAGTATATGCAGGTTGGTGTGCAGAAAAGTGCGTATGTACGCGGCTTCAGTGAATCAAAGTAGCGTATGCTATTTGAATCAATATCTGTTTAGGGTTGAGTTTGCATCTGCATATCTATTCTGAAGTTTGGGTATTGAATGAATACTTCAATCTGAAGTATATCTGCATGGAATGGGTTACAGTTTATTGATAGATCTGAATTAATAATGCACCTATGAATAAAAGGATGAAGAGGGATCTCTAGATCTGAAATTACTATGTATTTTCTAGATCTGTTTATGGAATGTTTAGATCTGTGATCTGGCGAATCTTTGCTGAAGTAAAGGGTGAGATCTGAGTTATCTATTCTGAAGAGCTACATAGTTTTGAAAAGTTACAGATCTATACGCATGTTCATCTCAGCGAAAGCGCATATATACGCAGGTTCGTTTCAGCAAAAGTGCGTATGAAATCAAAGGTCAGTTTTGAAATAGTTGCAGATCTATACGCAGGTTTTTCTCTGTGAAAGAGCGTATATACACGGGTTCAGTGAAGTAAAAGCACGTATGGAATCTAGGGTTTTGCTAAAGTGTGTGGAATGAAATGTCTAATCTGTTTTTCTGTTTTACTGCTATCTGTCAATGATGTATTCATACAGATCAAGGTTGTTTGAATGTTGATTATGATGCTGATTATGTTGATTAAAGATCAAGTTGTTGGTTGATTGGTTGATGATTCAATGAATGAATTGATGGGGTTATAAGTTTCAGTTTGATGTATGGTGAGCTTAAATGTGTGGAGTGCGTCCAGTCTGAAAATCTGATGAAAAGTGGCCTACAAGGTATGTTGTGTGGAAGCTGTTGGATCTAGTATGAAAATTGATGAAACGTGGTCCGAAGTGGTGCTGAGGATCGAAGCCTTCAGTGAGGGGGTTGTAGCTCCCTTCCAGTGGTAGCTAGTAAACAAGAGCAGGGGGTAGTAGCTCCTTTCTAGGAGAAGTTGGTAAACGAGATCAGGGGGTTGGAGCTCCCTTCCAGTAGTGGCTGGAGAACGAGAGAAGGTTGCAGCCTTATGCAGGTGGGTGCCTGCGTGCTGGTATGAGTCTGCGCCATTACAAAGTTGTAAGATGTTTTCTTTATAATAAATATTGAAGACAGAGATGACAACAGTAGTGGTTTTCTCCCAAATTGGGTTTCCACCTTAAATACTGGTGTTCATGTGTGGTGCTTATGTGTGATGGTTTATTCTGTTATTACTTCACATGCTTATTGCTTACTAAACATCTAATGAATGAATGATGCAATGATCTAAGTAAAGAATTAAATTCATAATAAGATCACTGGACATACGCAAGTTTTCTTAAGGATATCTGCGTGTATACACGAGTTGGGTTCAGTAAAGTAGCGTATGGTTTTAAGAGAAAGAAAAAGTAAAAAGTTTTCAGTCAGCTCTAAATACTGATTCACCCCCCCTCTCAGTATTTTTCCCAACAATTGGAATCAGAGCAGCTCCTTCTGAAAAAGCTTAGCTGCTAGAAGGAAGATCAAACAAGATGAGCAATCAAGATGGAACAGCATCTATCAGGCCTCCGCTCTTCAACGGAAAAAATTTAATCTTCTGGAAAACAAGGATGAGATCCTATCTTCAGTCTCTAGGAGCAGATGTATGGGCTATTTTTGAAGGAGTATATCAATATCCAGCCGCAGTACCAATAGATCCAATGGAAAGAAAGAATTATGAAACAAATGCAAAGGTGGTCAATGCTCTATTGGGAAGTCTAACTGAATCAGAATTTGTCAAAGTCATGCAGCTGGATACAACAAAGGTAATATGGGACAAAATAATTCTAAGTTATGAAGGTGATGCAAAGGTAAAAAGTGCTAAACTCCAAACTCTTAGAATTCAATATGATAATCTAAAAATGCATAATGAGGAGAGCATTGCCAATTTATTTTTACGTCTTGATGATATTGTAAATCATATGAGAAATCTGCGAGAAACAATAACCGAATCTACTTTGGTTGAGAAAGTTTTAAGATCACTAACGGCAAAATTTGAGTCAAAAGTTTCTGCTCTTGAAGAAAAGCAGGATCTTCAAAATCTTATTATGGTGCAACTTCATGGCATACTAACTGCATGTGAAATGAGAAGAGGAGGACCATCTGAAGTCAAAGAAGCCGTCTTTAGAGCTTCTACAAAAGGGAAATAAGTACAAGAGACAGAAGGATCAGGGTGTATCTCAGAAGAAGATGAGGTAAATTTTGTAAAGAAACTCCAACTTGGCACATGACGGTTCAGAGGTAAGCTTCCTTTCAAATGTTTTTCTTGTGGAAGAGTTGGTCATTATGCTGCTAAGTGTCCTCATAAAGAAACACATGAAAAAGGGAAGGAAGTAGCAAGAAGGAATAAGAATCCGTTTAGCACTAGAAAAAGTTACTATACTCATGAAGACAGTGATGGGTTATCTGACAGTGAGGAAGAATGTGAATAAGATCTTAGACTTCTCATGGAATTTGAAAAAGAATCTAGAGAAGAAAAATATACTTTTATGGATGCTTTAGAGGAAAATGATTTTCTTGATGAACTCAATCAACTCAAAATATGCTTAGAAGAAAGTAAAATATCCATAGAAACTCTGAAAAATTAGCTTGAAGAAAAGGAGAAACACAATGACAAATTAGAATGTGAAATAGTAAGTCTAAGAAAAGAAATTGAGAAAGTGAATACTTTGAATCTTAGATTTGCTAAAGCATCTAAAACCTTAGATGAGATTATCAAGGTACAACGTTCTCCTTTTATAAAGACAGGTCTTGGATATATCGGAGAATCTTCTCAGACTTCAACACCAAATTATCTAAAAGCAGCTACAGCCACTATACTACATTCTTCCACTCAGCAAGGGAATAAAGAATCTTCACAGGTAAAGCATGACCATCTCAATTCAAAGAACACTAACAAGAATACCTTTCAAAGAAACACCAACCAACAGGTAGATTCAAGTAGAAGATTTCATGATTGCAGAAATTTCTTCTTCAGTGGACAATGTTTCTCATGTCACAATTTTGGTCATAAAGTTGTTCAATGTGTTGCATATAAAACCATCATGACAAGAGAAGCAAGAAAGAAAAGGATTGATATTGGAACAAAGAAGAATACCTATAGCAACTTTTCTCCTCTTCAAAATGAAGTTGAATGTGCTTATTGCAATAACTTTGGCCATGAAGAATCTGAATGCAGGAGAAAAGTCTAGCCAAAAGAGCATTTTCCTTCAAGCTCCAAAGTGTGGAAAAAGAATGAATTACAGGTCGAAAATTGTGGCATAGATTTATTTGCAGAAGGTGAAGAAAATCAATGGTACATTGATAGTGGATGCTCAAAACACATGACATGTGACAAAAACAAACTTCTTGCATATAGTGCTCTAGAAAAATAAAAGAATGTTACATTTGGAAATGATACTCCTGCTGTTATTAAGGGAAAAGGGTTTGTTTTTATAAAAGAAAAGGTGAAAGCTAATAATGTCATGTGTGTGGATGGATTAAAGCATAACCTGTTAAGTGTAATTCAAATGTGTTATCAAGGAACTGAAGTTGTCTTTAGTTCAAAAGAATGTGTGGTACGTGATCTTGATACAGGTAAAACAATTATAAAAGGAAACAGAACTCCAAGCAACCTGTATGTATTGAAGAACTACAAAGAACAATGTTACTTGAGTAAATCTTTAGAAAACTGGCTATGGCATAGAAGGTTGGGGCATCTGAGCTTCTCTCAAATCAACAAATCAAACAGGCTTAAAGCTGTTCGTGATCTTCCCAATATTACTCTACCTGAAAGTATCATATGCAAATCTTGCCAATTCGGTAAGCAAACCAGAGTGCAATTTAATGCCAAGGAAGGATCATCAAGTAAGCCTCTTTAACTCATTCATACTGACATATGTGGACCTTTGAGGAAAAATTCACCACGTGGTGAACAATACTACATCTTATTTATTGATGATTTCTCTAGAATATGTTGGATTGGGTTGATTAAACACAAAGATGAAGCATTTGAGAAATTTCAGATCTTCAAAGCACTGGTTGAAAATGAATTAGATCTAAAAATCAAGTGTCTTAGATCTGATCGAGGAGGAGAATATACACACTACAAAATTTGGCGGAAATTCCGACGGCCAATTCGTCGCTATTCCGACACATAGTCGTCGCAAGAGCGATAGTTTGAGGGCCGGAAAAACGTGGTTTCTCATGCCATCGCAGTTCCGACACAATTAAAAAGTGTCGCACTATCGACACTTCTTCCGTCGCCCTTCCGACGTCTCCCAAACCGTCGCGGTTCCGACGTTTGTAAGCTGTCGCACTTCCGACGAAATGTGGTCCGACGTTTTTAACGTCGCTCTTCCAACGTTTCTAAACGGTCACAATTCCGACGCAATGTGGTCCGAAGTTTTTAACGTCGCTCTTTCGACGTTTGTAATCTGTCACAATTCCAACGAAATGTGGTCCGACGTTTTTAACGTCGCGCTTCCGACGTTTGTAATCTGTCGCAATTCCGACGAAATGTGTTCCGACATTTTTATGCTGTCGCTCTTCCGACGTTTTAAAGCTGTTGCAATTCCGACGCTTACAAGGTGTCTGTATTCCGACGGCGGGTTCAATTTAAAAAAAAAATGAAATTTTAAAAGAGGAAAAACGTTGTTTTGAATATATTATATGAAGTAAAACAGTCCATGAAGTCATTACATTTTCACATCTGAAGATTGGAACCCAAATATCCATCCAGAAAAGTGGAAGTCCCACCCCAGACAATGATAGAAAAATACCCCATGTCACATACAGGGACATGATATAAAACCAAGTAACGGTCCACATGGAGATTATCGACAAATCTGAGAAAGCATCCAAATATGCCCGAGGCATCTATAAGAAAGTGAAATAGCAGTATGTAGAATAGTAAAACAACAGATAGAGTACCGACGTCCATTGTTCCAAATACAAAGTAAAGTACCCAAAATCCTTGAACAGAGAAAAACGCTAATCATGTGAGGAGTGTGATATGTCCAAAATATAAAAAGACCATCAGACCATATCAATAAACCAACAACATAGACCAGCATCGCTAGTTTTGAAGGCAGAGTGATAAACATTAATCATTTTTTTTTCACAAGAGAAAAACGTTGTTTTGAATATATTATATGAAGTAAAATAGTCCATGAAGTCATTACATTTTCACATCTGAAGATTGGAACCCAAATATCCATCCAGAAAAGTGGAAGTCCCACCCCAGACAGTGATAGAAAAATACCCCATGTCACATACAAGGACTTGATATAAAACCCAATAACGGTCCACATGGAGATTATCGACAATCTGAGAAAGCATCCAAATATGCCCGAGGCATCTATAAGAAAGTGAAATAGTAGTATGTAGAATAGTAAAGCAACAGATAGAGTACCGACGTCCATTGTTCCAAACACAAATTAAAGTACCAAAATCCTTGAACAGAGAAAAACGCTAATCAGGTGAGGAGTGTGATATGTCCAAAATATAAAAAGACCATCAGACCATATCAATAAACCAGCAACATAGACCAGCATCGCTAGTTTTGAAGGCAGAGTGATAAACATTAATCATTTTTTTTTCATAAGAGAAAAAATGTTGTTTTGAATATATTATATGAAGTAAAACAGTCCATGAAGTCATTACATTTTCACATCTGAAGATTGGAACCCAAATATCCATCCATAAAAGTGGAAGTCCCACCCCAGACAATGATAGAAAAATACCCCATGTCACATATAGGGACATGATATAAAACCCAGTAACGGTCCACATGGAGATTATCGACAATCTGAGAAAGCATCCAAATATGCCCGAGGCATCTATAAGAAAGTGAAATAGCAGTATGTAAAATAGTAAAGCAACAGATAGAGTACCGACATCCATTGTTCCAAATACAAATCAAAGTACCCAAAATCCTTGAACAGATCAAGAAAAACGCTAATCATGTGAGAATTCTAAGTAAAGTTAATCTATTAACATTGGAAATAAAATTACACCGAAGTCAAAAACATTGCCTGGCCAGACTCATGGAAAATTTGTCATAAAAAAATCAAAATATTAAGAAGACTGCCCTCATACGGGGAAACCAGTCTTGAACGTTTAATTTACAGAATTCAAAAATATTACAAAGGTCTAGCACAGTAAAATAATCTAAAAGCAGCCCAATTAAGTGGGCCTACTAAGAAAGAAAAACAAATTAACCAAACTACTCCTCCGGTGGTTCCTCCACGATTCGGCACCATGGGTGCAGTCTCAGGTGCAGTGGGCACAAGAGGAGACGGAGAAGTAGAATTCCAAGAAAGAGAGGAAGACAGACAGAGACAGAACTGAGAGAAATGTAGATATGCAGCAAGGTCTAGGCAGCAGTTCAGCTGGCCACTTCTCCTTATCGTCACAATTAGCAGGCAGTGTAATCCAGCAACCGGCTCGTCTGAAAAACCATAGCGAAACGCCATTTTGTCAACCCGACTGCAATGCAATCAAAGGATGCCCGTCATAATAAATATCTGATCATTAATAATGAGAGCCGAAGGCCGGATCATATTGGAGCATGCGGAATCACTCACAGGAGTGGAGGTCCGATCTTGAACAGTGTTAAAAATTAATTAATGCGAATTTGATGTGAAAACTTAATTGAACAACGTTAATGTTAATGCGATTGATATGAAATCGCCACATCATGTCCCATCACCTTAAACGCCATCGAATGCATCCGCAGTCGGGAGCAAGGCAAGTTTTGATTGAGGACACGTGGCAGAAATTGATTGGAGCGGGTCTTTGTTTGGGCCGCTCGCGCAATGGAAATCCGGACTCTGAAAAATATTAGGGCGAATTTGATAAGAAATTCGCGTCACAACTCTCCCTCCGTACGCCAGCCCAACTTCGGACCCGAAAAAGATTAGGGCAGAATTCATTTGGTTTTCGCGTCACAAAATTGGCCGACGTCAGCAGGCTATTTTGGAACGTGAATTTGGTTTGAATTATGGTTTATCGTCGTTTGAAGTCTGGCGGGCTCGACTTAAGAACAATTTTGTTTGATCCCATCTTATAAAATTTGTGTTGGTTTTCTTTGATAATACACGTATTTATAATAAATCATGGGAATACCACACTAAACATGTGGAAAAGTTATATAAATAATTATTGAGAACAATCATTTTTATGTAAAAATATCCAAATGTGCTTTTGGGAAATAAGAATTCGAGTATTTGGTTCATATTGTTTTAAAGGGAGGAGTGAAGTTGGAGCCTCAAAAGATGCAAGCTATTACAAAATGACCTATTCCTAAGAAAATCAAGGTTCTTAGAATATTTTTTAGACTTACATGATATTATTGATCATTTGTTAATAATTATGCATGCATTTCAAGTCCACTCACATATCTCTTGAAGAAAATATCATTTATATGGAATGATGAGGCTACTTTGGCATTCTCTCTTTCAATGGATGCCATGTCTTCTACACCAACATCGGTTGCACCTACTTTTGGTAAAACATTCATAGTAGAATGTGAGGCACTAGGACAAGGAATTTACGTAACATTAACACAATAAGGGATATCATTGGCTTTTAAAAGCAAGGAATTCAAAGAAAATATTTGGTGAAATCTATGTATGAAAAATAAATGGAAACAATATTACATGCAATAAAAAATGGGGATAGTATATCATTGGGAGGCACTTTAAAGTCAAGATATACCATGATATCATAAAGTATTTTTTGAAGCTATGGATTTCATTGGAAGATTAACAAAAATGAGGAGAAAAAATGCAAAGTTTTAATTTTGAGATAATCTGCAAAAAGGGTAAGGAAAATTTAGTACATGATGCTCTTTCTAAAATAGAAGAGGCCTCAAATTTATATCCAATTACATTTTCTATTCCAAGGTGGCTAGAAGAAGCTTGCCATAATGGAAAAATGACAATAGTACTAAACAAAAACTAAAATTTATAAAGGATGGGATGAACTCTATGGAGCATTGGGAGTGAAAGAGAGATATACTTAGGTGAAAATGTAGAATATTTTTATGCACGCAAGAATATTTGAATAAACAAATATTAAGGGAGTCCCATGTCTCTGTGATGGTAGGACGCAGGGTTCCTTAAAACATCTCAAAGGATCAAAAAATATATTTTTGTAAGGAATGAAGAAAGATATTCAAAATTTTGTAAGAGAAGGTCAGGTTTGAATAATAAATAAAAGAGAGATAGTAAAATATCTAGGGTTACTTCAACCATTCCACATACATATTCAAAGACTAGAAGATATATCAATAGACTTTATTATAGGGTTATTGAAATATAAAGGTAAGTATTACATTTTTGTGGTCATTTATATAGACAAATTTTGTAGATTTTTTTTGTAGAGCTCAAAGTACATAAACAACAAGCCAAGTGGCAGAAGTGTCCGTGAAAGAAATTCACAGTCTTCATGGTTTTCCTAAAGTAATAGTAACAAGAAAATTTTGGAAATAATTATTTAATATGAGTGGAGAAACACTAGCTGCCATGAGTTCTACATATCAAACACAATCAAATGGTCAAACAAAAATAGTTAACAAATGTTTTTAAGGTTATCCACAATGTTACTCTTTAGAAAAGCAATCTTAATGGATGAAGTGGGTTCCTCAAGGAAGAATGGTAATATGATACTATCATACTACCTATCACACATCTACTAAAATTTCCCCATTTAAGGCCCTTTATGGATATCCAACTCCTAGTATCTCATACTTTTTGCAAGACAAGTCCAAAGTATAGGAAACATAGTCACATATGGAAAATACTAAAGAAACTTTGAAAATTATTATGGAAAACCTTCAAATGACATGAAACATGATAAAACAACAAGGGGAACAACATTGAAGTGAAAGATAATTTGAGGAGGGTAATTGGGTATTTTTAGATTATAGCATTATAAGCAATCTTCATTCAAGAAAAATAAGAATAAAGAATTAGCTCAAAATTGAAAACTGTTATGGCCCTAAATAATTATTCATAGGATTGCACAAGTGGTATAGAAGTTATATTTTCCTTCTTCTTGCATTCATAAGGTTTTTCATGTATCTTTCCTAAAATAAACCCGAAGAAAGAAGAAGTCAATTAAGACTCAAGCTGGAGGAAAAGAATGGGGTAAACCAAGGGAAAATGCTGACAGAGCGATTGTAGACACACCAGCTCTCCTTAGGGGTCCAATTTCAGTTTTGTTGCGTCACACGATGATCTCTCTTCTCTGGCATTTACTTGTATTGAAGATCACTATTCTAGGAATAAGGAGTTATTTTCTCTAAAAATAACCCTAGCCAAACATTGACAATGCATCAAGGATATCTTTCTATGCTTCATAAGTACATATGTTCTACTTCTAAATCATGTCTTGGAAGTGGTTGTTTCGCTGGAAATTATTCACTAGTTGGTTTCATACCAAAGTATTTTTCTCATTTTCAGCATCCAATACATGAAAAAGATAATGGTTTAAAACAACATAAATATTTGAAATTTTGCAAGAATTGTCTGGCACACTTTGAATATGAATTTTGAAGTCAAGTGCATGATACTGTATAGGATCAAGTGTCATTTTGAATACCAAATGTTTCACAAGAAACTTCTCACCATGCTACCCTGCAGTAAGGATTAAATGACAATATTGCATCAACTATTTCCATAATAAAAGTGCACCTCGGCCATAAGACTAAACAACTACAAATGTTGTAGATCTAACAAGACCACACAATCAAATGTATTCCACAAGGCCAATACCGTATGAAAAATGAAAAGGAGTTTGCAACCAAAAATACCTTAGGCAACTAATTCAATTAGATACACCAAACCATTAGCAAAAAGGAAAACCAGCCTACTTGGCCCCAATATTTTCAACTGGGTCCTCTAATTCAACCAATAAAAAGGCCAAAACCATAGCATTGAGATATATTTCATTACACTGTCACTAACAATAAAATTTGACTCAGCCATAACCCTTTCCTTTTATTGTTGTGAAAAGCTTTATGCATTACTCTAATGTGGCTAGTCCATAGGCCAAGTAGACCACTAGGTAACAAATATGTTTCCTTTCACCTTTGAGTTTTTAAATTATGCCTACCAAATCTAAGACATTTAAGAGGGGGAACTAATACAACGTTAAAAAGAAAACCAGAGAACACATCTACAAATTATCTCCTTAGCTACTGTCACACCATCATTAACTATTTTCGGAGAACCATGCTTGCTCTCCGAGACAACATTTTGCCCTTTGCCGCAAGGATGACTCCAACAAGATCAGCAAGTTTGTTCACACCACCTGCAAGACAAATTGAAAATGCTTTCAGTAAGTGTGCAATTGAATTCTAGACCATATGCCAAAACAACCCTCCATGAAAAATTAAAATAACACATTAAAATCGAATATAAGTGGACAAGGAAAGATCCACCGCAGTGAAGTTTCACGTGCAGGTGACCTTCCTTTAAACATAATTTTTTCTCTGACCTGCAATTTTTTTGTCACCGAGCCATCCTTGTTGAAGTAAAACTCCTTTTCCATAGCTCTTGTATTAACTACCTTCTCTCTGTCGCGTAATCTCAGAGTCCCTCTTCTGCTTGAGCGATTAAAGGAAATGGGTGAAAAAACCGAAAGAGAAGACAATTGTCTGCCATAATTATCAAACATTGCACCCAACTTCTTCCCCTTTCCATTGTTACCCAATGAGGTAGATGTGGCAATTGTTGTCATACTGCCCAAAGAAGAGGCCATCTTCTCTTATGCTGAATATGTTGGAAATGTTTTCATTGATGGCAAAGGAAAGGAGATGGCAAAGGTAAAGACAGGAGCAACACCTAAACTATCCATAAGGCAAAAGAGACAAAGGAGGCAGCAAAGAGGAAATGAATACAAATAATTCTATGTGAAAGAGATGTGATATATAACCATATATGCATTAATGACTCAATTTCATATTGTATCCCTGGTGTGTGTCGAATAAATAAACTCTGTGGTGAGGGTTTTTGCGGAGTTCTGCAGAAAAATGAAGAAAATTCATATCCTTGAGAATCTGCTTGTATGTTTAGTAATGAGAATGTGTTCCTGATGAACGGCTTCGCCTCTGTCTTTAGAAATTTGTATAGAAGTCTAACTGGACGCTCCGTGCTCTGGAACCAAGGTGATAATATGGTGTAATTGAATTCTCTTAGTTATAAGCCTCTGTGTAATGACTCAATCTCTGAATTCTGGTAGCCATAAGCTTCAGTGTAAACTTGGTAGCCAATGATGCCCTGGTAGTGATTATCCTACGAGTTTCGGGGTTAACTGTTTGATAGAAACCTTGTACATAATATAGGCAACAGAACCGAGAAAAGGAGCGGAACTCTGCATCAGAGTATGGCGGAACCATAGTAAAAGGCGGAACCATAATCGTAGCAAAAAATATATATATATATATATATAATTGAAATTATGGAGAACAGAACCATAGTCATAGTAACAAAAATATATATATATATCTATATAATTGAAATCGTTGGAGAACGGAACCTGGAGTAAAAGCGTTGGATCGGAACCTGGAGTGGAGAACGGAACCTTGCGAGAGGAACAGTGAAATGGTTTAGTGTGAATAGTAAAGGCCGTAAGTAGATTTCATCGCACCGCCTATCGACCATAAGTGGTATTGCCCGGAGGAGCAACGATTCCATTGATTGATCAACACGTGTCCTCGACCGACATTCCAAAACCGCCATTTAACGTGCACCATCGCGCATTAACTATCGTACCAGGACACGGAGCAAAATGGACAGGAGCCGTCGATCTGGTGGGCCGACATCTGACGGTGATCGCTCGCAGGACCCACATGAAGTTTAATGGAAGAGCTTGGGGATTAACAAAGGTACAGTGCGCGCGTTTGATTGGTCTTTGATTGTACTGTGGGCCCGGGGCGGAGTCATATACAATGAATTTGGTTTATATTGTTTATTAAAGTCTGACGGGTTATTAATATACGGTGGAAGACTAAGGTTTCTAATTAATAAAATATTGCCGATTATCTAATAATATATGAGTGGATATATTATATATAATGACCGTATATGTGAAGGGCATCGTAATATGTATATGGAATATGCATATATGGTTAAATGTGCTGAGGGTCAATTTGCATGGTTTTAATAACCAAAGTATTATGTTGATTATAATAGTTGTATATGGTTAATTGGTGTGATATGAAATATGAAATATGTGAACGGGGCCTAATACATGTACATGTAATGGACTGTCGGATTATAACTAAAGAATTGAGATATTAAAAATGACCAGACTTGTTTTTATTAAGTTTTCCAGTGTGGAATAAAGAGAACATGCGAGAGTGCTCGGATTGGGAAAATGATTGGACAATGAAATTTTGGGATGCATTTACACACAGTTAAGTGAAATATTGAAAAGTACTGGGAGTATGGTTGATTTATTAACACTCCAGATTTAAGCATTGAAACTGCCAGCATAGAACAAAGCAGAGATTGTGAGATTGCCCGGACTTGGGAAATGATTGGGCATGAAACTTGAATGCAATTATGAAAAAGAAAAAGAAGAGGAGAGCATGCAGAGATCCACAGAGATTACAGGTTTGACAGGAATATGTACAGGAATGAGTTGGACATGTGAGTAAGCACAGAAAACAGGGAATATGCAGATGACAGTGAACAAAGTGTATGCAGAACAGGTTCTTAACAGCAGCAGGAAAAGACAAATCCAGTAAAGCCAAAATCCAAAAAAGGAGTTGAGTGAAATTGAAATATGTAATTAAAAATGTGAATGTAAATGTTGTAATTAATTTTTTTATTTTTTGTGATGCAAAGGCAAGTATCCTAAGGAAAAGACAAAATCCCATTGTAGCATGGAAATTTTTACATATTGCTATAATTTTAAAATGAGTTGGTTAAAAGATATGAGAAGGTAGAAGGCAAAAATTCAGGGCTACTCACTTCAAATTCCCTGAGGAATGTAAAGAGTCATGTGATGAACTCTATATATAATATCACATTGATATGCACAAGAGAGGTCAGAGAAGGAGAGAGAGAAAATATTGAGAATGCAGAATATAGAAGAATAAGGCAGAGAAGATTAAGAGAAGAAGATCAGAAAGAGAAGCTACAGAACAGAGTTGATATCTGAAGTAAATCAGCAAACATTCAGTTTGATAAATTGAGGAAGTTGGAGCTTCCCTATCAAGTTGTAGCTTGATAGTTGTCAGTTGTAGCTGACTGAGGTTGAAGCCTCTTGTAGGTTGGTGCCTGTAAAAAACTGAAGGGAGTTGGTGCTTCCTTGCAAGTTGTAGCTTGCAGAATTGAGGTTGGAGCCTCCTGTAGGTTGGTGCCTGCAGAAAAACAGTGGTGAGAGGGAGTTGGAGCTTGCCTTTGCATCACAACAATAATAAGATGCGGTTTTCTCCCTTTATGGGTTTCCACTTATATCTGGTGTCTCTGTGCATGATATTTATGTATTGATCTGATATGTATCATCTGCTTAATACCTGCTGCTCTCATATTAAGTCTACTGCTATATTATACTAATACTTGCTGCTTACATTCTAAGACTACTCACACATTAAATTAAATTAAAAGATCAGGAATGTGTTAAACTGATTCACCCCCCCCCCCTCTCAGTTTAACTAAAGGTTCAACAATTGGTATCAGAGCAGGTTCCTTAATACCAGTCTAACAGCTGAAAGGAGATCCTAGGTTCCCAAGATGGCTAGTAAAGAAGGATGCTCAACCAAAAAAGCCCCTTTCTTCACTGGCGAAAATTATGCTTTCTGGAAAATCAGAATGAGGACATACATAATGTCTCTAGGAATAGAAGTCTGGGCTGCAGTGGATTTAGGATATGCCCCAAAGGCAACTGACACCGAGAAAGAAACAAAACAAGATTTTGTGGCTAATGCAAAAGCCATGAATGCCATCTTGAATGGATTATGTGTAGCAGAGTTTATTAAAGTAATGCACAAAGACTCTGCCAAAGAAATATGGGATACTCTTGAGAACATACATGAGGGAGACAAGAAAGTAAATACTGAAAAACTTCAAGTCTATAGAGCCCAGTTTGATAACTTAAGAATGAATGATGATGAAGACATTGCCAGTTTCTTCCTAAAAGATGCAGAAATTATTAACAATATGAAAGCTCTTGGAGAAAAATGCCAGAAAGTATAATTGTACAAAAGATTCTAAGATCTCTTCCATCCAGATTTAATCCAAAGGTGTCTGCAATAGAAGAAACAGCTAATTGGGAGACCTTGACCATGAACCAACTACTTGGAAATCTAACAGCCTATGAAATGAGGCTCCCACAGAAGAAGCCAAGTACGAGGGAAGCAACCTTTAAAACAGAAAAGAAGAAAGAAGAAGAGGAAGAAATATGCTCTTGCTCAGATGAAGAAGAAGCAAAATTTGTCAAGAAACTGGATAGAGGCTCAGGTAAATACAAAGGTAAACTTCCTTTCAAGTGCTTTAACTATGGAAGAGTTGGACACTATGCTGCTAAGTGTCCTCACAAGAAAGCAAGGAATCGGGCTCAAGAGTCAGAGAAAAATAAATCAAAGAACTGGCAGAAGGGAAAGAAGTTCAACAGAAAATCCTTCTATGCTCAACAAGACAGAGATTGACATGTGCCAATAGGTGAAATAGGTGAAATGTGGCACCACTTAGAGATTGACATGTGCCAATTGGTACAAGTGGTAGACAATTGGCATGCTCAAACAACGAGGTGATGCAAGAATGACATGAGGGAGAAAATATCAGAAAAGCCCCAAATCTGGAGAACTAAAGCTCATCACCAACCTGAGATTGACAACTTTACATGATGTAACCTATGAAATCGTAAATGGAGAAATCAGAGTAACAATAAAGTAACCTATGTGACAATAAAGTTGGATTCATCCTAGGAGTGGTAATGGGAGAAATCATAGTGAACAACAGGAAACATGCAGAGTTGCTTACAATCAAATAGATGAAAAAACACATACAAAAAACCTAGATAATAATCATGAACAAGCTTAATATTGAATTGTGAACTGTAAAGGAACTTACAAAATTTGACATTACGAACCTGGTCAAGTGCACAAGAAAAAATATCCTGGACATGACCCTGGTTGACAAGTTGTATTGCTCATGATGCAAGAGGATTTGTACCTGCACTGCCAAGTCAATCAAAATCCATCATTATCTATACAATAAATACAAGTAATTGATGTAGTATTTTTTACTCTAAGATGCATTCTTAAGATAATGTTAGAACATATGTTGAAAATGTCAAAACATACCTGAATAAGCTCCTCTTCATTTCAAGAACAATTTATTGGAGTCGCATGAACTTGGAACAAGCCTCCCACGATCCGAAAGAGTAGCAACTAAGTCAACAGTGACTTTTTTGTTGCTACACTGGATCGAGGGAGGTTTGCTCCAAGATTAAATCGCTCCAATAAATTATTCTCTACTAAACAGGGCCAACCACGTGAAGGTGGAAGCTCTTATGGCCCCTCCCCCCCCCCCCCCTCACATCACTCTCAATTCCCCAATACCCAATCTATATTTCATTTTTTACTTTCATGAGCATAAAAAAAAAAATATTCAATAACTAATAAAAAAACAATTCAACAAAAAGTACGCAAGGAAAAATTGCAATTAATGCTTGACATAAAAATAGTATGATAAATGAGTTTTTTATATAATGCAAAAAATGTTCCAAGTATGGTAACGTTTGTCTTATAATAATACAATATTTTACATTATCGAATTTTCTTTTTCTTCTTCCTATTTTTAAAGCTCCTAATTACATCATCAATATCATCATGCTCTTCTCCTGTTTCGTGCCTTTCGACCCGCACTGCTGACCTAGTTGCGTAGTCACGATGTCTGGTCTCATCCAGTGATGGGGCATTGCCTACAAAAACAGATAATATTAAATTTTAATTGTCATTTTTTAAATATCATTGAACTAGTTCGGTAATATTAATAAAAAAATTGCAATAAGATTATTTACCTGGTGCACCAGTTGTCACCGCTGACCTAGTTGCGTAGTCACGATGTCTGGTCTCATCCAGTGACGGGGCATCGCCTACAAAAACAGATAATATTAAATTTTAATTGTCAGTTTTTAAATATCAATGAACTAGTTCGGTAATATTAATAAAAAAATTGCAATGAGATTATTTACCTGGTGCACCAGTTGTCGCCGCTGACCTAGTTGCGTAGTCACGATGTCTGGTCTCATCCAGTGACGGGGCATCGCCTACAAAAACAGATAATATTAAATTTTAATTGTCAGCTTTTAAATATCATTGAACTAGTTCGGTAATATTAATAAAAAAATTGCAATGAGATTATTTACCTGGTGCACCAGTTGTCGCCGTTGGGACTGTTGCCCTGTCTTCCTCTCTGGTGGTAAGATCCTCAAGGGAAACATTCTCTATCATTTAAACAAAAAACGTTATAAGGAAAACCATCAAGGTATAATTAGAAAAAATTATAAGTGGAAATTAATTACCGTCATGGCCCTCACTGATAGTAGCATTGTCAGCCTGGTCCCCACTACCATGATCAGGTTGCACGTGAGGATCATCTACATCTGGCTCTAAAACTGGGTTATTTGCCTCGTCGGTAGTGTTTCTCCCCTGATTTAAACAAAGTCATTAGACATTAAATTTATGGACGAAAACAAACATATTGAAAGGTTAATGTTTTACCTTATCAGGCATCATGGATCTTGGGAACTGCCCCAAGCTTCTGCGACGTTCAACTACAGCTTGATAGCCAAAATGGAAAGCGATATTTTTATCTTCCTCTGTAGTTTTTGTTCCGAAGTCATCACCCTACATTACATATGATTGTGTATTTTTAATCATATTTGATAGGATTACAAAAACGTTGGAAGGCGATACAATTAATTATAAGATGTTTAGCTACTTAATTACAATTCTTGCAGCTAATTTCAAGTAGCCACCCTAGCCTAGCTTGTGATGGCCCTTTTTCTCAATCCTAGCTTTGGTTTCCTTTGAGGTGTCAGGAAACCTAGCATCAAAAAAATTGAAGTCAGATATGACGTAGCACACTTTTATTTTAGACATAGAGAAAATTAAAGCTATTGAATTAAAGTTGTAATTTACCTTGCGGGTCCAGTTGGCATTTTTCCTTCTTTCTTTGCCCTTTTCTCTTTTCTGTCATGGATGAGTTCTCTCCACTCACTCTCTGGAACTGCGAGAGGACGCTCATATCTAGGGTTAAATTGAAATTGCATCCTATAGGTGTCCCTAGTATATTTCAAATATTTTCCGGCTACCCGAGCCACCGCTGTTCTGTCAAATGTGCCGACCCCAAAAAGGGCTTCTAGATAATCTAGAAGTTCTTTTTTCAGGTTGGAATTCTGGGAATTCCACCCTGTGCGTATGGTTGGGCCAAAAATTACCAACGCATGGCTCTCCAGAAACCTGTAGAACTCATTGTTTCCTACACAGAAAAAAGAAGAAGAAGAAGAAGATATTATCATTAATTTAAAAATAAAAATCATGATAAATATGTTTTAGATAAAGTACATGAAATAGTTAAAATATTAAAATTTACATGGGAGTTGTACATGCTTTATAGGGACACCCTCATCGTTCACCAACAACGTGCCATTAATGGTCCCTGTGGAGCTGACACGTGTAGCTCCAGGAAACGCAATAATGTAGCTGGCCATATCAGCTTCATCATTGCCAACACGTTCAGTAGTTGGCTGGGTGTCAGCTTGGGCAGGGTGTGTTTCTTGGCTAGCACCTAAAGGAGTAGAAGGTGTACGAGAGGGTTGTTGGGCAATCTCTTGCCCTTGTGTCCCACTACCACCAACACCGGGTTCAAAAAATGCCAGAAAACGCTACATACAAAAGAACTTTTTGTTAGTTTAGTCAATGTAAAAATTAAAAATCAAACTATCACAATTCATCTCATGCAGAACAAAAAAAATATCCTTTTGAATTTTTATTATTACCTGATATCTTGCTAGCTGGTTCATAAGATGTTTTATCCTCTCTTCTGTTTCAGGTGTTTGAGGCACGTCTATCAAAGTATTAAATTCCGACCTTGCATGTTGTGCCCTTTTTTGCAACAAAAACATTGGAGATAGGGATGAAGAAAGCTATTCCTCAAAGAGGGAATCATCAGGCGTACCATGGCTAGGTGTCTGCATATTTGAACAAAATTGATATTATTTCAATTATGTAAATAACTAAAATACCTGAAGATAGAGAAATGCTGGCACTTTACATGTTCTTCTGCTGGCCTCTTTTCGTGATCATCCTGTCTCGGGGTTGTTCCTGTATTGCCCTGATCAGTCTGCCACATTGCAATAAGATTATAAATGTAAAAACTTGAAAAAAATATCTAACTTGAAAACACAAAATGAAAACTGAAATAATTTCTAATAAGACACCGGAAGACAGAGTTAGAGTTTCAAATATGCCTTACATTGAATTCAGTCCTGGAAACATGTCATTGCACATTAAGGCACCCAAACAAGAGACAAGTTGACAATGAAGACCTTATTGAATATATTGTTGGAGCAACTTCTAGTAAACTTGTTGTGAAGACCTTGAGGATATTTTTGGAGCAACATTGTTGAAGCTGATGGTATAGCATTGTTGGAGACGATCTTGAAGGGCCTCGAAGTGAAGCTTTTGGAGCAACTATTGAAAAATCCTTAGAGCATTTAAGTAAGGCACTTTCTATCTTCCATCACCTTTTTCCTTTAAATATCCTTTAAACGATTTTGTTGATATTTAATGTTTGAAATCACGTTATAATTCCTTGATTATATGTGTTTGGGGACTTTCCCTTTGAAATTACCCAAAAATACCTTGGCAATTTTATCTTCAGGATGCATGTCTGACCCTATTGTTCAATATTTTGATTGATATTAGTAAACATAGAGAGTTAGGGGGCTCTTGACTTGGTTTGGTTGGGCCATTAGATCCCTAACATCTACTAGGGAGAACCCCCCTTGAGTTCGAGGAGAGCTAGCTTGAAGTGAAAAGAGGTTGGTGACGTGACAATGGGCCTATTGAATTACACATGGTATCACACTTTAGCTTTAGGACTTTATCTTGAGAAGTGCGAGATTTTGCTATATCAATTCTCAAATTGTTTACAACACTATTGTTAAGAACTAATAATAAGTGATGTTGAGGGGTTTTTTGGTATAAGAAACAATACCATTTAAAAACTAGGGTTCTCAGTCCTTGGCATTCCTTCACCTGGGCCTAGGGGCACACTAGAATAATTTCACACTAAACCATGCAAACTTAAAAGTAACTTAACATATCCATAAAGTAATAATAATCATAATTCCTAATTTCCTATTGTATGATATGATGCAAATTATTCAAACATGAAGCAATGAAGACATGCAATGTCTAAATTTCAAGATTGATGAACCAATACAAGAAGTTAGAAACTACAACTTTGATTCAATACTTTGTGTCCTAACTCCAGGAAGGAATCTAGTTTGTAGGAATGAAGAGGTTGTTATCTTTACAATCCCATCCCAACATCAAATTCAGTGATAAGTTTCTATAAGGTTCTGGGTCAAGGAAACATTCACTCCACGAATGATATATTTATGTAGGCTTCTCCTATTCTGGGAAAACACCATACCTATAATGCATTCACTTGCATGTATAAAGGGAAAGGAAAACATGTTTTCATACAACGGTGACAAAGGCATCTTGGGGAAAGGTATCTTCACTTTTATTTATGTTGTTCACCCACACCACTCTCGTGTTTTCACTAATCCTGTTTTGTCATTTTTGGATTCAAATTAAGTTAAGGCCTTAAGTATTTTTGACCTTTCGGTGTAGTTTTTATAAGTGGCATGTATGGATTTTCCATTAATTCTGCACTTTTTCTCTTCATGCGCATGTTTCCCTGGAAATCAAATGCATGATTTAGTCCTATACATTTAACAAGTTGTTGGATCAACTCCATTGGCAATATCATGTTTCCTATTCAATCAAAATTTATCTCAGTTAGGGTAGGTAGGAAGGTTTTCCCTTTGTATTAATAGGGCACTTCTAGCTTGCATTTTTATTATATATTTCAAATTTAGTGTTGTTTCAATTAGGGCATGAATTTTTGCAACTTTCAAGGTGAGAATGAACAAATAAAATTTTTTGTGATGGATGACTGTATATGACTCCATGGCCAGAGGAAAAGGCATTAATCTACTTCTTCAAATATCTATAGTTCTCATTCACCTCATACGGAGATGGTCCCTGATTTTGAGCCAAATGTTGCAGTAAAAAGTCCCCCCCCTCCATAATTTGATATTCAATGGAAATTTCTTAAATTGATGATGGGGCATGATTATGAAACATTGGCACATACATATGTAATGGAATTCCAAGATCATGATATATGTTTGCATATGTTTATGGAGGTGGTGGAGCAAAAAAGAGCTCAAATAGAGCTGAAATTTTTCACATAAAAAGGACTACGGGCTTGACTAATGGTTCCATTTAAAAAATGATATCTAGACAGAGAATAAGTGTAGCATGCAAACATGCATTGAAAATCCATCTGAGTTTGCATTGTATTACTTATGATGGATTCAAATTTGGATTTCAAAATGCCAGGTTATGGCATGATTTTGTCGAGAAACCCTTAGTTGGATTCTCATGTTGGTTTAATTTATATTTTAAGTTTTTTTTGCAGTCTTTGGGTGATAGTAACTCATGAACTAGGTTACCAATGTGTAACAATCATATTTAAAGAATAAAGTTGTGATTCTTTTATATTATTATTATTATCTATTAGCTACGAGTATTGACACCTAATGCCTGGAATTTTGACATCTTGATAGCATGGATAATTTCGAAAATGTTTCTAGTAATGTTAACATAATAACTATCATTACGTGTCTTCATTTTTTTCACCATAATAGACCTGTGATATGGACTCATCACACAACTTCATATGCTATGTCCCAACAAGTTCAAACTAGTTGAACCTACCTCATAGTGTGGTTATTAAGGACAAGTTGCTTGGTATATAACTCGATAACATAGACCGCGTTGCAGTTCTAAAAAGAATACTCAAGTGTCAGAAAAACTTCACAATATGTTCTACTATAAAGCCTTTTGGGATACCTGAAATAATATATGTATCATTGATGAATTTTAAAGTATGACAAGATCCAGAGGGAAAGGAAATCAATGGAAGAGTGATCCACCAATGAGAATCTAGAATTTAGCATCAGATGAGTTAGAGTCTAGGAAATTGAAACCCTATAATTTTAATTAGTGATGAAGGACATCACATAGGTAATTATATTTTCATGTAGAATAATCAGTTAATTCAAATTTAAACTACATAATATGAAAGGCATACCATAAATTTTTCCACGTAAGTCCAAACAACCTATAAAAAGGGAAAACCTTCTTTTTCCATGGGAAATAATTTACCTTTCCTTTTTCAAGATAATCTAAATCACAAAAATTATGAACTATACTGCACACATTCTTGGATAATGTGAAAGTGTAAAAGGAATACCCTACACAAGTGATGCACACATGTACATTTGAACACTAAAAGATTTTTGTAGTTGAAATGCAATAGTTGAAATGCAATGCTTGTTTTCATTTAAATGTAGGGTTTTTAAAGCAAGGAGAAATAATGGATGCCAAATTAATAAGCGTTTCTTTGGGAAAAATTTAAATCTTGTATTGGGTGATGAAGATAATAGAGGGTTTTTAATCTTGATTCTTGACATCTAGAGAGAGCCCTACAGCCTAACACAATCCAATGGAATTGACCAAAAAAACCCAAATAGAGTCAAGCCTACTATAGGAGGAAGGGCCTGTAGTAAGAACTTACCATTTTGCAAGAGCTGAGGGCGAATGCTGTTCTGCAAGAGCTGAGGGCAAATGCTGTTCTGCAAGAGCTGAGGGCGAATGCAGGGCGAATGCTGTTCTACAAGAGCTGAGGGTGAATGTAGGGCGAATGTTGTTCTGCAAGAGATCAGGGCGAATGCTGTTCTGCAAGAGCTCAGGGCGAATGCTGATGGCAAATGCTGTTCTGCAAGAGCTGAGGGCGAATGTTGAGGGCGAATGTTGTTCTGCAAGAGCGGAGGGCTAATGCGCGCGTGATATCAGACGTTAATGTAGCACACATGTACATTTGAACACTAATAGATTTTTGTAGTTGAAATGCAATGCTTGTTTTCATTTAAATGTAGGGTTTTTAAAGCAGGGAGAAATAATGGCTGCCAAATTAATAAGCGTTTCTTTAGGAAAAATTTAAATCTTGTATCGGGTGATGAAGATAATAGAGGGTATTGAATCTTGATTCTTGACATCTAGAGAGAACCCTACAGCCTAACACAATCCAATGGAATTGACCAAAAAAACCCAAATAGAGTCAAGCCTACTATAGGAGGAAGGGCCTGCAGTAAGAACTTACCATTTTGCAAGAGCTGAGGGCGAATGTTGTTCTGGAAGAGCTGAGGGCGAATACTGTTCTGCAAGAGCTGAGGGCGAATGCTGTGGGTGAATGTTGTTCTGCAAGAGCTGAGGGCGAACACTGAGGGCATCTGCTGTTCTGCAAGAGCTGAGGGCGAATGCTGAGCGCGAATGCTGTTCTGCAAGAGCGGAGGGCAAATGCGCACGTGATATCAGACGTTAATGTAGCTATTGCGACGGATACGAAACATTAAAATCATTTTTATGTAGCGCGCATATAAGTTTTGTATTTTTATTTAGCGCGCATATAAGTGTTGTTATACCGACGGCGGAAAAAGCGTCGCTATTGCGACGAAGGCCTCTAGACGTTTGCATTATCGTCTCAATAGTGACAATTATACATTGTGTCGCACTTACAACGTTTGCATTATCGTCGCAATAGCGACACTTTTGGCCATAGTGTCGCAATTGCGACGTATTCCTCCAAACGTCGCAGTTGCGAAACTTTTCTAAGTGTCGGTATTGCGACACTTTTCTATAAACGTTGGTATAGCGTCGTCGCTGGATAAAATTGGGAAATTTCCTATATCAATGTGTCACTAACCATGTCGGAATTTCCACAGAAATGGTAGTACAATGGTATGGTGTTCATTGAATTTTGTGAACAACATGGCATAAAAAGACAGTTTTCTGTAGCTAGCACTCCACAACAAAATGGCGTAGCAGAAATAATGAATAGAATAGTTCAACAAATGGCTAGAGCTATGCTTGATGATTCTGGAACACCTGACACATTTTGGGGAGAAGCAGCACATACAGCGGTAAATATTCTTAACAAGGCACATGTTCGAGTAAATAGTGATAAAACTCCATATGAACTCTAGTATGGTAATCCTCCCACTGTGAAGCATTTTAGAGTTTTTGGAAGCAAATGCTTTATCAAAAATAATGATGAAAAACTTGGCAAGTTTGAACCTAGAGTAGATGAAGGAATACTTCTTGGATACTCCTCTAGGAGTAGAGCATATAAATGTTACAATGTACATTTGAAGTTACTGTTGAGTTATTATTTGTTATTGATGAGGCTCTAGAAGGCCCAAGGCAGAAGAAAGTGTTAAAAAATAGATGGAAGATTTATGATGATGACAGGATCTTTCACATTCATGAGAAATTCGAAATGATATAGACAGTGGATCCAATGAAGAACCTGAAGATGATCTATCTGAAAAAGCTCCATCCAGATATGTTCAGAAGAATCATCCAGAATCTCAAATTTTGGGAGAAAAGGGATCATGTGTACAAACAAGAAGGACTCTTGTGGGATCTTCTAGCTATCTGGCATTTCTATCCACTATTGAACCACACAATGTCAATCAAGCTAGCAAAGATGAATGTTGGATTCAAGCCATGAATGAAGAGCTTGATCAAATTGAAAAGAATCACACTTGGGAATTAGTACCAAGAACTCATGAAAAAAATGCCATTGGAACTAAATGGATATTCAAAAACAAGTTAAATGAGAATGGGGATGTTATAAGAAATAAAGCTAGACTTGTTTGCAAGGGGTATGCTCAACAAGAAGATGGCATATTCTTATCACAAGCAAAATATCTTAAGCAAATTCTGAAGAAGTATGGCATGGAAGAGTGCAAACCTGTAAGTACACCAATGATTACCGGATGTAATCTCAGTTCTCATGATGATTCTCCCACGGTGAATCAATCAGAATACAGATCTATGATAGGAAGTCTACTTTATCTCACTGGGACTAGACCAGACATTATGCATGTAGTTGGGATTGTTGGACGATTCCAAGCTAATCCAAAAGAGTCTCACCTTCAGGCTGTCAAAAGAATATTCAAATATCTACAAGGAACTCAAGACTTTGGACTATGGTATCCAAAGAATGTTGATCTCACTCTTCATGCTTACATTGATGCAGATTGGGCTGGAAATGTTGATGATTGGAAAAGCACTAGTGGTGGTGCATTCTATATGGGGCCCCAGTTAGTATCTTGGTTCAGCAAGAAGCAAAGCTCTATTGCCTTATCTACAGTAGAAGCAGAATATGTGGTTGCCGCATCATGTTGCACTCAACTTCTTTGGATGATGCAAACCTTACAAGACATTCAAATCAAATGTTCGCCTCCTATCTCAATTATGTGTGATAATACAAGTGCCATCAATATCTCAAAGAATCCTGTTATGTATTCCAAGATCAAGCACATTTCCATCAAGTATCACTTCTTACATGAACACGTGCTTGAACAAAAGGTGAAGTTGGAGTATGTTCCCTCCAAAGAACAAGTTGCTGATATATTTACCAAACCTTTACCCAGGGAAGCATTCGAATATCTCAGACAGAAGTTGGGAGTAGTCTCTGCCATGCAGAAGATCAGATCTACTTAAATACAGAAGATTAACTTGGATACGCGGATTTCCTGGAGGACAGTCGCGTATATACATGCATTTATACATAGAAAACCACGTGTGGGTGTTTGCTGACAAATTTTATTTGCGTCAGCATTCTTCAGCACAACTGTGGTGCTGTTGGGTATCTCTGGTGATGTTTCAGCTCTCATATTTCTATTTCATTCTCTGATATTTAATGAAGATGCCTTGATGATTTGTTGTTCAAAGTGTTCAGGATGCACAAGCTAAGGGGGAGCTTTGGTCATATGGAAAGGATGCATTGTTGGCATTCTAATTATTTGTTGTGGTCTGATCTCATGCTTGAGATTATTTGGTCTTGATTGTATAAGTTATTTCTATAACTTGATGAAAAGGTCATGTTAAGACCTATGATGTAAAATTGTAATATTCAGTCATGTAAGGACTTTTTCAAATTTGTAAACCCACTTGGTTGGGTAGTTGAGTCAAAATGTGTAAACCCACTTGGTTGGGTACTTTAGTCACATATGTAAATCCACTTGGTTGGATCATTGATGTAAGTATGAGTCCTTGGTGATAGGAAAGGTCATAGAGTCATGTACTTCTTTGAAAATATGTTTGAAGATTCAGCGTGAACTCAGGGGGAGCATGGTAACTTTAGTGCACATCAGATCTACAGAGCTCTTCTTGTTTTGGTTTTGATTTGCCCTTTGCCCTTGATGTCAAAGGGGGAGAGTATCATGGTGTTTGAATAATGGTTATAATCAATGTATTCATCTGTTGTGGTGATCAAACACCATCATGGTTGCCATCAAGTCCAAAGGGGGAGATTGTTGGCAATATGATGCAATGTGTTGTCCTTGATGGCAACCTACTTGATGAAGTTGTCCCTGATGGAAACTGACTTGATGAGTTGTCTTTGGATAGCAACCTATTTGTTAATGATGTAAATCTGATGTATCTACAAAGCAGTTTAGAAGTAACAAAGAAAGAAATTCCAGTAAGTGCCAGAGTAATGATGAATAAGATATGTCACAAAGCATACGTGGGTTTGTAAAGGCAAAGTAGCGTATATGCTGGAAAAGTAATGCATTGCATATGATGTTTGTCTATGCCTGGAATGAGAAACGTGGATGCGATTCATGTATTGGCCTCCAAGCACATGAGCGCTGGATAATCTATTTGATCCCATCCAGGAATACCATTAGTGGTTGAGTGGTTTTGACTCATGGTATTGGTAAAAGGCTAAAAATATATAAGGAGAAGAGGATCATAGTGCTAGGTGTGCATGTGTAAGGGTTTTTGATGAATAAATATCTCTAAGGAATATCTACATGGATGAATTCTGTTCTTAATTGATATATCTGAATCTATGATGCACCCATGGATATAATGATGGTTCAAGATCTCTGGATCTGATGATGATGAATCTCTAGAATGATCAACTAAAGGAATGATGAAGAACTGGTGCAAGTCTGCTGAAGAAAATGAATAAATCTTGGTAAGTTCTATAGATCTGGTCTGTTCTGCAAAATTTATTTTTATAGATATATACGCTAGTTGGTTTCAAAAAAAGCACGTATATATGTGGGTTCGCTTCATGAAAAGAACGTATGGAAGTTAGAGTTTTCTGAAGAATAATATACATAGAAGTATACGCAGGTTGGTGTGCAGAAAAGTGCGTATGTACGCGGCTTCAGTGAATCGAAGTAGCGTATGCTATTTGAATCAATATCTGTTCAGGGTTGAGTTTGTATCTGCATATCTATTCTGAAGTCTGGGTATTGAATGAATACTTCACTCTGAAGTATATCTGCATGGAATGGGTTACAGTTTATTGATAGATCTGAATTAATAATGCACCTATGAATAAAAGGATGAAGAGGGATCTCTAGATCTGAAATGACTATGTATTTTCTAGATTTGTTTATGGAATGTTTAGATCTGTAATCTGGCAAATCTTTGCTGAAGTAAAGGGTGAGATCTGAGTTATCTATTCTGAAGAGCTGCATAGTTTTGAAAAGTTACAGATCTATACGCATGTTCATCTCAGCAAAAGTGCGTATATACGTAGGTTCGTTTCAGCAAAAGCGCGTATGAAATCAAAGGTCAGTTCTGAAATAGTTGCAGATCTATACGCAGGTTTTTCTTTGTGAAAGAGTGTATATATGCAGGTTCAGTGAAGTAAAAGCGCGTATGGAATCTAGGGTTTTGCTGAAGTGTGTGGAATGAAATGTCTGATTTGTTTTTTTGTTTTACTGCTATCTGTCAATGATATATTCATACAGATCTGGGTTGTTTGAATGTTGATTATGCTGCTGATTATGTTGATTAAAGATCAAGTTGTTGGTTGATGGGTTGATGATTCAATGAATAAAAGGATAAGCATAAAGTTTACTTAGCGTTTATATTGAATCTGTGGAGTGGTTAGTGGAAAAATCCCACAACAGTATACTTACAAGGTAAGTGTTGTGTGGAAGCTGTTGGATCCAGTATGAAAATTGATGAAACGTGGTCCGCAGTGGTGCTAAGGGTCGAAGCCTTCAGTGAGGGGGTTGTAGCTCCCTTCCAGTGGTAGCTGGTAAACGAGAGCAGGGGGTAGTAGCTCCTTTCTAGGAGAAGCTGGTAAACGAGATCAGGGGGTTGGAGCTCCCTTCCAGTAGTGGTTGGAGAACAAGAGAATGTTGTAGCCTTCTGCAGGTGGGTGCCTGCGTGCTGGTATGAGTCTGCGCCAGTACAAAGTTGTCAGAAGTTTTCTTTATAATAAATATTGAAGATAGAGACGATATCAGTGGTGGTTTTCTCCTGAATTGGGTTTCCACCTTAAATACTGGTGTTCATGTGTGTTGCTTATGTGTGATGGTTTATTTTGTTATTACTGCACATGCTTACTGCTTACTAAACACCTAATGAATGAATGATGCAATGATATAAGTAAATAATTAAATGCATAATAAGATCTCTAGACATACACAAGTTTTCTTAAGGATATCTGCGTGTATACGTGAGTTGGGTTTAGTAAAGTAGCTTATGGTTTTAAGAGAAAGAAAAAGTAAAAAGTTTTCAGTCAGCTCTAAATACTGATTCACCACCCCTCTCAGTATTTTTCCCAACATCATGTGCATGGATATCTTCTTCCAACATCTATAAACATTATGATTATTCAAACCACAAAAGGAACATGCAAACTTTTCCAAATCTTATGTCAATATTTACCATGTTTATCATAATCAAAAGAAATTTGATTAAAGGCAGATTTATACCTTGAACATTCACCTTTGTCTCCTTCTTGAGGAGGTGAATTTGATGAGGTAGTGGCTCTCCTCGGAATACTAGCAATGAATTCAATGACTTTAGAGCTTT
Organism: Pinus albicaulis; assembly: GCA_034641835.2. Lineage (NCBI taxonomy): Eukaryota > Viridiplantae > Streptophyta > Pinopsida > Pinales > Pinaceae > Pinus > Pinus albicaulis. Next base: position 884,501,692 of record CM076575.1, read on the forward strand.
CAACATCCTCTTCTTTTACATTCTCATTAATTGCATGATTATTAACATCTTCTTGCAAAGTGGGTGTCAAACTTTTCCATTCATCATGAACACAAACTTCACAAGCTTGAGGTAATGAACACGAAATGAAATTCCTTCTTGGAACAGCTTCATGTGCCTCCTTGGCTTTGGAGCATTCTCCATCATGTTTTCCATAACCAAGACCCAAATAATTAGGCCTTTCCTCAACAACATTTGGCTCAACTATGTCTTGTACATGTTTGCCTTTAACCCTTTACTTTCATAGCCCATTTTCATCAAAAATTTGGACCTTATTCCTCTAGTGTGTCTCTCAAAAGAACGTACACATTCACTTTGAGAGGAAATTGAAGACAAACTTGAATTGCATACCTCTTTTTCATTCACATACTTGGCTAAGGCTTCCTTTGCATCATAGAGTTGAATCTCCATGTCATGCATCCTTGCTTGGTTTTCATTTGAAATATGGAGTTGAGTCTCCATCTCATGCATATTTTCACGAATTTCTTGCTTCTCCTCATTCTTGGAAATCAACTTCTCTTGAAGGATAATGTTCTCCCTATTATCTTCATACATATCTTGCACCATATCATTCATGATGTAGAGCTTCTGCAACATCTCTTTATCAAAGATTTTTGTTAAGGAAGACTGATTAAAAGAGATACTCGATGAAGCTTCCATTACAATTGTAATGCATAAAAATCTTCTTTGTCATGATTTTAGAACTGAGCTCTCAATATTGACTTTCTCTTCACACACACAAACTTTCACACAACTAAACTCTCCTTGCATAAATACAAAAAACAATAGCTAATTCTTCTATCTAACCTTGACTAAAATGAGCTAAATTGTACTTTGATACCAACTTGATTTGAATATGGACAAACTAATTTTGTTGTGCTATCTCCCTCATCAGTTAAATAAAAATGTGTTTAGGATTGTCTAAAGTTAGCCAATTGGGAAGGGGTTTATGTGTAAAGATTTAAGTGTATTTTGTGAGAAATTTATGAGTTAATTAGCTTTTAAAAACTCGTGTACAACAAATAAAATGCAAAATTTTTATTTTGAAATTTTTTTTCCCTCAATCCAGATTCCGATCATTGGACATGTAAGAGGAAGAAAGAGGGAATTCACTTTTCAAATTCTAGACCTTGTCTAAACCAAAATAAACTAGAGGTTCGGTTTTCAAATACATTCACTTATTTGGAAAAGTTCTAGTTACCAAAAGTCCATATGCCAATCTACCTCCCAAGAAATCCATTTATTACACCACTGGTTAGTTTTTTGTCTTCCTATATTCTTTATCAACCTCTTCGAGTGATTCTTGAAATGTGGATACTTAAATCCTTCCTAAAAATTTGAGCTCTAAAACGAGAAGACATACAAGGTCATTTTAAGTCATTCCTCTACCCAATTATAAAAACCAGGTGAATATTTCTACATATTGATTTCTATCCCATAAACTGTACAATATAGGTCAATTTTTTCCTTTAACTTATTTAAATATTGTTAGCGCACAATTGTTCAATGGTTTGATGAAATTTCATTGATAAAGGCATGATTATGCCAATCCATGTTGCATATTTCCATTAACAATTTTTACTTACATGTAAAACAATGTTGTCTCTGCTTTTATGTTATTTTGATTTTGCTTTTAGTGCTGAAATTGTAATATATGATATTAATTTATGACTTGCAATTATAGCTGCTGAGATACTATTCTTTTTCTCTACTATATTGTTATTTCTAGTCCTCTGGGTGCTTTCTTCATATATATATTTTTTACTAATTGAAGGGATTCATAATTATATATTTTACCATATTGCTTGTTGGTTCCATGTAGATTTAATTGACATATAATAGGTGGTTTCTATTTTTGGGATGTCTGTAAAGTTTTTGGCACATCATATTGAATTTCTATAATGTGTAGCTCCCTAACATTCAGATAGAACCTTCATTGAAAAATGTGAGGGGGGTTTCAAATTCACATTGGATAACACCCTCCTCTGGGATAAAAAAGTTTAACAAACACAATAACAGAGAAAAAATTAGTGACGTCACCAAAAGATGTAGCCTCTTCAAGGCATCATATCCTCTCATCAAGGTCAAGAATCTATTCACCAAAAATTTCCTATGGAAATGATGGTTTAAGAAACAAAACTAGACAAAAACCTTCATTGAGAACAAAAAAATCTAAAACTTCTTCAAGGTCTTCAATCCACTCGTAAAGTTAAATTGTGTCTTGATCAAGTCCAACAACAAAGAAACATTCAGTGACAACACCAAAATCTACAACTTCTTCAACGTCTTCTAAACCATCTTCAAAGTCAATATTGTGTGCATCAAATTCCTCAGCAAGCTCATCAATGGAGTCATCAAAACTATTATTTCAAACTTCAATGCCAAAAATAAGTCAAAAGAATTGAATTTCTCCTCCAAAACCTTCTTCTCTGAGCAAATCTAGCATGATGTCGTCGAGAAATTTAGTAATTCCACGAAAAAATTCTATCAAAGTTTAAAAAAATCCTTTTCATCCATATTTAATGCCTAATTTTTCAGGTGGAACACCTCCAAATTTAAGGACCACAATGCCATAAAATACAACTTTACCTAATAGGTGTATACCTAGAACCCCCAACTTTGCGTGACATGTACAATTGAAGATCTTATGGTAAGCAGTGTGAGAAGAGAGTCATGGTCACTGAGTTGAGCAAGAGAAATAGTTTGGTATGACAACCTTACTTGTGATAGGTCTAGCTAGAAGACTACCAAACTACATGGTAATGGCATTCAAAATGTGAAAATTCCCATTTCACTTGGAAATAAGATGGTAGAGAAAGGTATAGATGAAAGGAGATATCTATCTATGGTAAAGAAATCAAATAGTTCTATCAATTCCACCTTGCAACTCTTAGAGACATTGAATTAAATTTCATCTCAAGACAGGGCTTTGGGAGGACACTCTCAAAGCCAACCTTCGTTATGGCTTTGAAACACATGGTAAGTATTGACTTAGCAACCTTATTTGCATAATTTTTTCTAGCATGGACCTTAATGTCATAGCCTTCTTTTGCCTAAAATGAATGCAAATTTCGTTGCAATTTGGCTTGTAACATTCATAATTCATGCTCATGGAACATGATTGTGTTGAAATTGTGATAACATCTGATGTATGCAGAAGCTTTAATAAAAAATGATCAAAAATGACATTTTTGCTCTGTTTTTTTCAAGATTTAAGGAAAATTACACCAAGTAGCTTCCAACCTCATATGGCCATCATTTCAAACTCATCTCAGGATATTTTCCAAGTAAGAGCCACAAAAATCAAGCAATCTAGTATACATGACTCTCCAATTTCAATTAGCAGCAATGACAGTTCTAAGTATGGTGCAAACATTGCTCTAGATCCTCAATGGGGCATGTTTGATGACAATAATTTGGGGAGTGAGAGAGGGAGATGGTAGGAGAAAAAATTCAAGGAATCCACGGGAAATTGAAAAATATATAACTAATAAGGTTTTGAATAAGATCAAACTAAAAGTCCACAAGATAGGAAATAATTTGTGCCATTGAGTTGCTACCCAGATAATATATGACATATGGCATATTACTGTACACATTTTGTGCTTAACATCATGAATATTGTTAGTAATGGGTAGTTAGTGTGCATCAATTTCAGTGTTCAATCATCATGAGGATCATGACATCATGTCCTACCATAGTTTTTTTCCTATTCATTTCTATAGTTCTAATGCGATGGATGTACTATGGAAGAATGTTTGAACATGATGAATCCTAGTTTCAATGTTGAAAGTTTTTTTTCTAATTCATTTTCAATATAAAATGCTTCCTTTAACTATCAATAAAATATATTACATGTTAGTAATTTCACATAAAATGGTTCCCAGCTGAGAAGTCTCAACGATTGAAAAAAATCATGTGAAAATCCCTTGTATCTATAAAAAGTTGCCCAACAACATAAAGCCTATCAAAATTGACACATGGACATAAATTTTAGAAGCAACATTTCTTTAAATTTGCTTGAAATAAGAGGGGGAAAAACCAAAATTCTTTCCATAAAGGCACAAAAGCAATTTTCATAGATTTCCAAACAATTCACTAACTATCATGATGAAACTTGCAATTAAAGGGGTACCTTATTTGTCATTAGGAATGGACCACAACCATTATTATTTCCCTAAAAAATTGTGATAATGTAAATTCAAACATCATTAACATGATAAAAATATTTGGTTGGCTTCTTATTCTTTGAAATAATGAGGAAAATTGTTAACTTATCAATCTGGGGTAGTGGTGGAGGACTACATGGACTAGCTATGGTGATTCTCACCTTTAGCAATCAACAAAATTAGATTCATGACTTGGCCTTCTACTAGAATTTTGTGATTCCATAGAGAAAACAGCTCGGGAGTATGAGAACCAATAAATTGTTTCCTGCTCATAGTGCAAAGATACCCCCTAAATATTCTTGCAATTGGCATAGATATTGCACATCCTACTAACTTTTGCATTTGAAAAAAAAAATTCATCTAAATATTGAAGTCTTGCATATGTAGTTTATTTTTTTTTTTGAAATAAAAATTTGACCATCTTAGCCATTGTTAAAATCTAAACAAGAATTATTTCTTCTCTTACACACTTGAGAAGTATAATTCTAGCTCTAATAATCTATTGAGGTCTATGGAAGTTAATGGCCTAAGACACTTTGTAACCTAAGAGAGAAACCTGTTAGGAAATGGGTGAAGTTGGTATTACACACCCAATTGGATAACCTCGAGGAGAAAACATTTCTCCCACTTTATTTGTTGGCATAACCTAGTAAGTGTTACTCATTAGCATGTATTTTGTAAAGGCCTTGACCTAGTTCCAATTCAACTCCATCCACCAGGTTGTAGAGGATTCCAAGCCTAATTTCATGAAAAGTAAGTTGGGGATGATCACATTGACCTGCTTGATGACATGTCTATGAAGATTAACTACCTTGGAGCATGAAAACGTTCTTTGATATTGTTAATGCCTCTAGTGTTTACTTCTACAAGTTCTATAGGCAAAGTCTGTAAAGGGCTAGGTAGCCTCTGGATCTCATCTTTTATGAAAGGTGACATATCTAGTAAATGCCCCTACAGTCAATCTCTGGAATGGATCTAAATAGAAGTTCTTCATTTTAATATCCATAAAACACAAAAACTTTAAGGTAAAATATGTACATGTGTCATTTCTCCCACAAACTAAAGGTTTCCTCTAATATCCATAAAACACAACAAATTTAAGGTAAACTATGTACATGTGTCATTTCTCCCACAAACTAAAGGCTTCCTCTAATATCCATAAAACACAACCACTTTAAGGTAAACTGTGTACCTGCATCATTTCTCCCACAAACTAAAGGCTTCCTCCCATTAATTTTAGATGTGAACTCTACCATAAAATTTTTAAGTCAAAATTTAAGATAAACAATGCACATGTCATTTACCTCATGATCTTGTGTCATTTTTCTCATGCATTTGCAATAAATGTCGATTTAATATATATATATTTTTATTGAATTTGTTTTTTTTTTTAGGGATAAGAAAACCATTAAATATGGTTGAAAAATGGAAATTATACATAGAAGTTTCTTGCTATCCCAATCCAGGGAAAGCAGTGATTACATATGTGCTTTCCAATATTGCGACTAGCAAAGTCGTCCAAAGGAAAATGAATATAGCAGGAAAAACAACAAACAACGAGGCATATTATATTGGATTTATAGAAGGCTTGGGAACAACGATGAAGTATGGATCAAATGGAATTGTAGTTTTCACCAATTTTGAACTTGTGTGCAACCAAATGAATGGCGTGTGCCAAGTTAAAAAGGAGAGGCTAAAAGAACTGCATGGAATAGAAAACAATATTGTTAGCCAATTTCAAATTTTTAGTATAAGGCATTGTACAAATGTGAATAAGATGTCTATTGATCTATTGTGTGGGGAAATGCCAATTCATGATTCATCTATCAAAGATGAATTAGAATTATACAGAGCAATGCCAATGCAAGATTCATCTCTCAAAGATGAATTGGTTTTGAGATGCTCTTCTTCAAAAATTCAAGATTCATCTCTCAAAGATGAATTAGTGTTGAGACGCTCCCTTCAAAATTTATTGATGGACATTGTAACATATCTTGGATATGTTTGTGTTGTGTACTTATAAATGTGTCTTTTCTAATGACCATGTGTTTTTTTCAATTATATACCAAGTGTGCTCCCACCACACCATGTAAAGCGCAACTTGGTGAACTTCACATTTGCAACAAGTGAACTTCACGTTTTTATAAAATTAAAATGTGGGGACTTCAAGAAATTTTTGTTTAAATGGAGTTTCACGCATATTTTTTAATGACCATCATGGAAAATTTTAGGGGCGAATTTTAGCCCAAAGGCGAAATTTAAGGGGTTTTATAGTTTGAGGAGGCGAATTTTTTATATTGCACCCATTTTTTCTATAGTTAGCAACTTAGCACAAAATGTATTTAAAAAACAAATAATTATTATATTTTAGCCTTCGAAATTAAAGCGGATAAAAATTGAAAAGGTGGGATTCGCCCTAGATTTACATTGCAAAGGCCCGATTCGCCTGGTTTGGAGGTTGGACTCATTGAATTTGGGAGGATTCACCTCGATTTACAGGTTTTGAAGTTCAATTTGGTTGCAATAGCCAGGTTTCTTGGTTTTCAAATCGAGCGTAAGGTTGAAATTCATCTCTATAAATTACAGTTTGTTAATCCTTCTGTCATTTTCGAGCAAGATATAGATTTGGTTGCAATAGCCAGATTTCTTGGTTTGAAAATCGAGGGTAAGGTTGAAATTCATCTCTATAAAATACATTTTGCTAATCCTTCTGTCATTTTTGAGCAAGATACAACCCTGATCCTTTTTTTCATTTTCGAGCAAGAGACAATGATGATCCTTCTGTATGTTTGCTTCATTCTGATCATCTGATAAACATGAGTTTTTAGGTAAGAGGGAAGAGAGAAATAGCACCCTTAATCATTGGTCAACGAGATCACCTAGCCTTCCTACACTAATCATATTTCTTATAGCCATCGACCCTCCTACCATGCCCTCCTTGGGTCTTTATTCACTATACAAAGGAGTGTAAGGAAGGTCTTCTACACTTAACCGCTGGTGTCTCCTTACCCTAGGAAGCGTGCATGTTAAAACCCATTTAGGTGTTTTACATAAAATTTCACCCCTTAATACTTTTGTCTTTAGATAGAGCAGAGCCGACGAGACCACATCAGACTAGAGTAGCACCAAGGAGACCATCAAGATTTTTCAACGGTATATTCTCAGATTTTTCAGCTTAATTCACGTGGTGGAAGAGCACAGGTTATTTTCAAGGCGAGGCAAGATAATTTCGACTCTTGGTATAAATATTCCAGCAAGAGACTTTGGAAGTCATCTTTTTTTCTCTTTTTAACCCATCATTGTTGAGTTGCAGGTGTGTAAGTTGTGGGTGTGTAAATTATACAGCATGGGTGTGTGAAGTCTACAGTGCGGGTGTGTCCTTGGTCGAATGTGCTCCTGTTTGAGGCAAAGTAGACTGGTTACTACTATTGGAAAGGTATTTCCCACTAAAAAAAGAAATAAAACAAGGCCAATGTGGATGATTGTCACTAACGAAAATGGCCTTAAGCATCCCCACAAATACACCAACAATTTGAATGCAAGTATCAAAGTAAAAATACTTAGTTATCCCTTGATTTATAGTGAAAATACTAAATGAAGCAATAAAACAAAGGAAATGTGGATGAATGTTAGCAATGGCAATGGTCTTAAGCATCCCCACAAATACACCAACAATTTGAGGGCAAGTATCAACTTGGATTCTAGGTATTGACATGCTGACTTCAATGAAAGGTTTGCAAAATACAAGGAACAACAATGTCTCCAGGTTAAACAACAACTGGGATTAAAGACACTGCCATTGTCAAGCATCTTGGTAAGTACTCTGACCATTACTCTTTCGTATCTTTTCTTGATTGTAGAAACCTTGTTGGCAACGACTTGTATAATCATATTTTTGGTTCGGATTACCAATTTTGTATATACGTTCATTTGTTCTGAATCACTATTGGGTCTGCTACATAGATTTTATTTCCAAGTTTTTCATACAATGGTCAAAGATATAAGGTGCATTATAATTCTGATTGAGATATTCTATGATCTACAAGATGGAAAAGTGCTTACAGAGAGTGTCAATTTCAAGCAATTTCGACTTAAATGGATAAGGAAAAAAATGGATTTGTAACCCAGGAACATGTCCTCTTTACATCCACTATTGAGATTATCTTGCATATAGTTAAGATGAAGTTATACAACTAGAAATACAAGTTGCTTCCATGCTTGTTAATGCAAAAAAATTATGAGCAAGATGTACTAATTTTTGAGCTAATTTTACATAATAATGGGTGTTAGATATTGCATTGGCCAATAATAGAAATCTTACATACAATATTGCCATATTATGATTGGTAGCAATCATTTGCACACATCATGTTTAAATTGGTCACTTGGGTTGCATAATAGAATATGCTTGTTTTACACTTTTAGTTCTTTTAGGATTAAGAATTTATATGTTGATACCCTTTGGATTTGATATATCATAGATAAAAGGGAATGGATTTGTATTGTTTACTATCCTTCTGAACTTACCTATACTGAAAAAGGATATAAAAGATTCACTGATTTTTTCTTACAAACATGCCTTATTATAGGTTGTTATTGATTTTTTCAGTAGTATTGTATAACTAATAAGGTTGTAGATATATGGAATTTTATTTCAAGACTCAAGTTGATCGGGAGAAGTTAGAAAGAGTCCAGATCCTATTTCTTAGGTACATTTGATGCAAGCAAAATGTACCTCAGGTTGTTGTTCGGGCAGTGTTTACAGCCCAACCTGTTTGCCTCAAGACCATCTTCAAATTGGTATCATTCCTTTGCAGATTTAAGGATTTGTGGGATTTATCTTCAAGGAAAGACATAAATTTGTAGTTATAAGTTAGCACTCTATTCTTTGGAGGTCATTACCTCATTCAGTCTCTTAAAGGCATGCTCAGTGTTGACTCTCAAAGGTCTCTCAGTTACTCCAGTTAGTGGCTAGCTCTCTAGATCATCTTCCCCATTCACGTATTACCTAGATGTGCCATGCCATATCCTGTCATTCAATTAGGTCCTCAACTGAGCTATTAAAAAGTACTTCTAGGATAACTTTGATAAAATGGGGAAAAAGCTAAAAGCTTTGCATTTGAGGTCCAGGGCCAACAATATGAGATTGGAAATTTTTCATATATTGCAAAGGTTGAGCTGGCAATGGAGGCATTGTAGACTGGTTAATGTAGCCTTGAATATAGTCATTATGTGCAACAATCCCTGCAGGTATCTCCTCCATGGGTGTTTCATTATATGCTTCTTAAGCATTGAGTGCAATTGATTTCAACAATTTCTTATGATAAATTTTGAGTAACTAAATCATAAACATTTAAACTTGAGTAAATGTGGAAGCAGAAGTTTGAAGTGAGTGCAAGCCTACAGTGCGGGTGTGTCCTTCATCGAATGCACTCCTGTTTGAGGCAAGGTAGACTGGTTACTACTATTGGAAAGGTATTTCCTACTAAACCAAGCAATAAAACAAGGCCAATGTGGATGATTGTCACTAATGGAACTGACCTTAAGAATCCCCAAAAATACACCAACAATTTGATGCCAAGTATCGAAGTAAAAATAATTCGTTATCCCTTGATATATAATGACAACACTAAGCCAAGAAACAAAACAAAGGCAATGTGGATGAATGTCGCCAATGGCTTAAGCATCCCCAAAAATACACCAAAAATTTGAGGGCAAGTATCAACTTGGATTCTAGGTATTGATTTGCTGACTTCAATGAAAGGTTTGCAAAATACAAGGAAAAACAATGTCTGCAGGTTTAACCACAACTAGGCTTAAAGCCACTGCCAGTTTCAAGCACCTTGGTAAGTACTACTCCGAGCATTACTCTTTCATAGCTTTTCTTGATTGCAGAAATCTTGTTGGAAACAACTTGTATAATCATATTTTTGGTACATATTGCCAATTTTGTATATACATTCATTTGTTCTGAATCACTATTGGGTGTGCTTCATAAATTTTATTTCCAAGGTTTCCATATAATGGTCAAAGATATAAGGTGCATTATAATTCTGCTTGAAATATTCTATGATCCACAAGATGGAAAAGTGCTTACAGAGAGTGTCAATATCAAGCAAATTCAACTTAAATGGACAAGGCAAAAAAATAGATTTGTAACCCAGGAACATGTCCTCTTTACTTCCACTATTGAGATTATCTTGCATATAGTAAAGATGAAGTTATACAACTAGAAATACAAGTTGCTTACATGCTTGTTAATGAAAAAAATTTATGAGCAAGATGTACTAATTTTTGAGCTGATTTTACATAATAATGGGTGTTAGATATTGCACTGGCCAATAATAGAAATTTTACATGAAATATTTCCATATTATGATTGGAAGAAGTCATTGGCACACTCTTCATATTTAATTTGGTCACTTGGGTTGCATAATAGAATATGCTTGTTTTACACGTTTAGTACTTTTAGGACTAAGCATTTATTTGTTGATACCCTTTGGATTTGATATATCATAGATAAAAGGAAATGGATTTGTATTGTTTACTATCTTTCTGAACTTACCTATACTGGAAAAGGATATAAAATATTCACTGATTTGTTCTTACGAACATGCCTTATTAGAGGTTGTTATTGATTTTTTCAGTAGTACTGTATAACTAATAAGGTAGTAAATGTATTGAATTTTATTTCAAGACTCGAGTTGATTGGGAGAAGTTAGAAAGAGTCCAAATCCTATTTCTTAGGTACATTTGATGCAAGAAAAATGTACCTGAGGTTGTTGTTCAGGCAGAGTTTGCAGCCCAACCTGTTTGCCTCAAGACCATCTTCAAATTGGTATCATTCCTTTGCAGATTTAGGGATTTGTGGGACTTAGCTTAAAGGAAGGACATAAATTTGTACTTAGAAGTTAGCACTCTGTTCTTCGGAGGTCATTACCTCATTTAGTCTCTTAGGGCATGCTCAATGTTGACTCTCAAAGGTCTCTCGGTTACTCCAATTAGTGGCTAGCTCTCTAGATCATCTTCCCCATTCACATATTACCTAAATGTGCCATGTCATCTCCTGTCATTAAATTAGGTCCTCAACTGAGCTATTAAAAAGGACTTCTAGGATAAATTTGATAATATGAAGAAAAATCTAAAAGCTTTGCATTGGAGGTCCAGGCCCAACAATATGAGATTGGAAATTTTGCATATATTGCAAAGGTTGAGCTGGCAATGGAGGTGTTGTAGACTGCTTAGTGTAGCCCTTAATATAGTCATTACCTGTAGCCATCCCTGCAAATACCTCCTCCATTGGTGATTCATTATCTGCTTATTAAGCATTGAATGCAATTCATTTCAACAGTTTCTTAAGATAAATTTTGAGTAATTGAGTCATAAACATTTAAACTTGAGTAAATGTGGAAGCAAAAGTTTGACGTGAGTTCAAATCTACAGTGCGGGTGTGTCCTTCGTCGAATGTGCTCCTGTTTGAGGCAAGGTAGACTGGTTACTACTACTAACAAGGTATTTCCCACTAAACCAAGCAATAAAAAAAGGCCAATGGGGATGACTGTCACTAATGGAAATGGCCTTAAGCATCCCCACAAATACAACAACAATTTGATTGCAAGTTTCAAAGTAAAAATAATTAGTTATCCCTTGATTTATAGTGACAACAATAAACCAAGAAATAAAATAGAGGCAATGTGGATGAATGTCGCTAATGGAAATGCTCTTAAGCATCCCCACAAATACACCAACAATTTGAGGGCAAGTATCAACTTGGATTCTAGGTATTGATTTCTGAATTCAATGAAAGGTTTGCAAAATAAAAGGAACAACAATGTCTACAGGTTTAACAACAACTGGGCTTAAAGCCGCTGTCATTGTCAAGCATATTGGTAAGTACTCCGAGCATTACTCTTTCGTAGCTTTTCTTGACTGCAGAAACCTTGTTGGATACAACTTGTATAATCATATTTTTGGTACAAATTGCCAATTTTTTATATACGTTCATTTGTTTTGAATCATTGTTGGGTCTGCTTCATAGCTTTTATTTCCAAGGCTTTTATACAATGTTCAAAGATATAAGGTGCATTATAATTCTGATTGAGATATTCTATGATCCACAAAATGGTAAAGTGCCTACAGAGAGTGTCAATATCTAGCAATTTCAACTTAGATGGACAAGGCAAAAAAATGGATTTGTAACCCAGGAACATTTCCTCTGTACTTCCACTATTGAGATTATCTTGCATATAGTAAAGATGAAGTTATACAACTAGAAATACAAGTTGCTTACATGCTTGTTAATGAAAAAAAATTATGAGCAAGATGTACTAATATTTGCGCTAATTTTACATAATAATGGGTGTTAGATATTGCACTGGCCAATAATAGAAATTTTACATGAAATATTGCCATATTATGATTGGTAGAAATCATTGGCACACTCATCATATTTAAATTGGTCACTTGGGTTGCATAATAGAATATGCTTGTTTTACACGTTTAGTACCTTTTAGGATTAAGAATTTATTTGTTGATACCCTTTGGAATTGATATATCATAGATAAAAGGAAATGGATTTGTATTGTTTACTATCTTTCTGAACTTTCCTATACTGAAAATGGATATAAAAGATTCACTGATTTGTTCTTACAAACATGCCTTATTAGAGGTTGTTACTGATTTTTTCAGTAGTACTGTATAACTAATAAGGTAGTAAATGTATGGAACTTTATTTCAAGACTCAAGTTGATTGGGAGAAGTTAAAAAGAGTCCAGATCCTATTTCTTAGTTACATTTGGTGCAAGAAAAATGTACCTCAGGTTGTTGTTCGGGTAGAGTTTGCAACCCAACCTGTTTGCCTCAAGATCATCTTCAAATTGGTATCATTCCTTTGTTGATTTATGGATTTGTGGGATTTAGCTTCAAGGAAAGACATAAATTTGTACTTATAATTTAGCACTCTGTTCTTCAGAGGTCTTTACCCAAATCAATGTGTGTGGTTTTGCAATTTGGAAACAATGAATAAGCGTGGGTGACGATCATTAATTAGTTGAAGTTCTCCTAGCGACCACTGACAACTAACTTGAATGGAGAACTATAGAGTAGATAAAAAGTGGTTTCCTTCAGCTTCACCAACTATTCCAAATTCTCATGTTCAATTTTTTAAACATGATCATTGAAAATATTTGCATTCACCTTCTCATTAGTGAAGGAATTGAGATGTCATAAATATGTGTCTACTGAAGTACTATATTCCTTGGCTTACCATATCTATAAATCCCTTCTCCATCTATGGGAAAATTTTGTATAAGGGATTCTGGAGAATCACAGATTCTTCATTGATTTCACCATCATCCTTAGGATTATAAATTACCTACAGTCTCCTTTTATGAGTATTGATGGTTGTAGGGGTAGAAAAAAACATTTCAAGAAGGTTTTCAAATGGGGTAGTAGTTTATGAAGTGGAGTTTATATATATATATATATATATTTAAATACAAATCCCTTTAACTATTAAAGGAATGATATACATATGGCTTTAATATAAGAAAAAAGGGTTGCAAATGTAGCTTCCACAAACAAATCCAGGAGTCAAACAGAGATCACCAAATCATGTAATGTTTACATGTCTTGTCCATGAAAGAGACTATAGAAAACTACCCAAGTAAATAAATATTAAGAATTGACCACACTAGTTACACTAGGAGGCTAGTCATGGTAATTCTCTAGGGTAGGGTTCTAAGCCAAGATATGGGGATTGACACTAGGAAGCTAGAGTGGGGAAGCTTGAGACCATATGGCCAAGGGATAACATAATTACTTGCTTGTTTCTTGGTGGCCTATGTTGGAATTTGGGTAGCTCAAAGGAATTTTTGAGAGGTGAAAACCCACCAAAAGGAGTTGGTTGGGCAAGTTACCCAAGTAGTTGGAGTTTTGACCCAAAGATGTGGGTTTGGACCCAAGACAATTAATTATTTATTCTAATTTAAAAACTGTCATGATCATAAAAACTGTCTTCAAGGGGTATCTGAAGTATTTTTCCATGATAGCATCAAATTTATTAGCATCTTAACTTCCCTTTAGAGCAAACCTAATATGGTTAGTGGTTTACTTTCAGTTTAGGAGGAGAAAGATGCATGTGCAACATGCTTTCCTTGAAAATAGTGTTGGAAGATCTTTGGTGAAGAAAAAGTATGGAGTGTGATGTGAAGTTTGGTATTAGTCTGTTGTGATCCTTTGTGGACCCATGAAGACACTTTCAGTATCTAGTGCAAGGAATTTTCTCCTTATTGTTGACATATTTAGGAAAATGTACATGTTTTTCTTAATAATAAAGTTTGTTGCATTTGTTGAGTTCAAGAATTTAAGAGAGGAATGGAGAATGAATTAGGGAAGAGAATTAAAGTCTTTCAATCAGATAAGGAAAGGGAGTTTGCATCAAATGAATTTTCCAATTGTTACACAAGTGAAGGGATTTAAAGGCAAAGACAATTCTACACTTTATTTACTTGAATAGAATGGGCTGGTTGAATGAGGAAATAGGATAGTGCTGGAGATTTCCAGATGTATATTTTTTGAAGGCAAGGGATTTCCAAGTAAGTATTTACTATCTTATTGATTATTTTCATCATCACTCTCATTGGTGCCTCTAACGTCTCTATTCAAACAAACTTAAATTCTCTAGTCAAGTTATATCAGCTAGTATCATACATTGATGAAATGCATCTGAAGCAACCTGCCTACTATTCTCTGTTTTGCATGTGTCAATGAGAAATATACCTTAAGTGTGATGATGCCTTTTTGTTCTGAAGCTTCTTGCTATCAACAGTATACCACAAGGTTTAGGCTTGTTGATGCCTTTTAGGATCCCTTCAAGTTTTTGGCCTTGTTCTGCAAACCACTAATTCAAGACAGTGTTAATGACTATTATATCATGCCAGCAAACTCTAGAAGATCTTTGTGCTTAGCGAAACTGTATGATCTTCAGAACTTACTCACCATAGGTATACTTCAGTTAGGCCCACAGGAGGACTATCATGAACACTTTAGGATTATTGTCATATAAAAGGTTATTGTCACAAGGGTGTTGTATCAAAACACTGCAATGATAGTCTTAAGCAACTGATGCAGGGCAATGATGAACCTTGAGGCTTACTACTGCAATAAGATAAAGCTATTGTATACAGTGAGACTGCTTGACAACACAACTACTGTGGAAATGATGAGATCTTAATTATGATGCCCTTTCACTTCTTCAACTTAAATGGTGTTGTAATGTAAATTATGTTTCCATAGTTGAAGATCTGAAGTATTTTGTGATATTGTTATTGTACCATGGCACCTGGATTGGATCCAGTGTTTATCAACACTATTTTAATAGCATGTTTTATTTTCTTCCTATTTCTGTTCATTGGAAATTCTGAACCACTTTCTCAACTGTCATATTAGATGGAATATTCATACATATTCAGCTCTGTTAGTAGAAAAGAATGTAACCATTTCAGGAATTAGTAGTTGGTGATATATGGTTGAAGTTGTAATTGTGGGATGTTAGAGCTATTAGCAGTCACAAGGGTGATTGATGGAAAACGTTTTGAATGCCTCCAAGAAACTTCCTCACTTCACTTGAAAGCTTTATCACCCCTTGGTCTGGATGGCCTATGACATTATAACAATAAATCAAGTTATAAATTTCACTCCAACTGCAGAGAAACACAATATTCAGATCATAGATGTATGAAAGGGCCAGTATGTCAGAAGAAAAACTCACCAATGCTATCCATGGCTTGCTCCAACTTGAAAAGATAGTCACGGTTATTCCCACATGGACCAGTAGATTTTGCAATTTGCTTGCATACAAGATGATGCCATCTGTAAGTGAAATTGTGTTGAAACGTTTTATACTTAAAACAAATCTCATATTTCAAACATTTGGGTCAAATATACTGTTGTAAGTTACATACCTTGCCTTTTCTTGCAGTGGAGCTAGGCCCAAATACTACTTGTTTATGTTCTTGTTTGGAGTTGATATGAACCTGAAATAATTATAAAATCAATGATTATGATGAATCTACCAGTGATTATGATGAATCTGTCTAAAAACGTAGGAGCAAAATGTATTGCCATATAAAACAAATCCAACAAAAAATGAGACAAGCCCAGAGAAATTAAGGCTATGAGATCAAATCTGCTTGAACTCACACTAGGATTCCAATCAGAAATGGGGTTGCAAATTCTCTTTCCTCCTACAATAACAAATCCACCATTGAAGATCAGACATCATATGAAAATTTCAAACACATGAATAGCTTCTATATATTTCCAAGAAATTGTTAGGCAGTTTCCATATATATGGAGCAATGCAGAGCATCTTACTGTGTAGAAATCTATAGAGGCCTTAAGATCATATTCACATTCCCTCCTTTCCAGATATTGATTATCACATTTATTAGTAAAAACCCATCATCATTTTTCCCATTAATAGGCAAAGAAAAACATGCTAAACAAAACAATGTGCCTCCCCTTTCATCTCACCTCCATAGCCAATCTTTCCTTCTCTGGTTCTCCTCTCACATAGTAAGCTCTACCCCACTAAGAATATCAACCAAAAATCAGTGTCAGTCCATACATAAAAAAATAATGGAGATGCAGAAAAATACCCTTCACATGACAAATAAAAACCAATAGAGTTTAAATAGCCTTTACATGGATTGCTTATTGCAAAATATCTAGTATTCCCAGCAATGTACATAGCTCAAAAATTATATGGGAATATAGACAGAAGATAAATGTAAGATAAAAATATTCCCTGTTCTTACACAAATAGCTCCCTCCTGCGCTTCCAATGTACATGTCCGAGCTGGAGACTATGGAGTCCCACGATGGTCAGTACAAGCTGCAAAAAGCACAAGGAGGAAGTCCCTTTAAACATCCATTCCAGCGGTAACACCATTTTTCATTATTGAATGATGTGAATAAATCATCAGTATGAAAGAAATTTAAAACTAAATTAAAAAGTCTTTGGTAGCCTTTGATATATCCAACAAATTCTTCATCAACATCAACATCCACAAGCCTATACAACCCATTCTGTTTTAGCACCAATGCAATCACCTAACCATTGGTCCATTACCTTTCTCTTTCACAAAACGATTTTCAACACTAAATGAGGCCTCCAAATATGGACTCTATATTGTTATCTCACTAATTGAGAGAATATTTTTATCCATATCTGATCAATGGTATGTAATGCACATTCTCAAAAGTACACTTCTTAACATCTAACAATTTCATTTGAACATCCCCACAATTTTCCACAAAATGCACCCAACCAAAACCAAATACTATAGTTTTTGTTTTGGATTTGGCTTTGGAGTGTAAAAACTCTGGTAAAACTTGATAAATATATATTATTAATGATGAAAGATGAGATGATTACAATGAGGGATCGCCTAGGCTTTAAATATAGCCTCAAGGTGACCCTTGGCGAAGAGGCATGATCTTTGATCATGCCCTTTCAGTTAATAACCTAAGATAACTAATTCTAATTAATAAATAATAAAATATACATAACATTGCCCCTCTCTTAAAGATGCTTTGTCCTCAAAGCATATGTAATCGATGGACAATGTTGACGAATGTCTGGTTTTCGCAAGCGGCGAGCTCTTGCTTCCCATATTTTAAAAAGGTCATGGAGCATATTCTCGAGTTCAGTCTGTTGTTGATCTGGATAGTGAAAATATCTGATATCGACAGGGTCAGATCCTGTCTTGATTTCTGGAGACTCTTCATGGCTCCCTTTTGAAGATAACATTTCTAACTGCTGACATTGTACTGTAGATACGACTTGATTTCCTGGGGCTTGGAATCCATACAACTTGTATTTCTGCCCTTTCCACTTAAAACTTATAAACTGCTTCTGATGGTTGGCAGAATAAGTACCTAGAGTTCGTAGCCATTAAATTCGTAAGACCACATCTACTCCTCGTAATGGAACGGTGTAGAACGGAGATTCTAAATGAAAGTCTTTAATCTGCAATTTGACTTTATGGCATTTTCCTACTTGTTCAATCTTCTTACCGTCGGCCACCATTACCTTCATATTAGGCATGGGAAAAGTAAAGGGGTTGAGTCTTTTGGCCATGGTGGAATCTAGAAAATTGTGCATGCTGCCTGTGTCTATTAGAACCATTACATTGTTGTTCTTAATATGTCCTCTTAACCTTAGGGTTTGAGGTTGTAATATGCCTGTCATAGCTGATAAGGACACTTGCGGAATAGTTTCGCCCTCCACTTCTAGAGAGAACTCTAAATTGTCTTCTAATCCTTCTATACACGAATCAGTACTGTTAGTGTCGTTAGTTGCTTCACAACTGTATAGATTTTTTGCTTTTCCATTAGCACATCTGTGCTTAGGGTCCCAGTTTTCACCGCAACGTTTGCACCTGCCCTCTCGTATTCTTTGTTTTTCTAGACTAGATTTTTCGTCTTCACGAGGATGGACAGGGACATATGTTGTGTCAACTACATTTTCAGATTGAGGAAACCGTCGTCTCGAATATACTTTTTCTGGTTTTGATAATCTTTCCAATTTCTTTTCAGCAGCTTTTGCTTTTTGCCTTGCTACTTCTACAGACGTGATTTCATGTAGTTCTAGCTCTTCTTGTATGTGGACTTTAAGTCCTGAGATGTAAGACTGGATTAGACGAGACTCCAACAATCCGGGTACTCGTGTTGCCAAAGTCTCCCATTCTCACGTGTTCTCATCCACATCTCCTTTTTGGCGTAATTTGATAAACGTTGAAAAGAACTTTTCTTCTTTTATGCCTTGAAACCTTTTGAAGAACGCATCCTTAAATTTCCTCCAACTGATAGCGAGTGTCGTCTTTTTCCACCACATATACCAATTATATGCTTCTCCTTCCATTTTCATGGCAGCATGTTTAATTTTTTCATCATCACTAGTAATGTCATAAATTTCAAAATATTCTTCTGCCTTATTAAGCCATGCAACGCTATTTTTTTCATTACCATCAAAGTTGGGTAGATCGATCTTGGCTTTGCGCTGATATGCTAATGGTGGAACAAGAAGGGGATATTGATTAGCGAATGCATTCCAGAGCTGCTTGTTTTGAAAATCTACATTACTATCTTCTTGATGATGTGGGGAATCGGTTTTTTCCTGATGCTCTTCCGAGTTCCCTGAATCTGCGGTACTGTTTTGTTGATTTGGTTCCCTGTTAGGAGATGTTGGGGATTGTGTCTGACCCAACTTATCTATTTTATCATTTAGCTTGTTGAAGAGTTCTGTCATATTGTTCATTGCTTCGTTCTGCTTGTTCATTGCTTCTGTGGTCTCGTGATGATTTAGCCACATTTGTCTTTCTATGCGATTTGTCGTATCATGAATCTTTTTGATGTCGTTGGAGTGCCCTGCAACTGTGCCTTCCAGAGTGACTAATCTTTTTCCAAATTCTTCGGAATTATTATTGATCTGTTTCTCGAGATCTCCTAATTTCTTTTGGAATTCCGCCATCGACATTGACGAAGACATCGAGCGTGTATGAGGTAGGGAATATCTTTCTGCCAGTTTCTCCTCTTTTTTTTCTTTAAAATTAATTAATTAATTAAATTTTTTTTTTTTTTTGAATTAAATAATTAATTAATAAGAATTTTTTTTTTTTTAAACTATATAATTATTATATATATATATATATAATTTTTAATTAAAAATTATATAATATATATAATTTAATTATATAATTGTTATATATATAATTATTATTAAATGAAAATTATATATATAAATGAATTATATAATTATAATATATATGTATATAATTATCAATCAAACTATATATTATATATTTTATATAGTTAAAAAAATTGTTCCGTCACAAATGTGCCCGTTCCGTTTGGACACACTGTTTGATATACTTTTAACAATTCGATTTTTTAATATATATGCTCAGAATTATATCGATTTTTTAATATATATGCTCACAAGACGTTACCCGTGCAGATTTAAACAGCCGTCCAGATATATGCAGCCGTTCAGAATTATACCAAACCACGTTACCCGTCCAGATTTAAATAGCCGTCCAGATATATGCAAGGGGCAGCAACAGCCTGAAGCTCTACTGGAAAAGGAATCGGAATTGAAGATTTGTCAGTCGCAGTATTTCAGAGATATGAGAATGTATCACCACAGATGTCTGTCAATTCCGAGCTTTACAGTGTTGTCTTCAAGATGTTCTCGACTGGTCTCTGCCTACTGCAATCAAGTCCAAGCTCCAGCAACCCTGGTCCGAGCCTCCAAAAGGTGTAATATTACAGGTATACCACGACAGGAGTGAGTGAGATGTTTTTAGGCTTAACTCTAAAGAATTGAACCTTAAAACAGGGTTGTAATTATAACCACAGATCCAAGCCTTAAAACAAGGCTTTCAATACACTTGTCAATCCGATATTTTACAGCAGTCAACAATCCAAGTTTGATTGTTCTTTCTGTGGTTAGATTTTGTCCAAACAAATGATCCGAGCCTCCAAAATATTTAACCAGAGTCTGAACCACCCACAGGACAGCAATTCCGAGCTACTGTTTGCCTGTTATGTCCACACAATTTTTTTGTGGTCTGTCTCAGATCTGCGGCTAGGTTGCTCCTAGAATCCGCACCAAACACAAAGAAATATTCCTCCTCAGCCTCCTTGAAAATGTTGTGGTTTTTCACTGAATTATTCACTGAGTTGAAGTCCTCAAATTCACTGAGGGAAAGCGTTGAATGTGAGGGAATTATGAATCCGGGTTTGTGAGCAAAGGCAGAGTGGCGTGAGAGAGCAGAAGGGGTTGGGTAAAAATCTGCGATTTTTGGAATTTCCTTTGATTCCTAAATTCTGGTGATCACACAGATCCAAAGAGCGATGGCTCCGATACCAATGGAGTGTAAAAACTCTGGTAAACTTGATAAATATATATTATTAATGATGAAAGATGATTACAATGAGGGATCGCCTAGGCTTTAAATATAGCCTCAAGGTGACCCTTGGCGAAGAGGCATGATCTTTGATCATGCCCTTTCAGTTAATAACCTAAGATAACTAAATCTAATTAATAAATAATAAAATATACATAACAGGCTTCAACGAAGGTAATAAACCAATCCTTCTTGATGGTCATGTGCTTTAAAGCACCAAAATCAAGGAACCAATTATGTAAAGGCCTACCTACCACCTAAGAAGAAATTTAAATATATATATATATATATGTTCTAGGGATCTTGCTGCCGGGCTGTCATAGGTTTCCTAGCTGTGCAGGTGTTTATTACTGTTGTGAATTGTGTGTGGCACTGAACTGGGATTGAGTTTAATACACAGTTCAATGCTTATATTTTTTTATAATCCAGAGCCAATTCGTCCCTTTGTCTTGTCCATTCTCGCCGCATTTCATGATTGAAAGTATGATTAGGTCAAAGTTCATCAAGGGTGAAAATTGTTTCAGTCATAATTGACTTCATCACATCCATGGACAAGTTGCCAGTAATTGATATCTGGCCAGATTTGTCATGCCTATAGAACAATATGGTTCTTTGGGTTATATTTTATTTGGACTTATAAGTTATAACTACCAGATTTGAAAAGATGCATATACTGAAAACGTATCTCTCCTTGTACAAATTTAAAACAAGACAGTATTTGTACAACAATACTAGGAGAGCATCGGCAAGTTCTAGAGTGGGCCTCCTCTCCAATCAATGGAGCTATTAGGTAAATATAGGGTGCCACTGCTACTACTTGTGGGATTCTTCTACAAACAGATTCACGGCATGGCATGGGAATGACGTGGGGAATGGAGTTTTTCTAATGGTTCTCTTCATGTTGATGGTTATAATTTTAACAAATTCAGCAGGGTGGCTGCAACTGGCACATATTCCTTTCAATATCCAGATTTTTAAGGCATGAGAAGGAATAATATTTTGAAGAAGTGAAAAGCAGTTCACCTTATTATAGTTACCATGCTAGGTCTTCCTTTAAGAGCTTCAAAACATCAAATAATTTTCATAAATATGGTTTTAAGAGTCGTGATGGTGTTGTAATGTAAATTATGTTTCCATAGTTGAACATATGAAGTATTTTGCGATATTGTTATTGTACCATGGCACCTGGATCGGATCCAGTGTTTATCAACACTTTTTTTTAATAACATGTTTTCTTTTCTTCCTGTTGCTATTCATTTCTCCTCAAACTTCTCTCCAACCTCAATATCAGTGCTAGTAGTAGCATGAGCAACAACACTACACTTAGCAGAACTAGAAGAATGCGTTTTCCAAACTGCATGAGAACTACTTCCCTCACGAGTCACCATGTACCATGCTTGGTCTCGGTGGTTCTCTTCCTTCTATTCCTGGTTCAATTACCATATCTTCATTGGAACCAACACCCCAAAGTCCACTAGACAACAATTCACCATTTTGTAGTAGTGATTCGCCATTTTTACTGGTGATTCGCCATGATTTTACAAGATAATATAATCTCATGAGAGATTCGCCAAACAATTATATATACATATTATATTATTAATAAAATCGCCTTCTGTTTTTCCTATGTATCATAGGGATTCACCCATTTATTATATATATAAATTTAGGGGGGTTCTTAAAATTTTCCCTGCCTTGAAGGAGCACATTAGCACATTGCATATGGTTATTTTTTGGTGTATATGCATTGACCCATTTAAAATGAAGTGGCTTCTTTTTCTGAAGTGCCACCCTTCAGTGAGTGGGAAAAACCTATCTGGTTGGATCATATGGGAATGCCTATTAGTGGATGGAAAATGTGTAGCTATGTTGGAAACTAATAAGGTGTATTCAGTATCCATATTAGCATTCTTTGCAGGCCAAGATCATTAATATTCTATTTCCTAGTACACAGGTTTTCTTTCTGATATTCTACTATCCAGTAATAGGTAATATTGTGAGGTGCTTCACTTCGAGTAGAGTATTCTCAGTTGTCAATTGGGTCTTGTATGAGGGGCTGAGAGGAAAGTTGTTATCATTCAAAACCCAAGTTCAAATCCCACTATGTGACATGTCCACTTTTCGTGGGCTAATTGTTGATTGAGGCTGGCAAGGTACCACAATCCCATCCTTTCCTTTGTGATGGAGGGTGGGAGCTTGGCAATATGGATAGAAAAAAACATAATGGATCTTCCTGAGCTGCTAATTCCTGGCTCATTAACCTCTTACTTGTAGCTTCTATGTGGTTGTAGTCACATCAGGCCAGACAAATTTCCAATACTAAGTCAGTCAGACAGTGCGGAATCTAGATCACCCAATCAATGGATGGGAGGAATCTTGTCACCAAATTCATTTCAGGCTTGAGTGTTAGGATAGCTGATGGTTGGCAACATTTTTGATTTAGGGATTCTTACCTAGTGCCCTTTGGATCCTCACCTATTTTGTTCTTTTGGGATTCGTAGTGTTACCGTATCTCTTTAAGCCTTCTTTCTTCACTTTCACTCTACCCTTATTTTTTCTAGATTTGATTGGTAAATGACAAGGAGTTTCTTCCAAAATTCTTCCCTAAAATGAGATGGTTTGTTAATGCTTTTTTTAAGACTGGATCTGTGGGAAAAACTACATTGTTATCACTAGATTTCTGTCAGGGCTAGAGATATAGAGGAAGAAGATGGCTGTTAAAATAAATTTATATTAAAATTTACATGCTATATATGCCAAATAGAAAATATAGTCAAAATAAGTCAATATAACGAATTCATTTTATATCTCTCGTAAATGTTAAGGGAAAACCAAAAATTTTCATTAACTGTGTTGCTTAAGGGAGGAGATATGCTAAAGAAAAAGGGCCAGAGAACAACTCCAAGATTCCTCATGTATAATGTTATGAATATAATATATTGACAAAATGTTTTACAATGTACATGCTAGCATGGACAGGTGTAGAGTATCTAAAATATGTGTAATTTTCGAACTTACTAATTGGTTATTGTGGCTCTCCAGGCATGTTTTTCTTGTCAAATTGTAAACCCGCCCTTGCATGTGTTCTTTGGATTGGAATTTATTTCTCTGCATGTATTTCTCTAAACTTTTGTACAACCCTTGACTTGTAAGTTTCCTGTGACAAACTGTATTGATGATGTTTAGATCCCCGCTGCATTGTGTTTTGGTATGTCACCATGGTTTATGATATGGGACAAGGATTCAACATTAGTTGTATCAATTGTGTGTTCTCCTATAGTCATGCTGTTGTTTGAAGCCTCATGCTACTATCATGCTTTGCATTTAATGGAAAATAATTAGCAATCTGAAGGTTCTTTTAGAGAAAATGTTACATGGAGTTTACAACTAGACATCTTTTACGTTTATCAGTATTTTGAAGTTGTTTAACAGTATATTTCTATTGGTATTTTAGGGTTTATTTGAAGGCTTAAAAGCCTATAGGAGAGCTGATGGACGGATCGTGCTCTTTCGTCCAAAACATAATGCATTGTGACTCAAAATGGGTGTAGAGCGCATGTGTTTTCCAGCTCCATCAGTAGAACAATTTGTGGAGGCTGTAAAACAAACAGTGTTGGAAAACAAGCGCTGGGTAAGATTGTGCTTCTTTTTGAATGACTTTAAAGGCTTTTGCTTTTCCATACCCCAAATGTTGCTTTTCTAAAAGAGTGGATTTGGATTATTTATGCATGTTATTTGGTTGCAGATACCACCCTTTGGCAAAGGCTCTCTTTATATACGCCCACTAATTCTTGGTATTGGAGCCATTTTAGGACTTGCTCCAGCTCCAGAGGTTACTTTTCTTATATATGTTTCCCCTAATGGAAACTATTTCAAGGTTGTTTTTTGCATTGATACCTAATAAATTTAAGATCATTATGTTTTGTCACACTATGTTCTTTCCTGAATATACATTCTTGACAGAAGTAGCCACTAGTACCTTTTAGTGAGTTTTCTACTAGCTTCAATCTCAAATTGTATATTGGTAACCTTGATAGCTCCACCTTGATAAAATATCCCTTTCTCTCGTTGGTTTTCTCTTGCCCCAATTGTTCCTTGTGTGTCAATGGCATTATTGGATGAGATGTCGTTTAATTGGACAGGTTTCATCAGTGCAATGTCATCGCATATTTCTTTTACCTATAGAAGTATATATTTGAAGAGTTTCACAATGATGCTACCAGGAAGATGAAAATATCCAGAAATATTTTCGATGGTTTGAAAGAGTATTGCTACAGGTTCCATGATGGAGAAATACCTCTCAGTACCATTTTTGAGAATTTACAATACAAATGTTGGGAGGATAGTAATAAGCTCTGTAATTTGTCTTGTATTGCATCTGCATTTGCATTGTCATTGCTGATAAGACATTTTGAAGTCTGGGAACCACATCAACATCCATATCAGGCTTTATCGATTACAGCTTTGTGGTAGAGGCTTCTACAAGTAGATGAACCTTGTCACTATAGCATATATGTAGAAACATAAAAAACAAATTATCCAGTAATAATGGAATGCGCCCATATTTATTTTAAATGAATATAGTATTCATGATAGTTGAATGGATCTTATTTAGTGTTGGTTCTTGTTTTTTCAAATCAATAAGTATTCTCTCTGTGATTAAACTCATCCATGTGTTATATAGCTACAAAATTAAACAAGTCAACAAATGACTACATTATTTATATTGCACAAGAGTTCTCATCAAAACAGAGAACATTCAATAATTCTTAAATATGTCAATGTTGCTACAACAATTACAATAAAGAATGGGGAGCTCATTTGACGAAACAAGAGACAGCTGCTAAGACTAAGAAATGAATTATCACTAACAGTTTTGTTTGACTAAATGTAGTTTAATTCTCTCTAATACCTGTCTGCTGTAGAAAACTCAGCATATTGCAGTCCCAAAGACATTTGACAAACTCCATAACATTAAGGTCATAGATGACATATAAGCAAAGGCTTCTATATCGTAGCAGAGTCTTTACTATTTGCCATAATTACTTGTCTTCCTCATCCTCCTCATAAGACAATGCATGACTAATCTCATGCACAATTTATCTTCTTAAAGGCTTACCAACATCCCCCTTATCTATGTAAGGTGTACTTGTAATCCCATCCTGTGCAAAGAATGATTTCTTTCCAATTCGATCTATTTCTCTTTTGATGCAGCCAGAATCTCTGGGGATTTCTGTGGAAAACCTCATAGTTCTAATCTTTGGAAACTTCATTTTATGCCGTTCCAGAGTATCGGTAGCTTTAGTCCCAATGAAAAAGAAATATTTTTTGGTACCGTCTTGAGCATGAACTTCCTCATTCACACCTGATATGTGTTTTTCCAAGGATTTAACTTGGCATAAATCATATGAGTTAGCAAAAGGATTTATATTTGAACAATCCTTGTCTTGATTCCTCGTTTCTCTATACCCATGTCTAGTAGGTGTGGCTGTTGTTTTACAATCTTTGGACAGCACACCATGTGTCTTCTTAGCTTCTAATACTGCTGCTGCAGAAATTTTAGGAGTTCTGGATCTTGGGGTAGCAACAGATCTATCAGGGTGTGTATTTGTAAACAAGTAGTTATTTCCAGTAGGGCCACCAGCCACAAATGATCTTCTCTTACATTTTGTATTATCCGCTCTACCTTTTACAGATTCAAACTCATCTGCTTTTAAGACTCTCTTCCCATGCACATTCCTCAAAGAGATCAGGCTAGATTTTGGAGTCTGGGCACACTTATCCTTATAGGGCGTGGGAGATTTACCATAACGGCTTGGTACCAACCTTCCCCTTCTCAAGGAAGGGGAGAGGGGCTTTTCAGCATTTTGAATAGACTATGCTTTTCTGCTTAAGAAGTAAGTACTTACAGATTTATTGGTATATGAATCTTGAAAAATCTTCTTACCTTGCATTTGTTGAGTGTTCTTTGCAGAATCCTTAGGCGTGGTTGTCCCTGTCTTCTTGGTACTCATAATTCTTATTCCTGCAAGACTCAAATTGCAAGTCATCCTCCTATCAATGGAACGCTGAGGCACAGGGCTCAAACTCATGCTGCACACCTTACTATGCAACCTATCATACTTTGCCGAAGAGTCCATTGCCCCAACTACATTTCTTGTGATCTCACTTGCCCTTGTATACCATTTTCTACCTGACCCATTCCTAATATTTTGCAATCCATGCTCATTGTCTATTCCCTTTCAAGCAATCTCTGAAAGTCTTAGATGCTCAGTTGGGCCTAAACTAGCACCTCTTCTCTGGGTAGGACTTGTCCAACTACATCTGCTCTTTCCAATTTCAAAAGCATACTTCTCTATTTTTGACTGTATGCGGGAATCCCACTGAAGAAATTTAGTTGACACTGATCTTCCCCTTCTCTGTTTCTCGACATTCTTGGGCTCCTCTCCTTTAGACACTTGAGATTCATCTACCGCACTGCTATTTAAGCCAGCAGTCTTCTTCGGAGTAGCCCCCTCTACAACCCATTTTTCTACTTGTAAAGGACCATAAGTTCCTTGCTGGTTTTCCTAATTTCTTTCTTTAGTTGTCTATTGAAGCCGCAACGCTTGAAGTTTCTCAGTTAGGCGCATAATTTCTTTCTCTATTTCTTCAATGTTATCTTCGATATGGGTTCTGGACTCTTTGCAATCTCCTCCCAGTCCTTTGTCAACTGTTGGAATTTGCATTGTACTGGCTATGGATTCGACACCCGGACTGCGATTGTCCTTGGAAGTATAGGCTGCTGGGGTGCTCTCCAGAAATGGAATAAGATCATTTGCTGCCAAGGGATGAATGGGCTCCTTCTTGCTTTTCATGGATGGAATAAGATCATTCGTTGTCAAGGGATGAATGGGCTCTTCCTTGCCTTTCTTGGTTCCATTTGATGAAACATCATCCGGAGATTCAGAGAGGCTATAGCCATTATCGTTGTTGTTGGTACCAGCAGAATCAGTGGTACTAACACTACATTCTCCCTCCCGCTGAAAAACCACATTGTCCTTCCACACCACTGTAGAATTACCATTGTCATTGCCAATTGAAGCTACAGGGGATGATGGGGATAAATCTTTGTTGGGTGCATTTGCAGCTGGGTTTGTCTTCACAGGCTGACGATTTTTGAGCGTGGATGTGGATCTGCCAAATATTGCATTAACATTCAGCAAACAGAGAGCCGATAATTGTGTAGAAGGGCGGTGGCACCCTGTATTGGCATTGCTGCTCTTGTTCTCCTGGTTTTCCTTCGATCTCCCAGGAGTCCTCGCTCCTCCTGCTGCTGCGACGCTTGAGACCTTCATCTTACCTCACCTTGTGTGCGAACTATTCCTCTGCGATTCCTCATCTCCACCATATTCTTGTTAACAACCTTGTCTTTCATTATCCGAGGGAACTTTCATTACAGTTTCATTACAGTTTTCAATTCCTGTTGTCATTTCATTACATTTTCTTTCATTATCTGAGGGAACTTTCAATTACAGTTTCATTACAGTTTCCAATTCATTAGAGTCTTTTATTATAGTTTCGAATTCCTGTTGTCGTTTATCGAATAACCCATACTGCAATGACCATGGGCTATTTCATTTTTTTTTATAAAAATTTAACCTGCCGTCGTTCGAACGATGTAGTTTGCAAATGTAGATCTGAGCACTGTTCAAGATTTGCATCGGAATAAAATTATTGATGTGAGACAAGCCCTCCCAGCAACATCTGCTAACGAGCATTCATAATATTTTCATTTTTATTTTATTTTTTTTAAATTGAACTCGCTGTCGCTCTTCCGATGCCCTATAAGTGTCGATCTTCCAACACCTTGAACTTTTACCATTTCCGTCGGTCTTGTGACGCTTTTGAAAGCATGGTTAGACATAGATTGTTGCGACGCTTTGGAGGCGTCGGTATTGCGACGCTTTGTGAACGTTGATATTGCAACACTTTGTAAGCGTCGCAATTGCGATGCTTTGGAAGCGTCGATATTCCGACGTTTTCCATAGGCATCGGTATTGCAACGGTTTGAAAGCGTCGGTATTGCAACAGTTTGGAAAACTTCGGAAGAGCGAAGGTTGTTTGGAAACGTCGTAAAAGGTGTCAGTATTGCGACACTTTTGCAAAGTGTCTGAATTGCGACGTAATGGCTAGCCACGTTTTGTCCGACCTCTAATTATCGCTCTTACGACGACTAAGTGTTGAAATAGCGATGAAGTGGCCATCGGAAATTGGGCCAAATTTTCTAGTGAGTGCTTTTTTCCACTCATTTGGAGCAACTCTCCTTCTCTTTTGTCTTCATCCATTTGATCGTCCCAAATCACTGCACCTGGTATGTTGTCGATCTGCTTGATGTACTCACTGGCATAGTATAAAGAATTATACGATATGTACCCCTCTGCCATAGACCCCTCAGGTTTTTCCCTTTGCCGAACAAAACCTTTCAATTTCTTCATATACCTCTCTAAGAAGAAAATCAAACGACAAGAAATAACCCCAGGTAATTCAACCTCATCTACTAGGTGGATTAGAAGATGAACCTATAAGACCATGAAACTCGTCGGCAGTTCCTTCTCAAACATACAAACAATCTCAACTATCTCTTGACGCCACCACGGACTGCTAGCCACATGAATCTCATTTTACGTGATCCAACGTACAAATGCAGATAATTTAGATATGGTACGTCCTAGGTCTTGAAGGAATTCATGTTTCACACACCCACGTATAAAAAAATGATAATGACACTGCAAAGTTATAAACACGTGAAATAATATACAAAATTAGTTATTTTTATGATCCCCGCATGGGATAAAATTTATTAATATAAAAAATAATAAAATCATGCTTTTGACATTATACGTACTCTTAGAAGATTCAAATGGTCATGTGATTTCAACCTTGAAAAATGGTCATCCATGGTGAAGCAGCGTCGTAGTGAAGACCCGTTTGAAGTTGGCACCCTCACATCCATTATAACATCCTTTTCCAAAGATATGTCATCTTTTTTTAAAATCCATGGGACATCACCTTCTTTGAAAAACCATGAATTAGAGGGACCATCGCCTGCCTCTGATCCCGTACTTTCTAATCGTCTTGGCCAATATTTATTTTTAGTTTTTGAAGTAATAAGATCTTTCCTAACAGCCAATGTGTGACTTTGTTTCGATGATATGTGCCTCCATAAAGAAGATGAAACATTTTTAAATATATGCATGGAATCTAATAAGTGGGAAATCTTAAGATGCTCCCAATATGGGAGGTCATAAAAGATAGATTTCCTTTTCATCCCAATGGGTAATTTCTCAACATAGGTGTTTAATAAATCTAGATCATCAAACTTAGGCTCCCCATTTGAATCGAACATTTCTATGAACTCCTTCTCCTTCTCTCTCTCATATGCTCTAAGCCATTCAACTGGTGTCATTATTGGAGGCCTTTGGGTTCTCTCTCGTTTACCATTGAAAGCGGATGCTGCTCTTCTGTAAGGGTGTTGTTCTGGTAGGAATATCCTGGAGAAATCATACTGTTGTGGAGGTAAATCCCCTCTACGGACAGAGGCGATCCCTACTAGCCCAGACCGGGTCTAGCAACAATCATTCACACTATAGCGCAGGTTCCTAATTGCAACTAAACCGACTAGCAATGAAGGCTTACCTAGAATCCAACGCTGTTGCTTGTAGAAGAGGTGGCGCTCCCATTCCTTAGCTCTGGCAGATCACGATCCCCACGATCTCCGTGATAGGACACCTGCACATGCGAGAAAAAAAATAAACGAAAGCATAAAATCCAGTAGATGCAACTATATGTCAGTCAGAAAGGACATAAATCATCATCATAAATAACAACAAGAGTGGAACCATAACCAATAGTCGTTCATTAATAATCAATCAAAGGAAAATTACAACCATAGTTCTGACGCTGAATTCTCCTTCGGGGGGGTCTCCAGAAGAACACGTCTCGAAAATCCTATCAAGGATGGGACAAAATTCTCTCTTCGGATCTTGACGATAGTCTCCTTGCTTGAAATTGGCCTTAAGGGAATTATGGAGGCTCTTGCAGCATAAGGCTCTTGGAAATTTGGGAACTTGAAGACTAGCTTGCAATGGAGATGGACAAGCTTTTATAGATGGAGGAAGGGGAGTTGAGATCCCTATAATCATGGGATTGGCCCTATCATCAAGGAAGCTTCCATGAGAGGTGGAAAACCACTTCCTCTCTATGGAAATCCGTAGCCAAACCTCCCAACTCAAGATAGATATCAGTTCTTGGATCAGTTAGGACGAAACTTCTGCCATTTATTTTTTAAAAACATTCCTTAAATTGGCTGGCACGAGTGCAACTCTGGGACAGAGCACCAACTGGTGCGGCCTCTTTGAAGTAGTTTCCCCATTGGCGCGGGTACTGAACTGCCTGCTCGCGCCAATGCAAAAAGGGCCAGTTTTAGGGTTTTTCACAAGGAGATGTCTTCAGGGAAATGAAAGCTCTTGTTCAGAGGGATGTCATGAAAGTGGTTTCAAGCCATGTCACTGCTCACAGGTCACGAAATGAGCCCTCCAATGTGCGGGACGGGGATTGCAGGGACGGTGACAAATTACTGTGTAACAGATGCCCCCTAAAGCATGAGGCCCGAGAGAGAGAGAGAGGGGTGAAATGCTTTACGAGAACGTGCCCAACTGAAAACTCCGCCGTTGGAAAACCTGCGTGGATAAATACAACTGATATCTCAAGTACATGATATATATGCAGTATGGGCGCATCCATCTATAACAGAGTATACAATAATCTAGATCCAAGGCATGGACGCAGCCATCCAGTGAGGATCGATAAATAGACTCAGGTATGGTCGCAGCCATCCAGTAAGTGAGTCATGTAACTAATCATAATAATCCACAAAATCGCAGCCTAGATTACAACAGACACAATCCAGGGTCTTTCACTCCATCTCGACCCGAAAAAAGTACAAGTTCAAGCATGCGAATAAATGGGCTGAAGTCGAACATGCGAGAACATCGTCTGATTACCAGCCAATGATAAAAGCTGTTAACAGACGCGAGAGGTACCACCAATAATGATGATGGCCCTCAAGGTACTACAGGTACAATCTACGACATGTGAATCAATGAGCTGGCGTCGAACACCCGTAGAATCACTCGATCGGAGGCCAATAATGAAAACCTCGCGTCGAATGCAAAGAACCTGCCATTGAGGCATGCAGGCTCCAAGGCACCAAAAGGGAGTCTCTGGATCAACTTCCCGGATAATGAGCTGAAGTCGACAGGAAGTGACCTTGATCGAAGGTGGGCCATAATGTTTCCCACATCATCGACACGAGACAAAGGAAAATAATGTTTTTGTGAATCACGATCAGATGAGAATCAGAGGGAGGTTGATATTTTCAGAGGTCAACTTCTCTTGAACATATGAACAACACGATAGTGGACTTGGCAGTATTTGACATCATAAGATCAGAGGTCATAGTGACGAGGCAAAGAGCAGATGAGAGGTCAAAAGGGATTACCCAAACCCACGGAGGCAAGTGAAAAACGTGATGAGATGTCCCCAACCCGACACGAATGTAGACAAGTGCCATGTTCAAGAGCAACATACTGCCGACAAGACAATGATGCTAGTTCCATTTTCCCCACCATTTCTAGCGAGTACCTCTTTATTTTTACACAAGCTTGAAGAGGATACCATATGCTTGTTATAGAAGTCCATCCTAGTACATTTAACTAGCCCTAGGAAGGAGAAACTCGAATATCGTCATTACGACCGAATCCAATGTCATCAGGTTTTAACGAGTCTGACAAAGGAAGAACTCGACGCCTTTTAATATTTAGAGAGTTTGAAAAGACAAAATAAAAGTAAACTCCAATGGTCCCTTTTCGTAAATAGTTCCTCAGATCCGAAAAGGTAGAAAACTATGTCTGAGAAAACCTCCTAGTCGCGATCGGCTAGGGTATTCCTTTTTCGTAAATAATCTATCCCAGCCCGAAAAAGGGGTAAACGTATACCTGGTAGATGTCGTTTCAGTGGCCACTTTAATGAGATCGAAATGACAAGGGACTTGGAAATCTTTTCATGTTTAGAGAGCTTTAAAAGAGCTGAAAGTTGACTCCTCCCCCGGGAGGAACGAGTGGTATAAAGGGTAGCAACTGTTCCTAGAATGGTGGAACTGCCCAAAACATGATAAAAGTCAAGAGACCGCGAACAACATACGCCTACGCAGCCGATTCCTCAGAATCTGCTAACAACTAAGTGAAGGCGTATGATAAACCAAGGTGATGGGGATGATGGAATGAGAAACCAAGGCTCATCCGAAAAAACAGCCGATAAAATGGAAATCACAAGAGGTAAAATGGGGATGGTTTCATTTTTACACAAGCTTGAAATGGAAAGAAACTATGCTTGAAAAAGTAAGCATGCCCCCCGCATGGTGACTCAATTCGAGGTACATGCCCCCCAATCTTTAGTCCATATGAAAGGCAAATGGAGTGAAGGTTCAAGTTACAAGATCACGAGAAAGACTCGACTGGGATTTTACAAGAACTTATCAAAGACTCGAATTGAATGGGAACGTGTTTCATTGTTTTAACGAGGTTGACACATTAAAAGAACTATCCTCAGACACCTTGTTTCATGGTTTAAGGAGCTTTGACACAAGACAAGGAACTCTACTCCAACAACCTTGTTTCATTTTTTAAGGAGATTGACACAAGACAAGAACTCTGCTCGGACAACCTTGTTTCATTTTTTAAGGAGCTTGACACAAGAAAAGGAACTATGCTCCAAGAAACTTGTTTCATTTTTTAAGGAGCTTGACACAAGACAATGAACTGTGCTCCGACCGACCTCATCATAATGAACAAGAAGTCATCGCTTCCAAGATTTCCACTCCCGATGGAAGGAAAACATCCTGGAAGTCAGGACCCAATGCCCCCAAGACTGATGCACAACGGCACTATCACCGAGTATAGGCACGGGGTAGAAGCAGAAGAAGCGACCACGGGGGTATATACATTGTGTGGATAAAAACCAGGAAGGGATGATGGCAGGCCAGCTGCCACATCAGGACCAAAGAACGAAAGCTGATCAATGGTCACGATCCGTCCTTCATGTGGAAAACAAACCACACGAAAAAGGGAGGAGACAAGCGCTCCCATGGCATAGGTGTAATCGCACCCCAAGAGCAGATTGAAATCCAAGGGGCCTGGAACAACCATCACGTCCATATGGACAGTTTTACCTCCCAAAGTAATAGGTAACCTTGGAAGGATCCCTAAGGGTTGACTCGTTCTTCTGTTAAATGCCAACAGATTCTGCGTAACAGGCGTAAGCGGCGGCGAGAAAAAAGCTTGCCAAGTAGTTGAGGATAGAACACTAACAGACGCGCCTTCCTCTATAATGGTGCTGGGTACGACTAGACCAAAAGCCTATACTGTGATCTCGAAAGGCACATAAGACAGAAGGCGATATCCTGAAAATCGATTCCAATCAAAGGAAGTGACCAAACTACTTGGAGGGGCTACCATTGAACCGAGATGGTCTTCCCCTGGTATTACGGAAGAAGAAGGAGCATCCTCCACGACCTCCATCTCGAAGGTGGGAGGAGTATCCTCTGGGACCTCCATCGCGGGAGGCAGAGGAGCAACTTCTTGAGATGTAGGGATAGGAGAATCTTTCTCCAAGTCCGAAGAATCTGAAGAAATAAGAAGAACCTGAGGGTTTTGAGGTCCACTCTCAATGGAAAATACTTGGTGCACCGCAGACGAGGCCAGTTCAACCGATCCCACAACCAATGGTTGGTCGGGAATGGATTCCTAAATTTGAATTTCCGAGGGAGCGAGATTGACCAAGGATGACTCTTGACCAATCGTGGCATCAGCAGGTGGAATACTCAAAGAAAGTCGTTTATAACCAGCCGGGAGGCATGGTGTAGAAACGGTTGCGTTGTCCAAGAATGTTTTGGCTTCATCCATATATGGACAAAGGTGAATGGCATGGTGCCCTTCACACAACTTATAGGGATTGGTAATCTTACCTTGCTTCTTAGGAGCATTTCCAGTACCAGTTGAAGACGTGCCCCCAACTTTACTCCCGGAAGCCAAAGGCAATGGCGGACGACCGCTGGACCATTCTTCAAGCACCTTGGGAATGCTAGGGCAGTCTCGAAGAAGATGGTCTCCCATGCACAACATGCAAGGGAACTTGACTTTCCACGGAGGGTTGGGAGGTTTATCAACGGAAGGCTTCTTAGGTGCAATAGCCGTAGAGCTAATCTCTCCTTTATCAGACTTCTTCTTCTTTGTCTTCTTCTTCTTCTTCTTCTTCTTATCCACCTGGTTACTCGAATCCAGACTTTCACCAGGCGAAGTAGAAGAGGAGGATGCAGAAACATGAGAAGAACGGGAGAGGTCCACCTTAGAATCAACATGATGTTGATTAGGCGGAGGAACTGATTGAACAGTATTCGAGACATTCGGAACCACATAGGTTGAAAACAACCAAACAGGCAACCCAACAGTTAACCCAGGAAGGGACAACGTTGCCATATAAGGAGCACCAACATTCCCAAAAGGAGGAAAATGACCAGGATTCCCATCGGAGGGGATTCCTTGGTTGGTGAACTCCGGAAAATTTTCCATCAACAACTCAAAACCGCACACGGGCTAAAAACCAAGGCACACAATCAAACGGCCAACAAGAAAATCTAAAAGGGTGTGTGATCGCAGGCGATTTATTTTACCACATTGAAACTTAGAAACTTCACCGTTTCATGTTTTAAGAGTCGAGAAACGGTTGAAAAGGTGACTCTATCTCTTTCAGATTTGATGCAAGCATGAACGGACAAGCGCTTGGTGATCCTTTCAAATTTAAAGAGTCAGAAAAGATCAAATGACTACTCCGAAAAACTAGGAAAAGGGTGTACCAAGTAACCGTGAACTGCAATATACACCTTGGTTTCAAAATGAAAAAGAAATCAACCAAGGACTTAACGTACGTGCAGGCAATCTCCCCGAATGCTGTGTCCGGTGTATCACGGGTATAGGTCGGCAAACTCAGCTTCCTATGGATAAAGGATTGAAACCTAGTGGGGTCTCCCTTTATATACGCGACGGTACGGGGAGCACAAGTCCATACTAGCGCTGTCTAAAGCCAAGAGGCGAAACGACAGCTACTAGGTTTTAAGACGCCAGAACACGTCTCTAGCCTAGACCTCTAAATGTGTTTCATTAGATTTCAATGCTGCCTTAGTGTAAATTGAGTAAATTTTAAAGTTTATCTTCAATTACGTTTCAGTTTTCAGGCCCTAGCGAATGTAATGTCTCAAAATATCATAAATGCACTCTATATGCCACAGTATATCATTTCATTCGATGAAAGCTATCTAGTTAAGGGAAGAGCTTCAAACAATGATGCAACAAACAACAATACTGTAAACGAAATTTTTCCAAACTAGATGACTTTCACTATCCAAAAGTAATTTCAAACATTCAACGATGTGAATAATGCAATGTAATCTATGCAAAATCCTCTTTTCCGAAAACTATGCAATTGTAATCTATGCACAATTTCCTTTTCTTTTCAAATGATAAGAATGCACTCAATGCATTTTTCGATAAAATGAGAATCTACTTAATGCATGCTTTCAATGAAAGAGAATGCACTCGTAGCGATTTTTAGCTTTCAATCATTAAACAATGTGATATAAGTTCAATGATAAATCTCAAAAATACTTTTCAATGCAATGTGATCTAATGCATTTTAACAAAAAGGACACTTTGAGACAAAAACTAAATAAACGCAAATCTTCTTAATGAAGGATGAACGCAAAAGAGATGTAAACAAACACTAAGAATGCAATCATTGTTTTAAAAACTTTGTAACGAAATCCCTCAAAAGGTGACAAGACATATGAGGTCAAACACAAAGAGGACTTCCAAAGCAAGAGATCAAAACAAGGCATTCATTCCCTTTTACACAAACAATCATGGAAAGAATACATTCCAACCAATGAGAAATGTAATCTATGCTCATACAGTGAAAAGATCGGAAGGGAAAGACACACTGGTGAAGGATTTAGGGAAAAATTCTCAATTTTCATACATCCTGAAATTGGCTTGACTTGTACATTGATAACTAGCGCCAACTGGCACGACTTGCACATTGACAACTAGCACCAATGGCCAATTGGTGCGGGTTGCTAACTGACAACAAGTGCCAACGCCTGAAAATGAAAAAAAACAAAGAATTTCTCCCAACCAAGACCAGACTCATCACTTCAAGGAGAATCTCCAAGACTCAAATGAACCATGTAATCTAGGCTCAAAGTGAGAAACACACAGATCAAGCTCAGAAAGCTCAAAACAGAGTAAACCCTAGTGCCTCACAGGATTGGCGCGACTGTGAGGCTGTAATTAGCGCCAGAAAGCAATTGGCGCGGGTAATACACAAGCAACCTGCGCCAATGGGCATGACTGTCAAGCTGAAAAGCGTGCCAGTCGAGTTTCCCAGTCAAAAAATAAAAAAAAGCAATCCAACAAGCAGACTAGTGATGATCAAGCTATCAAAGACCAAAATTCACAGAAATAACCAGCCCAAAATAGCTGATCGAGCAAGGAGGATCAAGAATCGACCGAAAAGACAAGACAATGCTTAAAGGGTTCAGTTTACAAACTAAACCGAAGATTGACTGAAGCAGCTTTGATCTACTTTGCAATTGCAGAGAAAAAGCGTTTCGAAGGCTATCTGGCCAACTTCAGGCTCCGTCTATAGCTTATAAAACGAACGACAACAAGCTAACGATCCCAAGCAGAGTCGCAGCATTGTTGTAAATCGAAATCCCTGCGGGACGATGATCCTACTAGCCCCCAGGAGCGGGGTCTAACAACAATCATTCACAGCTATAAGCCACGGGTTCCTAATTGCTTCACATAAATGGTAATGAAGTCTTGCACAGATACAGCAACATTGTAGAAAGAGGTGGCGCCGGTTCCGCCCATACCCGCGGATACGGTGCACGATCATAAAATGAGACACCGCGCCACTGCAAGAAACAAAATAAATGCAAGCGTAAAATCCAGTATATGCAACTATATGTCAGTCAGAGAAGACATAACTCATCATCATAATCAACAACAGAAGTGGAACCATAACCAATAGTCGCTTATCATTAATCAATCAAAGAAGAATACAACCATAGCACTGACGCTGAATTCTCCTTAGGAGGGTCGCCAGCGAAACACGTCTCGAAAAAGCCTGTCGGG
Organism: Pinus albicaulis; assembly: GCA_034641835.2. Lineage (NCBI taxonomy): Eukaryota > Viridiplantae > Streptophyta > Pinopsida > Pinales > Pinaceae > Pinus > Pinus albicaulis. The sequence goes on from CM076575.1 coordinate 884,540,164, forward strand.
GATGGGACAAACCTCTCTCTTCGGATCTTGTGATAGTCTCACTTGACAGAAGTGACAGCAAAAGAAATTATGGAAGGCTCTTGTGACATAAAGGCTCAGGAATTTGGGAGCAGGCAAGCACGTGGAGATGAAGCTTGTAGATGGAGGAAGAGGAAGTTGGAATCCCTATGTCATGGAAGATTAGCCTATCCTCAAGAGTCTCCATGAAGGTAAACTCCTTCCTCTCTGTGGAGAACCGTGGCCAAACCTCCTCATGAGACAGATATGGGTTCTTACGGATTAGGTTAGACCAGAAAACAACCATTTATTTTTAAAAACACTCCTTCAAATTTGATTTAGGATGCTGAAGTGCGACTCTAGGACGAGCGCCAGCGTGTTGCCTCTTTGAGTGTTTTCCCGATGTTTGGAGAAATCTTGAGCACTGCTCGCCTGATGCAAAACCATTTTAGGGTTTTTCACAAGGAGATGTCTTCAGGGCAATGAAAGCTCTTGTTTAGAGGGATGTCATGAAAGTGGTTTCAAGCCATGTTACTACTCACAGGTCACGAAATGATCCCTCCAATGTGAGGGACGGGGATTGCAGGGACGGTGACAAATTACTGTGTAACACATACACTGGCTTTCATAGGTCCTTGGACCATTTAGCTTTCAGAGAAGGTCCATAACATTTACATCCAAAATACCCTTTTGGTACAAGACCTACAAGATTATATTTGTATACATTAATTAATATGAATGGCACGTTAAAGAATATCATGAAGATCAGAAAAAATATTATTACAATGAATTAAATAAATAATATGTGAAAGAATATTGTTACATTATATATAAACAAATCAATAAATTAAACATGTAATTTACCAGAGCAAACTCCTAAGCCTAGATAATCATGTGTCGTGTAAGCACATATGCCATACAACGTAAAACTGCTCTCTACTGTGATGGGTCTTGATACATCGTATACCTTTATCCCATCCCATAATTCCTTCAATTCATCTACTAGTGGTTGTAAGTAGACATCCATATTCTTCACTTGTCTTCTACCAGGGACTATGAGAGCCAACATAAGATTTTCATTCTTCACAGACAACCATGGGGGGATATTGTTATTGATCACTAGGGCAAATAAGGCAGTTTAATTACACATGAGAGGAGACATGAGTTAACCATCCATGGCTATCTTTTGAGTGTAGACACCATAACACCATTCTTAATTTTTTTGGGCCATGTATCCTCTATATGCTTGTAAGCCTGTTGAATCAATTGGAAAACACCTGCTCACAACTTTCAACGCACATGTGAGAGCATGCCATCCTTGCGGCATGACTGGTGTTTTAACGAAAGAGCCTTCTGAATCAGCAGGATTATAGGCACGTGCCTCTGTATCTTGAGAGGACCGATGCCCGGTTACCCTTGTTTGGGTTTATCATACCTATCCCGGCCTTACATTTCGAGGACACATCTCTATGTACGCATATTCTCTATATAAAGCCAATCATTTGGTTATGCATGATGATATGTACTCAACATAACATTTACAACAATTTCGTTGCTCTTGACGACTGCGGGAAAAGACATTATCACTAGGAAGAACCTTATCTTTTAATAACTTGTAGTTGGTGATCGTGGAAAAATATATGAATAAATGTACATTAATTTCGATATAGTTATTAACGTTCATAAAATTTACCATTTGTAATGTTCATTGCAGTGTATTGATTATATTTCAAATTTATATAGGGGGAGTACTTTATGGTGACTTACCTCAAAAGTTTCGAGAAACATGCATTCGACAAGCAAAACTTTTCTTTCACAGGGTTATTAGGTAACATTCTCATCTGGCGGGTAGACTTTGGTAAACTTTCGAGTCCCAAAGGGGGAGTGGTGGAAACAAATTTGAGCTTTTACTTGATACAAGTACGACGATATGAGTATGATCCCCTAGCTGATCATCATTTTAGAATGCATCTAACAACATTGTCTCCATGGCAGTCGTATCCCTTAAGTAATCATCCATACCAACCTCTATTTCTTTGCCTCCATTGCTAGCTTGTGAAGAACTACTATTGCTATAGTCATTCTTAATTGGTGAATCTAGACGTAGTGAGAATTGATTCGGTGGTTGATTCAACCGTTCTAGATATCATTCCTCTCCAATTTTTTCTCTTAATTCAGTCTTTTCTCGATTTGACATTGTCGTGGGGTGCAACGGAATATGGTAGGTAGGTCATTCATCATCACTAAAATCCTAATATTTAAAAAAAAATTGAACATGATTAGTACAAAATATATGATATCAATTAGTAACCACGTTGACAATATTGCATGATTATAAATTGGTTTGACGTTGATATAATTACATATTAATCAATATATATACCAAAAAATTATAATTATAATTACCATCATTGTCCTGGGATTGTGGCTAGAAGATGCAATATTGTTACAATTGGCAGGGTGAAGTGGTTGTCCATTTTCATCTACTAAATGCGCCTTGCGGTATGCAGCTCCTGATAAGAACTTCCGACGTTTTGGAGCAGTTTGAATATTTTGTGCATCTGAAATCGATGTTGAATCTACATGAACCTGCAAATTTGTATACATTAAAAATTTAATTAAGTTGTGCATGATTGACTGCATGGATAAAAAACATATATAAATTCAATTAGATAGTGAAAAAATAAAACAAATCTGAAGTAAATATTACGTCTCCACATGGATAGGGAGAACTCCACTATGGACTTTGATAAATATTATGGAACGAGCTGGATTTTGAAGAATTGTCCATTCCATATAATATATGATATTTTCTCTCTGCATTTGAGAAAAACAAAAATAAATTTTGGTGTACAAACTTCAATGGCATTCCAGTGCATAATGTACAGATAACCGCACCAGTGAGTTTTTTTATTTTGCGCACCAGTGCCATTTTATAAAACAATGCACCAGTGCAGTTAAATTAAAGGATGCACCAGTAAACGAATAACCGCAAATAAAAAAAGGGAAACCCTATTTTCTTTAAGTGAAAAAAAAGCGGTAAATTGAAAAATGGGCGGAAAAATATTTTCGAAAATCTAATTTCATAATTTTTTTTTTTAAATACTAAACACTTTTCATTATTTCACTATTTTTGCAAAAAAATTCAGCCAGAGATGTGCAGGATACATACCTGGAGAAAACAGAGCACGAGAGCATTATGGAGCAGTGAAATACGTTAGAACATAAGTATTCAGACAATTAGAATTCCAAACCTCTAGTTAGTCAAACCCTGTACCATAGAATTTCAAATGACGTGAGCAATTTTATTATTTTTTTGTACTTTTTTCTACAGTTTTTATGTAGTAAAATAAGAAATCAAAGTCTATTGTTTATTTTACTTTTTTTTTGTAGTTTATTTTATGAAGTAAAATAACAAAATCAAAGCTTATTGTTTTTTTAACTTCTTTTCTTTCTTTCTTCTTTTTTTTCTTTTTTCTGTAAGCTTTTTTATCTTTTCTGCAGTTTTCAGAAACAAAAATAAAAAAGAAATCCATTTTTACAAACAAAACCCTAGATTCTTTTTATTTCTGCCCTTTCTTCTCCCGCTTTCTTTTCAATTTAGATTTATAGGGTTTGTATAGTCATAATACATCCAACCCATGGGATGACTTGCATATTCGAATCCCAATCCATGTTGGCCCTTGTGTCAATCTTAAAAAAATACATATTTTTTTCCATCAGTGCGCCCTGCGTAACAGAGCGCACTGGTGCGCTCGGTTATAACAGCGCACTGCGAAAGTACAATGATAAAAAATAAAAAAATAAAAAATGTTTTTATCAGTGCGCCATATGTAACATATGGCACCGATGCACTATTGCATTACGATGCAGAGCAAACGTGTTGTTTTGCAAAAAAAACCATTTTAGAAACAAACCCTACATTCTTTTTGTTTCTGCCCTTTCTTCTCCCACTTTTTGTGATTTAAGAATTAGGGATTTTCAATTTATGTTTATAGGATTTGTATTTCTAAATATAAGCCTAAGACATCCAACCAACAGGAGGACCTACATAGTCAGATTCCAATCCATGCTGACCCTTGCATCAAGCTTTAAAAAATACAGACTTTTTTTTTTTCGGTGCGTCCTGCATAACATAGCGCACCGGTGTGCTCGGTTATTGCAGCGCACCACGAAAGTACAGTGATAAAAAATAAATAAAAAATATGTTTTTATCAGTGCGCCAAATGTAACATATGGCACCGGTGCACTATTTCATTATGACGCACCGCAAACGTGTTGTTTTGCAAAAAAAACCATTTTAGAAACAAACCCTACATTCTTTTTATTTCTGCCCTTTCTTCTCCTACTTTCTGTGATTTTAGAATTATGAATTTTCAATTTATATTTATAGGGTTTGTATTGCTAAATATAAGCTTAAGACATCCAACCAACGAGAGGACCTGCATAGTTTGATCCCAATCCATGTCGGCTCCTTGCGTAAACTAAAAAAAAAAAAAGTTGTCGATGCGCCCTGTATGGAATAGCGCACCAGTACGCTTTATTCTCCCAACGCACCACACAAGTACTGTGATAAAAAATTAGAAAAACAAAATATTTTTTCAGTGTGCCATTTGTGAAATATGCAGCCGGTGTGCTATTTCATTATGGTGCACCATGAACGTTCTGTTTCGAAAAAAAAACTTTCAAAAGATACGTACCTTATATTCTTTTTGTTTCTCCCCTTTCTTCTTCCTCTTTCTATGATTTTAGAATTAGGGCTTTTCGATTTAGATTTATAGGGTTTGTATGGCTAAATATAGACCTAATACATCCAACTGACGGGACGATTAGCATAGTCGGATCCCAATCCATGTGGGCCCTGGCATGAATTAAAAAAAAACCGATTTTTTTATCGGTGGGCCTGGAGTAACGTAGCACACTGGTGCTCTTTATTTTACAAGGACACCGCAAAATGCAATGTAATAATTTTTTTTTTTTTAATCGATGCGCCATATGTAAAGTATGACATCGATTTCTGCTAAAATACTAACACTAGAAAATTTTTATTATTTTATCATGGTTAACTGGTGTGGTCATTGACATGTAACACACTGGTGCTCCTTGTTGACATAGGGCACCGTACGGTATATTATACTGTTATGGCGGTGTGTTTGGAAGAGAGACACGCAACGACGTTGGTGCGTAAACCATGAATGGCGCACCGTTTTTTGAGATTTTTTTTTAACTTGAAAAGTTGACAATTTATTTATAAATGTATTATTGAATGATATGGTACAGGTTTGAGATTGATAAAGAAATGAGTGACAAGAGTCAAGTAACAAAAACACTGATAACACATCAAGAAAAGAAAAAAAGGCACGTTCTTTGTAAAAATTTTACAAAAAAATTATTTTTGAACTATATGTAAGTTTAACTAATATGTATTGTTTACTGTGTATCATGTAGAGACACAAAATGATGAAGCTCGATAAGATTATTTCTGATCTAGGACCAGAGGAGCGTAAAAGCTTGATGGAAAAATTGCAAAAGGATGAATCAGGTGAATGAAAAAATACTATCAATCCAATATGAGTTTGTTTTTTTAGTTTTCTTTAATAATATAATTAAAATTATTAGATAACATGTGTGAAAAAGTCTATTAATTCACATATGTTTAATGTTCTATAGGGACCAACAAATCAGAAAAGGAATGTTGTTCTAAGAAAAGAAAAAAATAGAACATGCAAATGAAAATGAATTGGTCCTTAGCTCATCTGGAGTGGTGCTGGAGGTTAATGAAAGGGGGAAGAAATTTTACAAAAATTTGAGGGATCTAGTGGAATGAATGTATATACATTCTTTCCACTTACAATACAAAAACCAATCCAATGATTCCAAGAACCAAATTTTATGTAAACTACATGAAGAGTTTCCAAAGAATTGGTCAATGAGACATGTCAGAATTTTCATAGAAAAAATGTACAAAAAAAAAGAAGGAATGAAAAAGTAATATTCCTTTAGATGTTTGTCTAGAATTATTTATAAATATCACTTTTGTTATACTTACTTTTCATATATCAATACAAAAATTAAACAGTTTATTGTCATGTTACATTTTCAGGAAGATTATGAAAATCTCAAAAGATGAATGAGCTGATATCAGAGATATGCCAGTAGGAATGTCCAAAGAGGTGTACAAGGAGATGGTCAAAGAAATGGAAAAAATTGCATCGTTGGAGGAGCCATCTCAACAACAACTTGCTTCAAATGTAATATGTAATCATTGATTTTTTCAATCATTAGGTAAAATAAATAAACAATTTAGCATTAAATATTAATTTTCAAGTATTTTATTGCAGAAAAGAAAAGAAAATGGAACCCATTCAGCACATAAAACAGGACGACAAGGAAGAAAAGGATTGATATCTAAGTTTGTGAGTAATTGTTACTTCCTTATAGCAACTTAACTAGATTTCATTTTTTGTATTTTTTAAGTTGTTTTACAAAAATCATCATTGACTGTTTTCAAACAACTGCTAACATACAAAGAAGAACCATCAGAGGAATTGATTGAAATTGGGTTAAATATGGGTTGTGCATATGTGTTGGCATATCAGAACCTAATTATGGAATTTGTAAGCATTTATCATTCTTGTTTTACTTAGCTCTGTCTATAATTAATAGAAAAAATAAATCTTTTATATTAAATATATGATTTGTTATGGGGTATATAACTTGCAGGAAACAAAGTATGGCACTACGCCAATAGATCAAATCTTGAAAGATGGCATGTTACATGGTTTTGAAAGAATGTGTATAGTTTATGAGTCAATTTTTGCATTGGTACGCCATCTCTTTTCGATTTACATTGATGTATATTATTTAATATTGCAATTTTCATTATTCTCAGCAATGTATATACACTCATTACAGTTTATTTTTATGTTTCTAGATGGAAGGTGAAGAAGAAGAAAAAAATCAAAATCGTGAACAAAACATTTCTAAAAATAACCCAAGTCATGGAAGTAGCTCTAGCAGTGACAGCAGCGCAAGCGAAGAATGATGATCACTATGTTTGGATATAAAAGCAAGGCGTTGTATTTTTTGAAAAATGTCTATAAAATTAGACATTTTATTGTAATGGACATAGTGTCCAAATTTAAAGATAAAGGGATACCAATAACTGTCCCATTTTGTATGACAAAGAATGTCTTATTCATATATATATATATATATATATATATATATATAATAAAAAATGTTTCAATTTATTCTATTGTGTTCTCTATTGTCGCTATTGCGTTCTCCATTGTCGTTCTCAAATGCACTAATAAAAATTTAATTCATATGAATATTTTTATAAGATATATATGTGTCAACTTTTGATGAATAATGAATTTTAAAAAACCACAATAATTTTGATATGATATAACAAATTAATCCAAATATCACATTCGAATGTATTAATAAAAATTTAATTAATATGAATATTGTTATAAGATGTGTCGACTTTTGATGAATAATGAATTTAAAACAATCACAATAATTGCACTGTCACAGGTCGATGTTTCTAAAAAATACAAAATGAAAACCGATGCGTGTATACTTACACCGGTGCGCTTGTATTCTTAAGCACCCCGGTGCGTTTTTACGACCTATGGGCATCGCGCAAATACCAAAACTGGTTAAAAATATCGAGGCATTTGTGTGGTACGGCTCTCCGGTGCGTTTATGTCTATCTACGCACTGGTGCCTTTTTACGACCTATTAGCATCGCACGAATATAGATACAAATTATAAATCTCGGTGCGTTTGTGTGATACTATGCACTGGGGCATTTTTGTGTCTATACACACTGGTGCATTTAGATGACCTATGGGTACCGCAAGAATACCGATACCAATTATAAATCTTCGTGCATTTGTGTGATACTGCGCACCGGGGTGTTTAAGAGTCTATATGCACCAGTGAATTTGTATGACATATTTTCACTACATGAATATCGATACCAATTATAAAGCCCGATGCATTTGTGTGAAAGGACACACCGGTGCATTTCTATAAGTCTACGCACCGGCGCGCTGATACGACTTATGGGCACCGCTCAATTCCTAAGACCAATTATAACATCCCCGTGCGTTGTATCACCAACACTACACTTGGTGTTGTTTATATATCTTAACGGCCAGGTGCATTCTCCTTAGACCACCCCGGGGCGCTGTCCACAGGTATGCACCAATGTGTTAAATCCCGATTAGCACACCGATGAAAAAAATATCCGTAGTAACCTCTGGCCGCCCATTTTTTTTTGGTTGTGTTGAATTTCCATTAAAATCTCTACTAAAACCTCTGTAACCATAAAAGAATGTGGTAGCATATGTTTTTTTGACAATTTGGCCAATTTTATAACACTAAAAACCTCCTTTATAACCTCCGCTAGAGGGTCTTTTCCTTGTAGTGAAAAATTCTATGTACTCATTCTAAATGCATTCTCCACTATCGTCAGACCTTAAGACATTAGATTCTTCCATTTTTAATTTTTGATCGAAGCCTTGAAGTCCTTGAACATATTGAAGGCCTCATCCTTATGATTTAAATAATCTATCCATGTATTCCTTGATAAATCATCGATGAAGGTTATGTAGTAGAGATGGCCACCTAGAGAATGTATGGGCATTGGTCCACATATGTCAGAATGAATGAGTTGGAGAATTCCATTAGTTTTATTATTGCTATAAGGGAATGGTCCCCTTGTCTTCTTCCAAATGGAACACCTTGAACATACTCTGTCATGTTGAGCTTGAACTTAAAGGATCCGAAATACCAAAATTTTCAATTTCAGAAGAGATTCATAAGGTAGATGTGCCAATATTCAGTGCCATAGCTCATTTCAATGATTAGTGTCGTGGACCATTGCTAGAAGAGATCTTCTGGTGACTCTACAAATTCCTTCTACTCTGGATCCCAATGTAAATGCATCTTTCATTTGGTATTCCCTTGACCAAGTGAGTAATTTTCCTTTAATAAAGGTGTTGTGCTATACAACAACCCCCATTTATTGTTCATAAATAGGGACCCTTTAGAAATAAATAGGAAAATCCGTTTTAAAATTTCTTTTAAAAACACTTAGAAAATAAAATTTCTGCCTAAAGAGGACTGCTTATCACATATTTTATCCTTCAAAAATAATCCTAAATCATAAAATTTGAGAATTACGAAATGCGCTCTTTAAAAAGCATTTCCAAAGAAATAAAAACATTTACTTTCCTTTTTTTGCATCGCACTTGATTTAGTTAGGACTTAAAGAAACAAAGTAATATAAGTTGCGACAGCCGCAGACCCGACGAAGTGAATAAACTCAAAAATATAAATCCTTTTTCGTTATTGCATCCACTTTAAGCTTTCGCAAATCACATCACGCATGAATTATAATATAGACTTAAAAGTATCTTTCAAATCTTGTGATCTACAATTTGCGCAGATCGCATTTCGCAACATTTATGAGAAAATCATGGAATATTATAAGGAATCATTGCGATTTGCGCATTTAATGATATTAGCGTGTGAAAAGCGACTTATGTCATATCAAATTGAATTTCAGATCTTAACGGATTTAAACAATTGATAAGTATTGTGTGCAAATTCATGTGAAGCCATGTCAAGCATTAAATTTTGAAATCATAAGGAATTATGAAGAGATGATTGATAATATTGACAGTTTTTTGCATGAGTTTGAAATAAATCCCTGATATATCTTTGTAATGCTCGTTATATGATATATTTCACTTTTATCTCAGGAAATCAATTATCAAGTTAAGAAAGTCAGAGATGAGTAAAATGGGTAAAGAGGTGTCTCAAGCATCATCTTCAGAGGATACAGATATGCCTTTGTTATTTTTAGACACTGTCCATAACAAGGATTGTGGCATTTCTTCATCGGAAGCTATGTATAAAATTTTTTAGGATCAAGGACCAAAGGTGATAACAAAAACATATGCGACAGGTACAGATTCCACCTCTGATGCAACCATTTTCGATGTTGCATGCTTGTTTATTCACAAAATAGCTGCAAGACCGAATATTATGCCTTACACGGATATGATTAAGTGGGCAGTTGAGAAATTAAATATTGAAGATCAAGTTTTCAAGAATTCCAGAGGAGAGATTATGGGCTCTTTCAAAGTCGAAGATTTGACATCCATGCATCATCTACCATCTCCGCAACAGAAGTATGATAATAGATATGTGCAAATGTTTAGAGCTAAACATCCAGATCTTATCAAAGTCATCAATGAAAGGAAATACAATGAAGGGAAATTGAAGCAGGAAAAATCTGGTACATACCCCATTACACAAATCCCTTATCCTTATTGCTATGCTGCTGGTATGTTGTGTAGGCTATTTTCCAAACCTGATAGTACTAGGTTCACTAGAGATTGGGTTCCCTTAATTGAAGCAATCATCAATTCATCCATTTTGAATTGGGCAGACCTTTTATCCAATTATTTAGCCAAAAATATTGTCGAATATAGGAATAAAAGGAGTGCTTCATCCCAAGAAAATTCACCCTTTTACATGTCCTGCATAATGACATAAAGAAATCATAACCAACAGAGTAGGTTCAAAATCAATGAGTCGGCACCTCCTTATATTAAAGGACATAATTTCCTTTCCCCCTCAATCTAGCGAAGGGTTGGGATAACTACTTGACAGTAACCGGTAAGGAGAGGGCCTCTTCTACATTTCCAATCATGGGTTGGAAATGGACCATTAAAAACCCTACCCCAATTCACATATACCATGAAGAACTCTGGGACTCTAAATTCCACCTATATTTCTACAAAGTATGTTATGGAGTCATGTTGCCTATGTATCAAATGATTTTCAATGAAAATATCCCTAGGGTTTCCAAAGAAGTCAACAAAGATATTCTTCCTATAGCTAGATGATTTGTTGAAGAGAAATTCACATATGTTCAAGTATTTGGAAGTTCTGCTCTTCCACATGTTTTTCCATATTATGTTCTAGATAGATTGTTTGTGAGAGAGATAGCTTATCAGTTCATCAATGCTGTCACAAAACAATTAAAAGATGATAAAAAGGATATTTGGCCTTCTTTCCCTCTACAGTGCGACACCTTCACTTTGGCTAATATTGGCCATACATACAAAGAGGTTCCTAATATTCAGTTGTTAAATCTAGCATTCATGCCTGGAATATTATATGACCCCAATGATGTAATTAAAAATTACATGGAAAAGCTCAAAACAAAGCCTTTCATAAAGGAAGAAGATAAATTTGATGACTTCTCCCAAGGAGTCGAAGATTTTTCTGATATTGTTAAAAGGATTTCTAGTCAATCAAGTCAAGAAGAGGCTGAAGCCTTTCAGGTATATAGAAATGAGAGATTGAAACATGTCCCTTTGAATTTTTTAGTTATTGAAGAAGAAAAACATACTCCAAGTGTCAGTCTTGATGAAGAAATGAAAGATGGCTCTGAAAATGAATCTAGTCAGTCTCAACAACACTCTAATAAGTCAGATCAATCTGAGGATGAATCTGAATCTACAAAAGAAAATTTGGAAATCGACCAAATTCTTCAAGAAATAGATTTGCAAGAGAAAACAAAGAATAATGGCACTAAATCAAATTTAGAGGCAGTTCAAAAGGATCAGAGCACGGTAGATCAGTCTAAATCATCTCAAGGTAAAGACCTAGTGAATGAATGGGAACAATTTTCCCAAGCAATACAGACTCCTAAAGAAAAGGTCAATACTGACAAAGCAGCAAGTTTTCAAACGCCAGAGCCTTCTCAGAAAATAGTTGAAACTTTCAACCCTCTATAGAGAATCCCAACAACACAAAGCAAAGAAATCATTCTGGCTTACTCTACAGATCAAATCATCCTAGAGATTGAAGACATTCCATCATTGGATATTTTCTACAATCCCAGCCACAGAGCTGTGGTTAAAACAAATAAGAGAAAAATAACTAATGAGACAACTCCTAAAACGACATATGAATCAGTTGATGTCCTTTGTAGGATTCATTAGAATATCCCACTGATCATCTGACTAAATTGTCACAATATGAAGGAGCTTATGCCACAACCACTGTAGATAAGACAACTGAAGTTAGAACCTTGTTGAAACAGAAAGAATCCATAATACAGGAATTAGAACAAATGTTAGATGCAGAAAAAGTCAAGACTACTGAAAAAATCAGAGAAAGTTTAGCACAGTTCCATAAATACATTAAAAATCTTAAGTTAGAACATCATGCAAAGCTTAAAGAGAAACAAACACAGCTGGAAAAATCCATGGCAGAGTTACAGAATCAATCACAATCAGAAAAGTTCATTAAAGAAGCACTTGAGATAAATGCTTTGATAAAGAAAGAACAAAAAATATTTTGTCATAAAGCTACTACGATTGATTCCTATTGTGATTCCAATAAAATAATGATTCAAAAAATTGCAATCCAAAAACTAGAATGTGAGAAACTTAAAAAGAAAATTGAAGAACACATTTAGTGGCAAGACTCGGGTATGGGAAAGCAAGCTAATATACCACAAATAGATAAGATTTACAAAGAATTATTATTTACATAATGGGAAGCACAGATCATCTGAATAGAAAGAGCAGCAACCAAGAAATCCAACAAATCAAGTGAGGTGATACAACTCTTATGTGACCAATTGTTAAAACATGACTTCTTGAATAAAGCACGCGTGATGTGTTTTAAATAACAAAAGAAGTAGAATTAAAATGGACACAGAGAGCAGAACAAAAGGATTAAATAATCAACAAAGTCAATAAGTTTGATCAGTAAAATTATTGGAATTTTTTTATCAAACTTTATCATCAACAACAAACTCTTCTATTTCTCACAGAATTAGCCAAAAAGTCTCAGTTGACAATCTAAAATGCTATCTTCAAGGACCAAATTAGATCACAAATATCTCAGCCACCTTAGCTCAAGATAATGCTATATATCTGCCAACTTCGTGATCACACAGAAATGCATGATCCATAAAGTCAGGATTATCAGTTCTAAATTCCTAGATTATTATTCAAGTTAAGTTTCAGAGAAAGGTTGTTTGAAACCTCCTCTACATTTTTGAAAATAATTTAATTAGTTTGTAGTTAGTTTTAGTATTTAAACCCTTCTCATGCATTTAGAGAAGGGTCCAAGATTGTTAAGAACATTTACAAAGAGTGCTTATTTCTAAGTAAAGTTTGTGGATGCTTTGATGAAGTAATGGAAATGGCCTTTTCAGTTATAAATATCATTTTGTTAAATCACTATTGGTTCACTTCTATATTCTTTGAACGACTCTTTGATTGAAGAATTGGATACAGCCTATTATCACTAATCTGATAAGCAGAAGTAATACACATTTGGTACTATTATCATGTATGTTATTTTTGTTTCTTAATGTTAGTGATGAACTCAGCTTTCATGAATTGTATATGGAATTAATTATTTATGTCTGAAATATCTGTTGCACTATTGTACAATATAAAGATACAAATTAGTTATTTCATATATGGTCATCAGATAAATGTGATATATCTTTCATTTTCTTTTGATTAACTATTTTTCAAGAGAATCATCTTACACAGTAATAATTCTATTAAATCTGTGATGATTTCGTCATCACAGATTGACTAGATATCTTTTTAGATCGCATTAAATTACTATCCCCTGGTTAGATTAAATTTAATTCAAAGTTTTTCATTTAGAAATAAATTTATCTTAGTTTTTAGTAATTCATCATTGCAAAAATGTTTTGAAAAGAAATCCCACAAATTATCTTAAAAAACCCAAACCTGGGAAACTAGTCCTATCACACCCAGTCGGAGCCACTACCCCAAATGGAAAAGGAATTGCTTTAAGGTCCAGACCGGGTGGTTATCCCCCTTTGTTGTTGCCACGGATTTCTGAAGCCTCAACATTTTTGGCGCTAGAAGGAGTGCCTGACTATGAATAGCATATAAGTCTAAAATTCAAAATAAAAGCCATCATAAGAGTCGATCTCTCCAAAAGCATCCTACCACTTCCCAATCACAATCTAGATCACCAACTTAGAAATAGGAAGTAGTAGAAATCTTTCCATCATCTCCTGAAGTATCACGTTATCCACCTACTTCGAAATTCATTCCTGAATCTCTCGAAGTTCAGTCTTTAATTCAGTAATTAGAAGGAATATCTATTTTTGATGAAAAGCCTATTAACCAAGAAAATTCTGAGGAAAGTATTACTTCTTTATTTAGAGAAATTGGTATTTTAACTCGATCTAAAAGTGAGAAGCTTGGAATTCCCCCTTTTGAGTTTCCATTATAATCTCATCGAAAAAAAGTTTCTATATCCAGATCTAAGTCAGAAACAAGTGAAGTCACATCAAATTTTCCTCCAGTCATTCCTCCACATACTTCTAATCAATCCACATCTTCTCTATCTTCCATTTCTTCTACACAAACAATTGGTGATGTCACAAGTAGTATTGTTCAAGTTGTAAGTTCTTCATTCATTACCCCTACTTATGGATCTACTTCTACATCTTCAAAAACTCAAAATCCAGTTATGGCTAATCAACCTTGGACGAATCCTGGTGCTGTATTAATAGAAAATCCTAATCCTCTTCTAGATTATCCAGAAAAATGGTTACCTAAATATAATCCATATGATGGTCTTCCTACTGAAGAACACATCAATAATTTTATGTTAGTCATGAATTCAAAAGGAATCACTCATGAATATGTTGTATTAAAATTGTTTCCATACACTTTACAAGGATCTGCGGGATCCTGGTACTTCTCTCTTCCAGCAAGATCTATTTCCGATTGGGCAACCTTTGAACAAGTTTTCTTGCAAAATTTAGAGATGATAGGACTGTTGCATCCTTAATCAATGCTCTTTCCAATCTTAAAATGAATTCAGGTGAAAAGATCAAAGATTTCAACTCCAGATTTAACAAGTTATTAAATAAAATCCCAAATGCTTCTAAACCTACTGTTGATGTACAGATAGAATGGCATATTTCTTCTTTACCTTCTAATATAGTTATGTTTGTAGATAGAGCTAATAAATCTACTCTTTTAGAAAACTTGAAAGAAGCTCTCGCAGTAGAGAAAAGAATCTTAGCATTAGAAAAACGATCTGAGACAGAATAAAAGAAAACAAAGAAAGTGACATTTAGTCAAGATTCTAAAAAGAAAGTTTCAAAAGATCCATTTGATCTTGAAGGTCTTCAAAATGTGCTAAAGATTATGTCAAATGATATGATTGATATAAAGAAACAAGTTGCTGAAACTTCAGCCGCTAAAAAATCATTTCGTCCATTTAAGAAAAATCCTCCTTAAACATCTCAACTTCCAAATGAGATTTCAAATGCTGAATTTGATCAAGATACTGAAGATCCCTCACCTTCTGAAAATGAATTAGAGACTGAAGAAGAAGTCGAATTAAATGGGTTATGGGATTTTATTCTTCCCATAGAAGAAGAAAATGAAGCTATGCCTGTATCTAAAAGAAGTAAATCTTCTTCAGATCCAATTGTGTCAAATCCCAAACAAAATTTTGTTCCCACAAAAGAAAAAATCAAAAAATCTAAAACTTTACAGACAGATCCGATTTTATCAGATCCTTCTACAGCTTCCAAAACTTTGATTGTTTCAGATACAGTTGAATATAACATAGTTGAAGACATGAAAAATATTAAAGAAAATATTTCATTACATGAAATGACCAAACTCAAACAACAACAGAAAATCTTGCTTAGAGAACTCAAAGCAATTCCTATAAAACCTATACAGCCACTAGTTATAGCACAAGCTTCAAAATATATGGGAAAACCTCCATCATCTACCAATAAAGTAAATTCCAATGATATTTTTTTAATTGGTGATAGATCTATCTCCCAAACTCCTCCTTTTATTTTGACTTATGAAATTTTCAACAAAAATGTTCATAATTGTGTTATTGATTCAGGGGCTTCTTCAAACATTATGCCAAGAAAAATATGTAAAAAATTAAATATCACTCCTCAAAAAACATTTGTACATATAGTTCAATTGGATAGAATAAAAGTTGAAGTTATTGGAGAAATTTTGTTAGTATCTATCAGGTTGTCAACTAATCCAAAGGTATTACAAGTGATTGATATTTTGGTCACAGACATCCCTGAATTCTATGGTCTTATTCTAAGCAGAGATTGGTTAAAAAAGTTACATGCATATTTTTCTACTGATTGGTCACATATGTGGTTACCATATAATGGCAAACCAAATCAAATCAGAATTGAATGTGAGAAATTTATGAAACATACAGTTACTGAATTGGAAGGACCAAATGAACCTGTAGCTTTTACTAAGAATATCATAGGAAATTATTCAGCTGAGTCATTTCTTGGATCATTCAATGCTTAGGTCTCACCTTTTTCAACAAATACAGTTATTTCTCAAGTTGAAAACTTTTCTCAAACAGATTCTTCTAGATGTGTTAATTTTAGCAATCAGATTCCAAAACAATCTTTATTTTGGACTCTATTTTTTGATGGTTCAAAATCAGAAGATGGTGCAGGAGAAGGTTGTGTTTTAATCAATCCACAAGGAGAGAAGACGATGCTAGTTTGTAGACTCGAGTTTCAGTGCACGAATAATACTACTGAATATAAAGCATTGATAAAAGGTATGTATAAAGCTATAGGATTGAATTTTAAATATTTGCAAGTATATGGAGATTCTAAAATAATAGCTAAACAAGTTAGAAATATGATTCATTGTATTTCTAGACACTTGAAACATTATCAAACTTTAGCTCAGAATCTTATTTCTCATTTTATAGCATTCAATATCTCTACAATTCATAGATTACAAAATGTGAGAGTTGATTTACTTGCTAATGTAGCATCTAGACTTATACCACCTGAAGAGTTTAGTCCAGATAGATTTTCAATTGAATTAATTTTTAGACCATCCATTCCTGACAATATAACAAATTGGAGAGTATTTAATGATGATGCAGATATAGTAGACTTTCTTACATCAGACAAAGCTTATGAAGGTCAAATCTTAGATTAACATGAACATGATTTACAGATTGAGGATAAAACAAACAATAATCCAAGTCCCAAATCTGTAGTCAAAATGGAGGACCTTTATGATTTGAAAGATATATTTACAAAAGTGACCAACTCAAAAACTCAAAGTTTTACTTTAAATTTTGAATTGATTAATCTTGGTACTCCAGAAAAGCCTCAAAACATCAACTTAGGTCTTGGCCTAAAAAATGAAGAAAGGATATCATTTATTAAATTGTTGAAAAAATATAAAGAGGTCTTTGCATGGGATTATTTAGATCTAAAAACATCTGATACTTCCATAATTCAGCATACCATCCCTATGATCTCAAATGATAAACCTGTCCAACAAAAACTCAGAAAAACTCATCCAAATTTAGAAATTCAAATTAAATCTAAACTGAATAAAATGCTCAAAGATAAAGTCATCTTTCCTGTTAGACATTCGAAATGGGTGTCAAACATGGCTCTAGTTAGAAAAAAGAATGGAGACATTAGATTTTGTATAGACTTTAGAAACTTAAATAAAGCCTGTCAGAAATATAATTTTCCCTTACCCACCATGGAATAGATATTCCAATCAATTGCAGTGTCTGAATTGATGTCTTTTCTAGATATATTTTTAGGTATAATCAGATCATGGTACATCCTGATGATAGACTAAAAACAACGTTTTGAACAAAATGGGGAACATACACATATCAAAAAATGCCTTTCGACTGATTAATGCTGGTGCCACATTTCAACGTGTTATGGATATAGCTTTCAGAGGACTAATCAATAGCTCGATTGTTATATAATTAAATGACATTACTGTTTATTCTAAGCATAGGAAAAATCATATTAATCATTTAAAAAACATTTTCGAAAGATGCAAAAAATATGGCATTTTCCTTAATCCTAAAAAGTGTTATTTATCCTTATCAGAAGGTAAGTTATTGGGATTCATTGTTTCTAAAAATGGAATTCATATCGACCCTGATAGGATTCAAGAGATTGAAAATATTCCTCTACCACATAAAAAGAAAACAATGCAATCATTTTTAGGACAAATTAATTTTGTGAAAATATTTGTTCCAGATTTCTCCCAAATTGTCCTACCCCTACAGTCAATGATTAAGAAAAATTAAAACTTTAGATGGGGAAAGAAGAAAGAAATTCTTTTGAGTTAATTAAAAAAACTATTGTTGAAGCTCCCTCTTTAACAACTCCTGATTTTCTCAAATCTTTTCTGTTGTACACATTTTCTTCTGATACATCATATGCAGTTGTTTTAACACAGTTGAATGATCAAAACATTGAAGCACCAATTGCGTTTTTTAGCTCTAATCTTCAAGGTGCTGAGTTAAATTATCCAGCTATAGAAAAACAAGCCTATGCTATATTTAAATATTTGAAACATTTCAGACCTTTTCTCTTAAAAACACATACCAAAATAATAGTACCTTACTCAGCAGTAAGGAAATTATTAATACAATGAGAAGTAGGAGAAAAAAGAGAAAATTGGGTTACTGCATTTCAAGAATATGATGTAGAAATACATCCAGCTAAAATTGTTAAAGGATAAGGTCTTTGCAAAACGTTAACTGGAGCTTCTCATTTTTCAAAATAGGAAGATCAATCAAATGAAATACAGTTATCTGAGGTAAGCCTAAATGATTCTCAATTACAATATGCTGATTTTAAATTTTTCCTAAGAAATGGATATGCTCCATTATATCTCAATTATACAGCAAAGCGTGCTCTGAGAATTGAAGAAAATCAATATCAACTCATAAATGATGTATTATTTAGGAAGAATTATGATTATTTATTATTAAGATGTTTAGAAAAAGCTGAAGCTAAAAAAGTATTGCAGGAACTTCATGATGGATTAGCTGGAGGTCATTTCGGAGGAAATACGACAGCTCATAAAATATTGCATGCTAGTTATTATTGGCCGATGTTGTTTAAATATGCACATGAATATACAAGTAAATGTAACACATGTCAAACTACAATGGGAAGAGAAAGGAAAGCAGCATTCCCATTACAACCAGTAAATATCCAACAACCATTTGAACTATGGGGGTTAGATATTATAGGTGAAATAACTCCTAACTCTTCAAAACAACACAGGTATATTCTAACCACAACTGATTGTTTCACAAAATGGGTAGAAGCTATCCCATTAAAGGTGGTCAATAAACAAAATATTACAGATTTTATTGATCAATTCATAATTACCAGGTTTGGCCTTTCATCAGATTTAATATTTTTTAATGCATCTTAATTTTCTGGAAATGCCATGATTGAATTTTCTTTGAAAAGAGGTTTTAAGTTAAAATTATCAGCTAATTATTACCCACAAGGAAATGGATTAGCTGAATCTACAAATCAAAACCTTATCAGAATCATCAAAATAACTATAGAGAAAACTCATAAGAATTGGCACAAAGCCTTATTGTTTTCTCTCTTGGCAGATAGAATCACCCAAAAATATTTAATAGGTACTTCACCATTTGTATTAGTTTATGGTAAAGAAGAAATTTGACCCTTAAACATAACAATACCATCATTTGCTTTAGTACAATTCATTGATGAAAATCCTTCTTCCTCTCTTCAATTTAGACAAGATCAAATCCTTAAGTTAGAAGAAGAAAGAGAAAAAGTTAAACAAACTCATATCCATCATCAACAAATAATAAAGACCTCATTTGATTTAACATCTATTAGTTCAAGAGATTTTCAAATTGGTGATTTGGTATTAAAATGGGACAAAGCTCATGAAGAAAAGGGTAAACACACAAAGTTTCAAAAACTCTGGCTAGGACCATTTCAAATAATTGAAAAAATTGGCTCATCAACATTTCTATTACAGGATTTATCAGGTAAGAAAGATTCTTTACCTATTAATGGGAAAATTTTGAAAAAATGTTTCTCATAGAAGGTAACCCTTCTATCTTTGTACATTAATTTTTTTTTTTTTTTTGCTTTCATATAGAAATAAAAATTTGTTTAGTACTAACAGTTGACCTTTCAAAATAAGTCTTAGATAATTCCTTTTTGCACTTTCTTTTTCCACTTGTTAAAAAATAGAACTGTTAAATATTGAAAATGGAAAGATTTAGGAAAAAATAGATTAATTTTATCTTTCTAGAAAAATGAAACTCTCATTTTTGTTTGAAGAACTCTCATTTTTATCTAGTATGAAGATTCTTTTGTCAATCATGAAAAGAAAATTATATTATAGTAAGAAATCTTTTTCAGAAAAAGCAATCTAACAACTCGACATTATCATCTAGCATCTTAAAAATAAATATGATTAATCCCATCCGGTAAATCTTATAATTTTCAAAAGTAAATAAAATAAAATAAAAATAAAAAGTTTGGAGAAAACTTAAAAGATAATAAGTCTCATCACGAGCTTGTTTACCATGTTCATAAATGAATATTTGAATTGACATTACCAATACTGTCTACCAAAACAGTGTAATGACTTGAGATTATATCATAAAGACAAGGGGTTTCATCAAGAGCCAGCTTGATCGATTTAATTACTATTTGTGAATGGCATTGTCACTATTTGGTTACCTAGCCAAGACAATGGATTTTAAGTAGATAAAAGATATAAAAAAGAAAAACATATAATTTACTTATGAAAATTATGAGAAAAATCAAATGGAAAAATGGATCATAGTGGTTAAAAGGTAACCTTGCCAAAAGCTTAAAACTGCCTATTGGAACAGAGGCTCTATCTATGATAAAAGAGTAAAATTATAAAAATCTTTATCTGTAAATATTATTTGATATTTATTTTTAACTAAGTAAAGACTAACATTGATTTTTATACTTATATCTTTATAGAGGAATTCTCATGAATAAGTGAATAAATGAAATTTTCATTATTTGAAAAAAGATATTATTTATTTGAAATTTCATTTCTTTAACTATTTTATTTTTATATAAAAGGATTTAAGATTTTCAAAAAAAAAATTATCAGAGACATCTGGTTCATCCAAGTGAATCGCCAATTGTTGTGCTATACAACAACCTCCATTTATTTTTCATAAATAGGGACCCTTTAGAAATAAATAGGAAAATCTTTTTTTAAAATTTCTTTTAAAAACACTTAGAAAATAATTTTTTTGCCTAAAGAGAACCGCTTATCACATATTTTATCCTTCAAAAAGAATCCTAAATCATAAAATATGTGAACTGCGAAACACGCTCTTTAAAAATCATTTCCAAAGAAATAAAACATTTACTTTCCTTTTTTCGCATCGCACTTGATTTAGTTAGGACTTAAAGAAACAAAGCAATATAAGTTGTGACAGCTGCGGACCCGACGAAGTGAATAAACTCAAAAATATAAATCCATTTTTGCTATTGCATCCACTTTAAGCTCTCGCAAATCGCATTGCGCGTGAATTATAATATAGAATTAAGCATATCTTTTAAATCTTGCGATCTGCGATTTGCGCAAATCGCATTTCGGAACATTTATGAGACAATCATGAAATATTATAAGGAATCATTGCGATTTGTGCATTTAATGATATCAGTGTGTGAAAAGCAACTTATGTCATATCAAATTGAATTTCAGACCTTAACAACTTTAAACAATTGATAAGTATTGTGTGTGAACTCACGTGAAGCCATGTCAAGCATTAAATTTTGAAATCATAAGGAATTATGAAGAGATGATTGATAAGATTGAAATTTTTTTGCATGAGTTTGAAATAAATCCCTGATATATCTTTGTAATGCTCGTTATATGATATATTTCACTTTTTTCCTAGGAAATCAATTATCGAGTTAAGAAAGTCAGAGATGAGTAAAAAGGGTAAAGAGGTGTCTCAAGCATCATCTTCAGAGGATACATATATGCCTTCGTTATTTTCAGACACTGTCTGTAACAAGGATTGTGGCATTTCTTCATGGGAAGCTATGTACAAATTTTTTGAGGATGAAGGACCAAAAGTGATAACAAAAACATCTACGACATGTACTAATTCCACCTCTGATGTAACCCTTTTCGACGTTGCATGCTCGTTTATTCACATAATAGCTGTAAGACCGAAGATTATGCCTTACACGAATATGATTAAGTAGACAGTTGAGAACTTAAATATTGAAGATTGAGTTTTCAAGAATTCCAGAGGAGAGATTATGGGCTCTTTCAAAGCCAAAGATTTGACAGCCATGTATCATCTACCAGCTCCGCAACAGAAGTATGAAAATAGATATGTGCAAATGTTTAGAGCTAAACATCCAGATCTTATCAAAGTCATCCATGAATGGAAAGACAATGAAGGGAAATTGAAGCAGGACAAATCTGGTATGTACCCCATTACACAAATCCCTTATCCTTATTGCTATGCTACTGGTATGTTGTGTAGGCTATTTTCCAAACCTGATAGTACTAGGTTCGCTAGAGATTGGGTTCCCTTATTTGACGTAATCGTCAATTCATCCATTTTGAATTGGGCAGACCTTTTATCCAATTATTTAGCCAAACATATTGTCGAATATAGGAATAAAAGGAGTGCTTCATCCCAAGAAAATTCACCCTTTTACATGTCTACTTATGTTATGGATTCCATCTGTTTCACTTCTACATTTCCAATCATGGGTTGGAAATGGACCATTAAAAACCCTACCCCAATTCACATATACCATGAAGAACTCTGGGACTCTAAATTCCACTGACATTTCTACAAAGTCTATTATGGAGTCATGTTGCCTATGTATCAAATGATTTTCAATGAAAATATCCCTAGGGTTTCCTAAAAAGTCAGTAAATATATTCTTCCTACAGCTAGATGGTTTCCTGAAGAGAAATTCACATATGTTCGAGTATTTGGAAGTTCCGCTCTTCCACATGTTTTGCCATATTATGTTCCAGATAGATTGTTTGGGAGAGAGATAGCTTATCAACTCATCAATGGTGTCACAAAACAATTAAAAGATGATAAAAAGGCTATTTGGCTTTCTTTCCCTCTACAGTGCGGCACCTTCGCTTTGGCTAATATTGACATACATACAAAGAATTTCCTAATATTCAGATGTTAAATCTAGCATTCATGCCCGAAAGATTATATGACCCCGACGATGTAATTAAAAATTACATGGCAAAGCTCAAAACAAGGCCTTTCATAAAGGAAGAAGATAAATTTGATGACTTCTTCCAAGGAGTCGAAGATTTTTCTGATATTGTTAAAAGGATTTCTAGTCAATCAAGTCAAGAAGAGTCTAAATCCTTTCAGGTATATAGAAATGAGAGATTGAAAAATGTCCCTTTGAATTTGTTATTTATTGAAAAGGAAAAACATACTCCAAGTGTCAGTCTCGATGAAGAAATGTAAGATGGCTCTGAAAATGAATCTGGTCAGTCTCAACAGCACTCTGATAAGTCAAATCAATCTGAGGATGAATCTGAATCTACAAAAGAAAATTTGGAAATCGACCAAACTCTTCAAGAAATAGAGTTGCAAGAGAAAAAAAAAGAACAATGGCACTAAATAAAATTTAGAGGCATTTCAAAAGGATCAGATCACGGTATATCAGTATAAATCATCTCAAGGTAAAGACCTAGTGAATGAATGGGAACAATTTTCCCAAGAAATAAAGACTCCTAAAGAAAAGGTCAATACTGACCAAGCAGCAAGTTTTCAAATGCCAGAGCCTTCTCAGAAAATAGTTGAAACTGTCAATCCTCTACAGAGAATCTCAGCAACAAAAAGCAATGAAATCATTCTGGCTTACTCTACTGATCAAATCATCCTACAGATTAAAGACATTCCATCATTGAATGTTTTCTACAGTCCCAGCCATAGAGCTGTGGTTAAAAGGAATAAGAGAAAAATAACTAATGAGGCAACTCCTAAAACGATAGATGAATAAGTTGATGTCCTTTGGAAGGATTTATTAGAATATCCTTCCAATCATATGACTAAATTGTCACAATATGCAGGAGCTTATGCCACAACCACTGTAGATAAGGCAACTGAAGTTATAACCTTGTTGAAATAGAAAGAATCCAGAATACAGGAATTAGAACAGATGTTAGATGCAGAGAAAGTCAAGACTACTGAACAAATCAGAGAAAGTTTAGCACAGTTCGATAAAGATATTGAAAATATTAAGTTATAACATCATGCAGAGCTTGAAGAGAAATAGACACAACTAGAAAAAGCCATGGCAGAGTTACAGAATCAATCACAATCAGAAAAGTTCATTAAAGAAGCACTTGAGATAAATGCTTTTATAAAGAAACAACACAAAATATTTTGTCATAAAGCTGCTACGATTGATTCCTATTGTGATTCCAATAAAATAATGATTCAGCAAATTGTAATCCAAAAACTAGAATGTGAGAAACTTCAGAAGAAAATTGAAGAACACATTCAGTGGTAAGACTCAGATATGGGAAAGCAAGCTAATCTACCACAAATAGAAAAGCTTCACAAAGAGTTATTATTTATAGAATGGGAAGCACAGATCATCCGAACAGAAAGAGCAGCAACCAAGACATCTAGCAAATCAAGTGAGGTGATACAACTCTTATGTGACCAATTTTTTAAAACAAGACTTCTTGAAGAAAGCACGTTTGATGAGTTTTAAATAACAAAAGAAGTAGAATTAAAATGGACACAGAGAGCCGAACAATGGGAAGAAATAATCAAGAAAGTCAATAAGTTTGATTAGGAAAATTATTGGAATTTTCTGATCAAACCTTATCATCAGCAGCAAACTCTTCTATTTCTCACAGAACTAGCCAAAAAGTCTCAGTCCACAATCTCAAATGCTATCTTCAAGGACCAAATTTGATCACGAATATCTCACCCACCTCAGCTCAAGACAATGCTAGATATCTTCCAACTTTGTGGTCACACATAAATGCATGATCCATAAATTCAGGATTATCAGTTCTAAATTCCTAGATTATTGTTCAAGTTAAGTTTTAGAGAAAGGTTGTTTGAAACCGCATCTACATTTTTGTAAATCATTTAATTTGTTTGTAGTTATTTTTAGTATTTAAACCCTTCTCATGCATTTAGAGAAGGGTCCAAGATTTTGTTAAGAACATTTACAAAGAATTCTTATTTCTAAGTAAAGTTTGTGGATGCCTTGATGGAGTAATGGAACACGGCCTTTTTCAGTTAAAAATATCATTTTGTTCAATCACTGTTGGTGCACTTCTGTATTCTTTGAACAACTCTTTGATTGAAGAATTGGATACGGCCTATTATCACTATTCCAATAAGCAGAAGTAAAACACATCTGGTACTATTATCATGTATGTTATTTTTGTTTCTGAATGTTAGTGATGAACTCATCTTTCATGAATTATATATGGAATTAATTATTTATGCTTGAAATATCTGTTGCACTATTGTACGGTATAAAGATACAAATTATTTATTTCATATATGATCATCAGTTAAATGCGATATATCTTTCTTTTCTTTTGATTAATATTTTTTCAAGAGAATCATCTTACACAGTAATAATTCTATTAAATATGTGATGATATCATCATCACAGGTTGACTAGATATCTTTTTAGGTCGCATTAAATTATTATCCCCAAGTTAGATTAAATTTAATTCAATTTTTTGCATTTAGAAATAAATTTATCTTAGTTTCTAGTATCATCATTGCAAAAATGTTTTGAAAATAAATCCCACAAATTATCTTAAAATACCCAAATTTGGGAAACTGGTCCCTTCACACCAAGTCAGAGCCACTACCCCAAATGGAAAAGGAACTGCTTTAAGGTATAGACCGGGTGGTTATCCCCCTTTGCTGTTGCCATGGATTTCTGAGGCCTCAACAGAAGGATACTCTTATTCCTTTGTCTTCCAAGGTAGAAATAGATATCATGTTCTTCTTTAGTTCCAGGATATACATCACTTCATGAAGAATAACAGATTCACCATAGTTCAAATCAAATTTGATGGTTCCAAATCCCTTGATAGGATATTCAATATTGTCTCCAAGAATAATATTCAAACGCGTCTCCCTCTCAACCAAATTTGAGAGGACCTCCTTATCCTCAGAGAAGTGTCGAGAGACCCCACTATCTACTAGCCAACTATCATATGAGTCCAAAGGATAGGAACTAGAGAGGGCAGAAATAAGAATATAATTAGACCGACTAGAAGAAAAATTATTTTCTTACCTGTATTTTCTTAACTTCTTTTGAGAACGATGGTCTTCTTCACAATCATATGGACAATATCTTCTTCTTCTTAAATTTATTTCATTTTTATCACCCCTTCAATCATATCTTCCTCTTTGTTTATTTTACCACTATTGTTGCTTCGAGTGTTGTATCTTGGAGCATTTTTCTTCGTCGGGAAATCTCGAGCATAATGAACTTCCTTGTGAAAATTGTATCATTAAATGTGAAATGATTCTTTTTCCCTTCGATTATTATAGTATCGGGGAGCAAGATTTCTTGATTTTTATGATCCTCCCTTTCCTTTCTTTTTATTTTCATGTGAAACAAAAGCAGATGGATAGCCTTCTTCATTCTTTTGAATTATACCTCTTGAAATCATCGTGGATTCTTCTTGAGTGCATTTTCAAACTAGCTCATAAAATGTCGAGAAAATATTGTTATTTCTTATGGTGGTAATGAAGGTTTCTCATATAATAGGGATACCTATAAGGGTTAACAACACCGACTCCATGTCAGGTACAATTTCCCCAACTCTCTGCAATTGATCTCTAAGTAAATATATCTGTATGATATATTATTGCACATATTCTCCTTTATTCATTTTCATATCTTTGAGTTGATATTTTAAGGAGATGATTTCATTCAAATTTTTGACTTCATACATGCCAATTAGCTTATCATACATATCCTTATAGTTCTTCAAATTTCCTACTTAGAAAAGTAATTCATCTTGAAAACCATCAACAATAATTTTCTTTTCTTTTCACTCACCTTTCTTGTATTTGTTCTTGGAAACAATGGGAGAATTTTTCGAGGGCTCATAAATATTTTTGTGAATTTACTCGAAAACATCATTGTCATATGATATTATTTCAAACTTTATATTCCTAGCAACAAAATTTGATGAGTCTCCTAGCTTCTCGGCCTATACTAAGTACGAGCTAGGTAGACGTCTTGACATGTTCAAATAGATTCTTTCAACCTTTTGAAAGATGATTTCTCTAGCTCTTGTCTCCTTTGGGTTTGTCCATCACCTTAGCTCTGATACACTGTTAATTTTTCACTGTTCTATGCTATATCAATTACTTTAATCCAATTAAATTCTCCAGTTACCAATATTTTCAATAACAATTGCTTCTTCCAATCATAAAAAATAATTGAAGATAGAACAATAAATGAAATTACAATAAGATACAATCAACAACATCAACAAGAGACACCAATTTGGTCAAAGACCAAGGAAAAACCCCACAAGGGGGAAAGCCCCTTTCAATTTCTTCTTCTATTAGATAGTCTTCAAATGTTCAGTAGAGTGAGGTGTGATAGGATTGTGACAGAGGAGTGGAAAAAGGGAGAAGTCATTGAAAATCCAGCCATCAAAGGGCTCGACTCTGTGTATTTGCATCTCTGATTAATTTCAAGTGTTTGTGTGTTTTAATTCTCCTGTCTATGTTAACTATCATTTTTATTTCTCGTTGAGTTGAATATCACATTTATCGCGTAGTGCTTTCAAAGTAGTCGATTGAAGGCATGAACAGAAAATACACAGTAGGATTCTGTGTAAAAGGTTTGGTGAAGTCATTGATTCGAATAAGACAAAAATTTTGTACATCAGCCATTGTGCATCACAGAATTTTGAGTTATGCATTAAGGCTTTACGCAATAAGTTTTTTGAGTAAAGGAACAGTGAGGACCTTTATATCTGGGTAAGATCAATGGTGGAACTTAAATTTCACCCAGATGCATTCACACTTCGACGATTTTATGGTTTGTGTTTAAGACATTTCATGGTAAGCTATTTTATTTGTGGTGTGGTAAAGTTTTAACTTCCGATAAGTTATGTCAGTTGCGATGCGATGCGAGCATATCACATATCGCACGGGATAAGGAATGAGTTGATTGCTAAACTCTAAAATCTGCGATGAGTAGTATGGAATTGTTGAAAGTTGTGAAGTTGCAGAAGTTAAGTTTAAAAAGTTGCGAAGTGCTATTCTGCCGTAATTGGACACCATCTGTGGGAACCATAAAACCGCAAGTTCTGTGCATATATTCTAATATTTTCATCCACCCTGCATCATTTGGTATTAGAGCAGAGGTTGAGTTATGTTCTCAAGTATTGGAGAAAATATGCCACCCAGGAGAGGAGCTAGCATGGGTCGGGGAAGACTTACAACAAACGCAGCTTTTCTCGAAGAGATTCGACAACTTCGTACAAGGATAGTGACAATGGAGACTGCTCAAAAGAGAGCACCTGATGAAGAATATGTCAGCGCAGAAGAATCTTCTGAGGAAGAATAAGAAGAAGAAATCGAGGAAGCTAAAGTTTTCAAGATATTAGCAAAGGTTAGTGGAAAACCAAGAATGGAGATTCCTTCGTATGAGGGGAACCTTAATGTGGATGAGCTAATCTATTAGATCAGTTCAATGGATAAGTATTTCTACTTAGAAGATGTCAAAGATAAGAAGAAGGTAAATTTTGCAGCTACCAAGTTGAAGGGCATGCATCTATCTCGTGGGATGAACTAGAGACATCCAGGATTAGAAAAGGAAAGCCTAAGGTCAAGCAATGGGATAAAATGGTAAGTAAATTGAAGAAAAATTTCATGCCAAAAGAATATCAATTGAATATTTTCAAACAGTTGTAGAATTTGAGGCAGAAAGGAATGCCTACCAAAGAGTATACATAGGAGTTTTACAAGCTGAGTATTAGAGCAAGACATGCTGAAGATGATATGGAGAAAGTAGCTAGATACATCAATGGTTTATTAAGGTATGACATACAGGATTAAATAAGTTTTTTGAGTCTAAAGAAAATTAAGGATGCCTATAGAGCTTTGAAGGCAGAGGAGAAAATGTTGAGGAAACAAAGTCAGAAGAATATGGGTAAAATTCTAGCAAGAGGAAGAGGAAATTTTAGACCAAGATTTCAACACTCTTAGAATGAAGCTGAAGGTTCGAGTAGCAGACCACCATAAAGAGGAGACTTTGGTAGAGGAATATTTGCACCCAGAGGTAGAGGCTGAGGAAGAGAAATGCAGTGTTACACATGTGTAGAATGGGGACATGGATCATGGGACTGTCCTCATAATAAACCAACAAATCAGTAGAATGTGAATGTAGTTGAGGCAAAGGAAGAAAATCCTCAAGTCATAGAAAAGGAAGAGCCACCTAAGGTAGGAGCGTCTTTATTGCTCAAAAGAGTATTTCTTAAAGCAGAGAAGAAAGCAAATGAGCCAACTCAAAGGAAGAGCTTATTCAGGACTATATGGAAGTCTAAATAAAAATGTTGCAATGTTGTGATTGATAGTGGAAGCACTAGTTATCTTGTTTCGGTAGAGATGGTTGAGAAATTGGGGGTGATTAAGATGGTGACACCCTACTCCCTACAGAGCATCGTGGCTACAGAAGGGACATTAGATTTTGGTCATAGAATAGTACAAAGTAGAGATACATATTGGTACATATAACTATGCCATATTGTGTGATGTGATGCCAATGGATGTGTGCCATGTATTGCTGGGAAGGCCTTGGAAATTTGACAGAAAATCCATTCATGATGGAAAAAGGAATAATTATACCATAGAGAAGGATGGAAAGAAGCACACATTGTTACCTTTGAAGGATGAAGCAGACAAAGGAGCAGCTGGGAATAGTGTTATGTTGATTACTGGAAAATAATTGCTGCAAGAAGTTAAGAAGGAGAAAGAAATGCGTTTTTTTATTGGGGGTAAACCCAAGGTTATTCTGACTTCTAAAAATTTAGACAATATTCTTGTGGAAATTAAAAATTTGTTAGATGATTATGTTGATATAGTTGTTGATGAATTACCAAGTAAATTGCCACCAGTCAGAAGTATTAGTAATCACATAGATTTAATACCTGGTGCAAGTTTACCAAACAAATCAGCATATAGAATGACCCCTCGGGAGAATGAGGAAGTTGGAAGAAAAGTACAGGAGTTGTTAGATAAAGGACTAGTCAAAGAAATCCTTAGCCCATGTGCAGTACCAACCGTGCTTAGTCCAAATAAAGGAGGTGAGTGGCACATGTGTACAGATTCCAGAGCCATAAACAAGATCACTATTAGGTATATATTTCCATTGCTATGCATAGATGAGTTAATGGATTTTTTAAGTGGATCAAAGTATTTTACTAAGATTTATCTGAAGAGTGGATACTATAAAATAAGTATTAGAGAAGGAGATGAATGGAAGACTGTATTTAAGACCAAAAATGGGTTGTATGAGTGGTTAGTGATGCCTTTTGGGCTCACTAATGCACCAAGCACATTTATGAGACTAATGAATGAGGTCTTGAAAGAGTATGCAGGAAAATTTGTGATAGTCTATCTTGATGACATTATGATTTTCAGTCAGAGTAAAGAGGAGCATTTGGAGCATGTTAAGCTGGTGTTAGATACTTTACAAAAGGAGAAACTGCTTATAAATTTTAAGAAGTGTAGTTTCATGAAGAAGGAGCTCATTTACTTGGGATTTATAGTCTCAGAAGAAGGCTTGAAGATGGACCCAGAAAAGATCTAGGTAATACTAGATTGGCCAACTCTGAGAAGTGTATTTGAGGTAAGGAGTTTTCATGGTCTTGCAAGTTTTTACAGAAAGATTATAATAGGTTTTAATTAGATCTGTGCTCCAATAATTGAAAAAATAAAGGAGATAAACCAACCATTTAAGTGGACAGAAGCAACGGATCAGAATTTCAAGTTGTTGAAAAAGAAGATCACTGAAAGACCTATTTTGGCCTTGCCAAATTTTGATAAAATATTCCAAGTTGAGACTAATTCTAGTGGGATAGCAATTGGAGCTGTCTTGAGTCAAGAGAAGAGACTGATAGCTTATTTTAGTGAAAATTTAAATGAGGCCAAAAGGAAGTATTCATCCTATGATAAGGAGTTCTATGCTATTGTGCAGGCTTTGAAGAAATGGAGGCATTATTTGTTTCCCAAAGAATTTTTGTTGTATTCAAATAACCATGCACTGCAGTTCATAAAAAATCAGCTGAAGTTGAACTAAAAGCATGCTAAGTGGGTGGAGTTTTTTTAGAGTTTTACCTTTGTAATCAAACACACAAGTGGTAAGTCAAACAAAGTTGTTGATTCTTTCAGCAGAGTAAATTTGATTATGCAGGAATTGAAGATTGGTACTTTGGGGTTTGAAGGAATGATTGAATGTATGAAGAAGACCTAGATTTAAAAGAAATATAAGCAGTTGTTAAAAATATTGTGATTCGTAATAGAAGCCAGTGGATGGACTACTTGATTCAAGGAGGATTGTTGTTCAAGAATAATAAATTGTGTATACCTAAGAACTCCATGAGGGAAAATCTGATTAAGGAGAAACACAGTGGAGGACTGTTTGGACACTTTGGACAAGATAAAAAGTTTACTCAAGTAAGTGCTTTTTATTATTGGAAAAAAATGCAAAGTGATATCAAAAATTTTGTTGAGAAGTGCAGGATTTTTCAACATTCCAAAGGAAGAAGCCAAAACACTGGGTTATATTAACCATTTCCAATACCCAATATACCTTGGGATGTTGTCAACATGGATTTTGTTTTAGGTTTGCCGAAGACTCAAAGAGGACATGATTATATCTATGTTGTTTTAGATAGGCTTTCTAAAATGACACATTTTATTGCTTGTAAGAAAACTAGTGATGCAACTCACATTGCTAATTTGTTTTTCTCTGAAGTTATAAGATTACATGGACTTCCCATGAGTATTGTTTCAGACAGAGATACAAATTTTGTAGGACACTTATGGAGGAATCTATGGAAGAATCTAGGTACAAACCTTAGTTTCAGTTCAGCCTATCATCCTCAAATGAATGGACAAACCGAATTGGTGAATATGAGCTTAGGAAACATATTAAGGAGTTTGGTTTACAAAAATCCAAAGCAGTGGGATTTAGCACTTGCTCAAGCTGAAGTTTCCTATAATGATGCTCCTAACCGGAGTAATGGGATGAGCCTGTTTCATATTGTTTTTGGAATGCATCCAAGAGGTGTGTATGAAATTAGAGATTTGAGCAAACAAGAGATAAGGAGTGAAAAGGTTGAAGAATTTGCAGAAAAAATACATAATTTGCAGGAAGATGTCAAGCAGAGCTTATAGAAAAACACCCAAATGTATAAAAAAAGAGCTGATATGTAGAGGACTGAATGAGAGTTTCAAGAAGATGATTTAGTCATGGTTTATCTAAGGAAGGAAAGGTTTCTAGTTGGGACATATAACAAACTAAAAATGAAAAATATAGGGCCATGTAGAATTTTGAGGAAGTTTTCCTCAAATGCATATGAGATTGAGTTACCAGAAGGAGTTGGGATATCACCCATCTTTAATGTTGCAGATTTGTACACATAAAAATGAACAAAGGAAGAACTACAAGAAGAAACTACAAAAGAGGAGGAACAAACTTTAAATTGGAAGGAACATATTCCTAAGACAATAGAGAAAGAAGTAGAAGCCATTCTGGAGAAAAGAGAAACAAACAAGACTTGGGGACAAACCTATTATCAATATATAGTTAAATGGAAAGGAAAACCAATGGAAGATGCCAGTTGGATGACAACAACAGAGTTACAAAAATTTAATGCAGATCCTGAAACATTGATGGATCAATATTTTCTTCCCCGGGAGTCTAATGCAAGAGCATCCGGAAATTAGCCAATAATGTGATTACGAGTTCACATGTTGTGGCTAACAAGAGGTGGAAAGACTGATAATTAATATTTTAGTTAGCTTTAAATTGTGAGAAGTTAGTTTGTTGGATTTACTATATTAAATAGGAATAAAAATAATAATTTGGTTCTCCCTGCGAGGAGATTTAGCCAAATAGATTAGGATTGTGAGGATAGGATA
The DNA here is from genome assembly GCA_034641835.2 of Pinus albicaulis. Classification (NCBI taxonomy): domain Eukaryota; kingdom Viridiplantae; phylum Streptophyta; class Pinopsida; order Pinales; family Pinaceae; genus Pinus; species Pinus albicaulis. The sequence continues at coordinate 884,573,272 of CM076575.1, forward strand.
GAGTTTGTTTGAAAGCTAATAAGACGAGTGTAACCGCTTTCAGTTAGGAAGATAAGCGTAAATAGGTTTGAAGTGTGATAGGGTAGGCTAGACAGAGTGAGGTGTGATAGGAGTGTGCAAGCAGTGTGACAGAGGAGTGGACAAAGAGGAGAAGTCATTGAAAATTCAACCATCAAAGGGCTTGGCTCTATGTATTTGCATCTCTGATTAATTCCAAGTGTTTGTGTGTTTTAATTCTCATGTATGTGTTAACTATAGTTTTTATTTCTATGTTGAGTTGAATATCACATTTATCACGCAACGATTTCAAAGTAGTTGATTGAAGGCGCAAACAACAAAGACACAGCAGGGTTCTATGTAAAAGGTTTTGTGAAGTCATTGATTCGAATAAGACTTATAAGTTTCATACATCGGCCATCGCTCATCGCAAAATTTTGAGTTATGCATTAAGGCTTTACAAAATAAGTTGTCTGAATTGCGATGCGAAGCAGAGGAGTAAAGGAGCAGTGAGGACCATTAGATCTGGGTAAGATCAACAGTGGAACTTAAATTGCACCCAACAGTATTTCGCACTTGGCGATTTTATGTTTTGTGTGTAAGACATCGCATGGTAATCTATTTTATTTGCGGTGCGGTAAAGTGTTAAGTTCCGATAAGTTATGTCAGTTGCGATGCGATGCGAGCATATCGCATATCGCATATCGCACGGGATAAGGAATGTGTTGATCACTAAACTCTAAAAGCTGCGACAAGCAGTATGGAATTGCTGAAATTTGCAAAGTTGCGGAAGGTAAGATTACAAATTTTCCAAGTGTTATTCCGCTGTGATTGGTCACCGTCTGTGTGAACCATAAAACCACAAGTTTTGCGTGCATATTCTGATATTTTCAGCCACACTGCATCAATATTGGGAGATCAACTCAAATTTTCTAGGATCATAGATCAATCTAGATGGGATCTGCAATTCTCACACCCTCTGCACTAGGAGAGTCAACGAAAAATTAAATCTGACTGCAATTAAAATGATGGAAACAATTTATCTGGTCTTCTTCAAGGATAGATCCTTTGACTTAGTCATCTCCAATTTTAGGCTCTTGCAATCTATGACTAGATCCGCGAATCAGTCGTCGAACTCGTGTGTAGATGGGCCACATTGTATTGGGCCACAACCTGATGCACATATTGCACTGGATCTTGGGGCGTATCTTGATGGTGTTTTAGATCTTTCCCTCACAAGCACAAATATGGATTACACTACAATTTCTTGCAGGATCTACCTCATTTGCAGCGATCCCAACCACAAAGGATATTTGCTGAACATTACAGCTCTTGTAATCGATGTATTTTTTGGATCAAGAACTGGATCAGGTGAAAAAAATGACATAAGAAGTTTCAATGCATATATATCCACTTAATATAAGCCCATAAATGTCTCCCACATACCCCAAAAATATTCATATCACATATCCAGAAACAGAGGGTGCACGTCAAGCTTGTTTGAAGACCTAAAACGAAGGAGTTATGAACCAAATTTTTATCAGAACCCTGAGCGGGAAATATATATGTATGTGGATTTGGACATGGATGCAGATACTAACCCTTAATTTAAAATAGGAGATTAAAAAACAAATAGGCATACCATCATGATTCCAAAATATGATTTATGTAGGGAAATTGCTGCAAGATGACCACACGGTGAAGGATTATGGCATCTAGTCAGATGCGTCTATCACTCTCACCTCGAGACTGATTAGAGGATGTTCTGGATCTAACTCAAAAGGACCTGCATCATTAAAGGATATTGTCAAAGGGAAACAATGACTCAAAACAATCCAGAAATTAATTCAAATCTCCCTGGGTTGTATATCGTGGAGCAAAAATCTCAGGTTCCGGCTCTGAAAATTATTGTGGACGAGGTAAATGGTCTTTGTGCAGATTTATACACCAAAGAAATTATTTGCAGATTTAATGGATTCTGGCCCAAATCATAGACGCTTCATCAATGGGTATTCTCTAATTAGATGTTGAACTGTGATATTCATCTATGCTCTAAACGGATTTTTATTTTCAATTTTGATACAACAAAATATAAGGATTACGTATTAAATGAAGGACCATGGTTTTGGGGAAATGCTGGGGTCTTCCTGATACCCTAGTTTCCCGATTTCGATGCTACCACCATGGTGGTATCCAAAATGCTTGTTTGGATAAGGTTACATAATCTACGTCTCTACTTTTGGCATCACAAAGTATTATAAGGAATCGATAATTCCATGGGGAAAATTCCTAAGATTGATTCAGAAAAAACCCATAAAGGCATATTTACTTTTTCCAAAATTTGCGTTGAAGTTGATCTCAGTCAAAGTTTACCTGATCATACCATATTGATCTACAATAAAAATCAATGGTCACAACCTCTTGATTATGAAAATAGAGCATTATGATGTCGTACATCTATTCAAATGGGACACCTCCAAAGCACATGTTCACAAGCTAAAGAGGACTCCAATAGAAAAAAAGAGACAACCACAAAAGCCCAAAATTTGGAAATTTTGAGAATCACAGGATGCAGAACCAAAAGATGCATATGTCCCAGGAAATACCAAAAAATTCAATCCTTAGAATGACAAGGTTTCCCCAATAGAAGGATGAGATCGAGCACAACTCCACACTAGTTCCAATACCTTCAATTCCATAGTTGCAGAGTGAAAAAAATACCCCTTAAAAAGAGGTAAGTCATTCCAAATGAACCCACGCATCAGAGGGATCATATTCTGACGAAGATCTCCCAACAAATGTAAAAGAGAATCAAATAGATATAGTATCATCCACACCCAACACTAGTGGTTGGTGAAAAGTGGAAAAAAGAAAGGTAGAAAAGTGTAGTTATTGGCTCTTTGATGAGCTTTTATGGTTCCTAAAAGCCAGGATCAGGTTATTTTGCATATGCTATTCAACATATACAATATTTAATTTTTTTCAATATGAATAAAGTTGCTATTTTTCCTTGGAAAAAAAAGACAAAATGTCAAAAATAGAAACTTTTACTCCAAAGAGGATAGTGATTATGAAAGAAATTACCATATATCTGATAATGAAAGAGGATATATTTTTCATAACCATGAGTGATCAAAATATTGAATAAGAGGATTAAGTAGAAGTAGACTTTGAAGGAGAGCTTATAAGTGCCTTGGAAGAATTGTGACCACTAAGAAAGAAGGTGTATCAACTAGAAAAACAATTGTAAGAATATAAAGAAAAAGACTATGATGCATATTTTTTCATTCCTATAAAAATTGAATTGGAAGAAACTAAGAGGATAGAGGATATTATGTCAAAGTAGCTAAATTGAAAGGAAGAACACAATGAAATTGGAAGAAGAAATTATTCTTTTGAGAAAAGAATTAGAAAATATCTCAAATAATCTCAATCAAACCTTGAATCTCCTTAAAGGTTTTGAGTCATTAGATCACATCATTAGTGGAAGCAGAATTTGGTCTACCAAAAACCTTAGACATATATGTCATAATACCAATGGAACTATTAGTGTCGATATACCGATGACCACAAACATCTTCCGATGAGCTTGTTATATCATCCACACTTCTCCTGAGACAATTATATGTTCCCTATCTCCGTATGACCAATGCTTGTATGGTTCAGTCATCATCGCAAGACCAATGAGACATAGTATTGTAGAAAAAAATATATCCAAAAATATCTATAACTTGCAACATCACAAGATTCCATGCCATGAATGTTCCATTGTGTTTTTTTTGCGGGACCTTTTCCTAAACAGGTTGCAACCAAACCTTGCAAAACCATAATATTTTTCACCACAATTATCCTAAACCAAAACCTTTTCCAAAAATAAATATCTCCTTATTAATATTTCATTGTTACACAAACTCATGAAATTTAACTTAAATTAATCTAGTTGTTTATTCTTTAAACACTTATCATCACTTGTAGTTTTCTTATCATTATTTATTCATGAGCTCACATATAGACACAATACACAATTATACCATGCTAATTTATTTTACCATCATTGTAATCTCTAACAATTCTGCTTACTCTCCAATAAATGAAAGTTGAACAAGAAGATTGCATTAATATATAAAAAAATAATATTAAAATTTTAAATTTCATTACAGAACACCTAATATTTCATATATCTCAAATACAACTCCTGCATCCCAAAAGTTCAACCTTTATCATACATAATATTTCATATATCTCAAATACAACTCCTGCGTCCCAAAAGTTCAACCTTCATCATGATTTTCAATAGTGATGCCCTAATAAGAACAGAATAATGAGAAATATAATGATGCTATAATGTGAATATAGATGCAAAGAAAATTCCAAGTAATATCTCTTATAATATATGATCCAACATCCACCATGGGATTCCAGGATGTTGGGATAATAAGTAGTCCTGCATGTATTAAAAAAAATAACATAATTTGGCAAGAAAAATATGACCAAATGCATGCTCCTAAATCATCCATCTAATAACGCAAGACTCGTTAATCAAATTTTCCTATAATAGTGTTTTCATGCAACAATACTTTCATTTATTTTAAAAATAATATTTTGATTTTTCCAAACTTCAGGAATTGTGTGGTACCAAGATTTTATCTACAGACATAAATGGTGTTACAATAGAGAGGTTGCTTTATGCATGCATAACTTTATTGTCTTCATTTGTGAATTTTTGTATTTCAGGTAAGGAAATGGTCATCCTCAACCCATAATCAAGTCATAAAGAAACCTTCTTACTATTTTATGGTGAAATATTTTATTTCGTTTCCACTCTACAAATGGACCCTATATTTGACGAAAATATTCCTTTAGGACTAATGGGCTTCTTGCCTTAATTGCACGTTCAGGGTTAACCTCAAGTAGTTTAATGTGGCTCTACATTTTTTCCATTGGTTTCTTTGTCATAGAGAGATTACTAACCATGCATTGTGTAGCATATTAATGATAACAAGTGAAATTAATGTTAAGATATCATTTTTATGTATGATAATGAGCCTTGCACATCAATGTATCCATAAAAATAAGAAATTTTCCTTTATCCTACATAATGAATTGATTATGAAAGACAATTTAATAAATTAATAGAAAATAATAGAAATAAATTCATGCAACATACATAATTTTCCAAAATCAATTGGATAAAAATCAACTATATATTTTCATTACAAAAATAATTTTTTACTATGGTAATATGAACAATATAATGTTATTACCAACAATGATCTATCCAATACTCTATGTGAACCCCTACAATAGCTACCCAATTGCAACTAGAGAAGGCTTATAACTAATAATACATGCCAATGGAATACAAAGTATTTCACTTAATGTTTCTTCATATCATACAATATAGTAATTTAATGGATTTTCCCACACAATTTCAATAATCAATTACCAAATTATATTGTTCATGCCTTACCCCTCCAAAGAAGAATGGTGCCTAAAAAACAATGGACGCCAAATGCAATTCTATGAGATTAGACACCTCCTCCACATCATCTACTCACCTCACAGAAGGGGTTGTTATCATTGGGTTATGTGGCATGACTTATTATGAATGGCTCATCACATATGACCAAGCCCTTAATTGGTTTTTCTTGAAATACAAGACCTTATATTCTAGCTATATGGTTGTTCTGATCATAAATTGAAGGAGAAGAGATATAGAAAGAATATGCAAAGCTATATTATGATAGTTTATATTTCTTATAAAAGTGTGAGCTAAGTTGTCCACCCAAATTAATATCACGCACTTAAACATCGAACATGTCCTACTTCAAGTTATGCATTTTGCCCTAGAATTATGCTTTATTGATTTACACCTAATCTCGTAGACACTTTGCACAAGCATCACACTTTAAATTCATCAAGAATTTCACTAAAATTTTCTTCCAAAATTAGAGAATCCTTAAAATGAACTTTGTTATGCACAACACCTCCTAGACATAGATTTAGTCAATTTTTTACTCCTTTTTTGGATCTAAATCGAAAATGATACACCTTGCAACATTTTTTATACATCCCTTCATATAACATGTAATGGGACTATGCTTTAATGTTGTGACTAGTTTAGTGGAAACCACTATCAACATAAACATCAATGTGTGATAGATATAATAGTTAGATGCATTATAGAGTCAACAAAACATACAATTTCATATCAAAATTCATTAATAAACATAAGATACATTTCCTTCCAATGACGTTGATATATTTGAGTAAGACTTTGCATCTTCTCCTTTAAAACCAAGCAAAGAGTTGCATTCATGTCCTTTCAATATTTCGAACACTAACTGAAATCAGAGTGCTCTCCACTATATGTGCTTGGTATTTTAAATTTATATCAACTATGAAGTTAAAACCAATGGCTATTAAATTGTGTAAGGATGACTTTTATAATCTAAAAAAATATGTCTAACATAAAATACGTTCACATAAAATTCACATTTGGAATGATTTTAATTATCAATCAAATTCACCACAAACAATAATGAGAAAGCACTACTTTTAAACACTAATTCATTGTTGGATGGGAGGGACAAATCCAAGAGAATAGCTTACTTCGTTAGAATTACTTGGGATTGAGGGGGACTTAGATGGCTAGCTGGAAGAAGAAACCCTGGCTAGCCCAAGAAACAAATGAATGGGCTGGCTAATTAACAGGCGTACCAAGCCTTAGGAATAGGGCTCAAAGTGTGCACAAAAAATTGAACCCATAGCTTAGTGGGTGCCTATTCCACCATCCATCTAGCTGCAAAACTACTAATGTGTTATTTTGGATCAATGTATCCCTTATAGACTGCCATAGTCAATGTGTTTGTCTACTTTTGGAGAACGTGAGGTTCATGTGGAGTTTCAAATCTAGCTTTGATGGCAACAATAAATGTGTCCCATGTGGAAATATCTTCCTTATGTATCACCCACCATCTACTATTCTCACATACATATGTGGAAAAATACCCCAAACATTATAAAGGTGAAGTTTTGATGACAAATATATATATATATATATATATATATATATGACCTTATATATATATATATATATATATATATATATATATATATATATATATATATATATGACCTTCTTACATTACACATTACATGATATTGTTGTCATTTAACCACCTCACAATGGTTATTCTTAGATGCTATATACGTTTGAGTGGTCACATCTGTTTCATATTCAAACATTTAAGCATGGATGAGAAGTGAAAAAAAATTACGTTACAACAAGTGTAGGTGATTTGGTAACAACCTCACCAATGATAAGTGACTGTCTTCAAATAGATTACAATTTCGATGCAACAACCTCATTCCAATTCTTGTAAAGATCATTATGTGTCATTGCTTGAAATAAATTTTTTAATGAATAAACTTATATAGAACCTTTAAAAACTATGGGCACCCAATATGTATATATTTAACAACTCAAATCTACCATTCCAAAAAAAATTGACAGATTTCAAGGAAAAATCACTTGAAAATAGGCCTGGGAAAGGGAAAATACATAGAATGTAAACTAGTTGGTCATTATATTGAGTCACAGAATAACAATTGTTCCTACTAAAATCCCACAAGAGATATATCAGATTATAGAAAGCAAGGATCTGAAATTATTGTGCCCTAAGATCACCTTTAATTCGACCTTATGGGTTTCCACCTTGGTTTCCTAATTTAAGAAGGTTGAAGAACTGTAATTGGTCTTATTAGAAGAAGATTAAGTATTGTCAATACCATGGAGTTTTTAGATGTCAAAATTGTGGCTTATAATTGACTTACATATGTTGACAATCATTAATAAGTCCCTAATATTTTATGGAGAAAAAACTACTTTAAATTTTTTATACAGCTTAGTCCTTACCTTAATTACAAATTACATGTAATTTTATTTAATCATTATCTAAAACTATAGTCTAAATATTTGAAATGTAGACGCAATAACCATCAAATATACCCTACCCATAACACTAGAAAAGTCAATTTAACCTTAAACACAATATGTCTTGCATAAAACCACCAAATAAGCCTAAGCCCACCAATTACTGGCAGGAAACAAAGAGTCAACACATGACATAATGAGTCAATGTGCCTATAAAATCAAACTTTTGGCTTATTTTGATAATTCTTTTTCATTTCTCCTTAAGGTTTCTCAGAAGGTTTTCTAACTAGGCTTTGTAACCTTTACAAAACATTTAGGGTTTTTACCATCATCTAGGGTTTCAAATTTTGAGTTTTTTGATGCCTTTTTACCAGGATTGCAAGTTGGTTTCAAGTTTCAACCATCATGTGTTCAACCCATTTTATCTAGGGTTTAGTTTTGGGGCATTTTCTTTTTAGTAATTTCAGCTTCTAGGGTTTTTCCCCCTTTTTTGATTTTCTTTTTACAAAATTAGGGCTATAATGGCACTAAAATAGTCTCTCATTTTGTAATAGCCCAGGGAGCATTACTTTCATCAAATATTAGTACCGTAAAAAATTCAAGACCAAATAGAACAAAATAATTATTTTGAGGCATGTAACAACAAACATCATCCCTATTTTTCACCACCTTTTACAAGCACAATTAACTACTGCACATTAGCTAAAAAATGCACTACCATCTACAAATTTATAGGAAAAAATGTGATAGGTGGATCAATTGGCTTGAGTATCATATTTTTCCATGTCCCCGGGGGCACTATAACATTATGTTAAGATGTGAACCAATAAGCTAAACACCAAGTAGCACTATTCCTAAATACAATAACATGTGCAAATAATAATCAATACCTTTTCAATTATCATAAAGTAAAGAGTATTAAGAAACGATAAAAGTATGATGAAACTATAACACCGCAAGGAAGTGATACAAGAAGGTCAAGGAAACATGAAACATGTGCTAGTAGTACTTCTGCTCAATTCCCAACACAACCCTCTTGGAATCCCAACACTGGTGGGGGAACTATGCAAGCTTAAGTTAGCAAGAGAATAAAATAAATTTCATACTATTCAACCATTCCATTTAATGTGGCAAGGAAAAAATACTAGCAAGCCTTGGTCAATGACATTGTTGTTGTTGGCCCATGCTTTAAAGCAACCATGTAACAAAAAGTGAAATTCTTTGTGATTGCAATAATCAATTATTTTATAAATGACCATATAAAATGCAGTAGAAGTACTCACCAATATGTAAGAAGCCATGTAGTCATCTATCAACTGCTAATGGAGAAATACCACTCCAATTTCTAGACTCAATGTGCCACAAATTGCTTAGACCTCATCTCAAATGATGTTGGTAAAATCTCTTTTGATCAAGGAAATTTTAGAGAAGACAAAGTCCATTACAAAATAATTGAAATTTTAGAGAAGGCCAAGTCCATTAAGAAATACATTGAAATTTTAGATAAGGTTGAGTCCCTTAAAAAATACATTTATAATCATTAAAGGGTACTCAACATGCAAGCATTCACACTAAACGCTCGTCATCAGTAGATTTTTCCATAAACTCCATAACCTTGCACTGCATTTCTATACAAAACTTGGATTTGTAAAGGATATTTGAAAAAATAATTTCTAAACTTGATAACCTTGCATTGCATTTCTTACAAAATTTCACTAATTATATGGAGTAATATGACTCCGATAATGTTGAAGCATCAAGTTATGTTTTAAAGTAGATATTCACTCTTTGTTATGCTCCAACACTCATTCCATTTTGATAGAAATTTAGACTATGATATATAAAATGGAGATGATATGGGATGAATATGAGGAGAGAGGGAATATGGTAAGGTAATGTGGAGTTATCTAGGCTAGAAGAATACTAAACCACTAAAAAAATTAAAATGAGCCTTATGGATATTAATGTTTTTCATCAGCAGATTCTAAACAATCAATATAATTTCAGAATCATGTACAACTAGTACAAAATATTTCATAATTCTAGATTAATTATTAGAAACGTCCAATAGAGAATTTTGGGAAAAAAAAACTTCAGTGTATAAGAAATATCCATAACCATGATCAATCTGGATCATTGGGACTTAACATACATTCAACTTATAGAAAAAGCTAAAAAACTTAGAATATTTAATTACAACTTATCCAAACCATTTATATTTTAGATCAACATTTAATAAACTATTAGTAATAATAGTACAAAACATACCGCAATTAAAGGTCCCATAGTTATAGATAGAGAATTCTTTGAGTCAATGCCAAATCTTTGTACTGGAATCTCCTCTAGCCTCTGTTCGGCTTATTCAACCAACACTTAAAGAATAAAAATAATAATAAAAAAAATTAAAAAAATTTTTTATGAATAAATAATAATTAAAAAGAATTCAGTGCGTGAATATGCGAATGACCTCTTTGTTTCAAGAATAATTTATTTTAGTAGTGTAATCTTGGATCAAACCTCCTTTGATTTGATGAAGTAGGAGCAAAGTCAACATTGAATTTTATGTCGTTCTATTGGATCAAGGTAGGTTTTCTCCAAGATTATTAGAAGCCTAATTTATTCTCTATTGAACAAGATCAACCACTTGAAGGTGGAAGTTATTATGGCCCCTCCTCCCCACATCACTCTCAGTTCTCAAGCACCCAATCTATCTACTAGAAAATAGTTTGAATCAACACATTAAATTAAACAACCCTAAATGTTTTATACAAAACCATCTTATTTATTCCCCTAAACCTTATACCTTCAAAATGGCATAATAGGCACAGGGAATCTCCATATTTCCTTGTTTCCCTCTTCCTCACAAATACACCATTCAACCTTTGTAGCATTTCCAAAATCCATTAGTGATTCCTATTTAAAAAAAAATGACAAACATTAATAAAACTTGGAACTAATCTTAAAAACTTATAGAAGGAAACAATTACCAAAAAAAAAAAAACAATTCTATAAATACTTCTCAAACAAAGTGTCAGTATTAGTAAAGGCAATCAATGTTGCCTCTCATCTTCGCTAGGATCATTTGGGGCATCTATGGATTCCAAATATACTCATGCATAAATGCCCCAAACGCTATTGATGAGACATGAGGCAATATTGGATATATTAACCAATATTGGCACTTTGTTTGAGATGTATTTGCAGAATGTACTTTTCAGTTTTGAAATTGTGGTAATCATTTCCTTTTTTCAAGTTTTGACGATCATTTCTAGGTTTTGTTAACACATGTCATTTTGTTTTTAAATAGTAATCGCTAATGGATCATGGATATACAACAATGGATAAATGTCGTGTTCATTAGGAAGAGGACAATAAAGGAAATATGTAGATTACATGTACTTATTTTGACATTTTGTAGGTACATGTTTTAGGGAAATAGATAAGATGGGTTTGTATAAAATATTTAGGGTTGTTTAATTTAATATGTTGATTTCATCTATTTTCTAGTAGATAGATTGGGTACTGGGGAATTGAGAGTGATGTGAGGGGGGAGGGGGGGCATAAGAAATTAAAACTTCATGTGGTTGGCCCTGTTCAGTAAATAATAAATTATGATTCAAATAACCTTGGAGAAAACCTCCGTCATTCAACAAAATAATAATAATAAAGTCAATTTTGACTTCACTACCGCTTCATCAAATTGAGGGAGGTTTGATCCAAGATTAGAATAATCCAATAAATTATTATGGAAACGAAGATGAGCTCATTAAAGTATTCATGCACTCAAGTTTGTTAAATTATTATTTAGTCATAAAAAAGTTTACGAGTAAATGATAATTAACAAACATTTCTATGAGTAAATGATAATTAAAAATCTTGAGTGCATGAATACCTAAATGAGATCCTCTTGGTGTCTAGACTAATTTATTGGAGTAGTGTAATATTGGAGAAAAACTCCCTTTTTTTTACGGAGTCACAAAAAATTCAACATTGACTTTGTTATTACTCTTTTGGATTGGGGGAGGTTTTCTCCAAGATTATTTGAATTCTAATTTATTCTCCATTGAACAGGGCCAACCACATGAAGGTGGAGGCTATTAAGGCCCCTCTCCCCCCCGCCGCCCTCGCGTCACACTCAATTCCCCAATACCCAATTTATATACTAGAAAATAGTTGAAAGAAACACATTAATATCTATGCATAAACACCAACAAAATAAAAAATTCATAAAGAAACATATGTGGTTTCGTACACTAGCCTAGATCCATATTAACTCCAAATCTACCAAGCGCTGAGAGGGATCAAATATCTTGAGGTGCAAACCTATTTTGGAGTGAAAAGAGATTTGATCCCTCTCAGCGCTCAGTAAATCCAGAGTTAAGATGGATTTACACTGGTGTTATATAAATGTCACATCTCTCTATACAAAAGCATTCTAATTTTTAATTTTATTAAAACCTTGATTTATACTCTATGGAATATCCACGAAATAGTTTTAGTAGTAGTGAGGGTAGAGGTTTAGATATTTCTCAAAAGTATAGCCTTTTTTCTTCTTATATTTAATTAAAAAAAATGTTACAAGACCATGTAGAATATAAAATATGGTGGTAGGGTGCTCTATTAAGACACTTCGTGGTGAAAACGTTACCAGTTTGAAACTCCGTGGAAAAAAATCTAGTCATGCTAAGGGCTGGTGTGGCCCAGGTTGGGTACAATACTTATGTTATTTTGGTGGCTTAGATGCATTTAGGTCGCATATAATCAAGCCATTGGTTAGGCACTCCATACATCCCAAGACTCACAATACCTAAAAAACAAAACAAAAATTTTAAAAAATGTTATAAATTTAAGATAAAATAAAATATTTGTGAAATATTTTGATTGTGAAATGAGTTATGGTTTTTGGGCATGTGGTATTGATAAGCCATGGTATTGGCCCATTATATTGTAATAAAACCTATTTACAAGTTAATAATATCTATGATAAAGTGAGAGTGAATATCCATGATTAAGAGTCATTATATATTGTAAGTTTATTGCAAGTATTAAGTTTTTATGTGCCTTTTAATTAAATTTAAATATGGTTACAAAATAATTATTAGTCCCAACCAAGGAAATACTTTAACAATCCAATTGTCTGTTGATCATTATTAGTTTAGCATTGACCAATGCAACTTATAATGTTTAACTTTGAAAATTAAATATAAAAATATTTATTTACTTTTAAACAAAACAATTCCTTTATATGTTATATTAAATTGGATCTCATGGTTAGAACCATTTAGAAGCTTCTATGACTGTTGTTTATTCTATGTTCCAATACATCCACAATAAAATTTTTTTGCCTCTATGGTATTTTTGCATTGAAACCTCCCACGTGTTTTATAAAATTTCCTCAAAAATAGTTCAAAGCTACAATACATACAAACATGTTAATTAGGATGTCCCAGTGCGGCCAACATAAATTTAATTTTCCAAAACTACCTCCTTGCCTCAAGACAATCCATCCTTAGAGATTACACTAGTTGTGACAAATTTCTTGGATTCAAGACCATAATCGAAGAGACCATGCTTGGAATATAAATTATTTGTGTTCCATACAACTTCAGTTGACTGCACCTTCAAAAAAAGAAGTTGTATCTTTAGGCTAGTGATCTTCCTTTCCGTTCGTGTTTGCAACCAATCAAAATTTGTCTCCATAAGATTAAAAATTTCCACCTTCTCATGTTCTATGAGTTCCAACCTTTTAATTGTGATCTCAGACCTACCAAGTAGCACCTTGAAAAACCTCTCCATTGATTTCTTACATTGCTTTGACTCGCCTTTTGGAACCTAGCTCTTCGAGGAAGCCATGAAAAAAGATGTAAGCTCTAGCTACGAAGGACCCACCGAATTGAACATAAAGGATAAAAAGTAGATATTCCAAGTTCCTAGGGGCGCTTCCCATTTAACATATTGTTGGTGTGAATATTAGTTTCTATATTTTAAATGATGAAGAGAATTCACATAATAATATAATTTTCAACCCAGGGTTTGTTAGACTTATGAGGCCTTCATGCTATATGCAGAAGTACCAAATTCGTTCCCAATGTTTATGCAATAAAACCTGTAGGTGATGGTAAATCATGGCCAAGTGGGGTCCAACTACTAAAATTGGTTTAATTATAATTTACATAAGTGTTGGAGCTTAATCCAATGCTTAATCTCAAGGTTACTATCCCAATTAGAAGAGGGATTCCTATCAAGTTTTGATTTTGCAACAATATCTATAGTTTTGCAGCAATTTGATAATTTCATAGTAGTCACTATTGATTATGCGGTAATTATGCAATCACCACTGCACACACCAAAATAAAATCTTGGACAAAGAAAATACAAGAAAAAAAAGAACATAAATCACATTTGAAGTTGAATGCACTGCACAAATTTATTTTTTTGATCCTAATCCAAGAACAATAGTAAAATAACACACACAATATGCAATCAAGAAAAATACACAAATTATTGTAGGAAAATATAACACATGAACTTACCTTGAGCGGGCCCAACTCAAGGCTCAACCTACATCTAATAACTTAAATTCACGAAAATAAGCTCAACAGGTTGAATATGACACTCACATGCAAGTATACTAATTAACAAAAATATGAAAGAGTTCACCATACTGTGTTATGAGTTCACATATACATATTTATAGTGAACAAGGGAATCTGTGTCCCAACAAACTATCAAAATTCAAAGGCTTCATCATCTAAAAGAAATCACCTTATAAGTGATCAATGTCTAAATACAACAGGCACAATGGTACCAATTTATGAAAATTCCATGTTTGGCCTCAACAACACAATTATTGTTGCACACGGAGGCACCTTGAATATTACACAACTATCAATACATTGATTCATGAGACATAAATCACCCTTTTAGGTATTGGAGAGGATCCAGGGAGCAAGAAAATGCATAATTAACTTTTGAGAAATGACAAAAGGATAAATGTGATCCAAGACCCGAAAGATGCTTGTCCACTTTCTCCACTTTTAGTGTTCAATCAAACTTCTAGTATGCCACATGTTTCCTCCCAAATTGATTGTGCCTACATCAACTTTTTTTATCTATGTGCCTTGGACATATTCATATTAGCACATCATATTTATTTAAAACATATACTAAAACATCAAATTTACTCTTTAAACTACTCCTTAGCTCTAATCTTAGACATGAATAAGAGATATAATAAATACATTTCATACCTTGGCTTCTCGTGCTAAGCATTAGGATTTTGAAAGTATTTTTAACGGAAAAGAGGGGTATTTGGCCAAAATGGGGAGGATTATTTTCTAGAAAAACTTCCAATTTTGTAGTTCATCACCTCCCCTTGTACTGATCTCTTCACCTTCCTCTTCAGGAAATACAAGAAATCATGCATGCACATTGCTCCAACAATATGAATGGTGGCCAAATTCTCCATTATAATAATACCCTAGACAATGTGTTTGTTCCTCCATTTAATCCCAATGGGTATGTACATGGTAATTCTTGGTGGGGAACCAAATGATTGGAAAATGGAATCTCAGCACAATCCATTAGGATCCATGTTTCATTAGAGAAGAAGTATAAAAATATAGTTGGTTAAGAGCTAAACAAAGGTACATTTATCCCATTGAAAACCTTCAATGAATATACTTGGGGAGACCATTCCACATATCCTGGGTGATAAGTAAAACCCTATAGAACTAAACCCTGGTAAATTTTTGATACTCTGCAACAATGAATTGTTTATTGTGTTGGATGGCTACCACATTTACATGATCCATCGTTAAATTATTCAAATCATCACAAACCAACCTTGTTAAATGGTATTATTTTCTTACCACGATATTTGATGTAGTTTATATTGCTCCATAGAAATTGTGGTGTCCCCTCCACTATAACAAATTATTTATTTATGACATCAGAGCCTTGAGATGAATTTCCCCTATGAATGGATTAGGATTCCATCTAGAGTTCTCTGGAAAAATGAAATCTAAAAGATATGGTTCACATAGAATATTTTGATCAACGCGCACACACACACACACACACACGGAGATATATATATATTGTGGTTGTGATATTTCATGGGGTTTCCCCACTACAATTTCCCTCAATTGTAGGGTTTCCCATCATTCATATAAATATACAGAATAAACTCTATTGGAATAAGGAATTATTGAGGGGGGGGGGTGAGTAAGTATTTAGTGAGGTTTTTAAGGTTTAATCCCAATTCTTAACTTTATTTTACTCTTTTCAATTACTTATGTGAGCATCCTTATTACAATACATGTACAATAATGTAAAATTTTCATGTGAACATACAATCCATCAATTGAGAAACATACACATATTGACATTGGTATTTTTACGTGGAAACCCAAACGGAGAAAACCACAAATCTATTTTTTATTATGATGTAATTTAAGCTCCTACTTAATTAAGTCAAACTATTTGTGAGCACCCACTCACAGGAGGCCCCAACCCCCTTAATATAGAAAGTTACTACTTTCCAAGAGGCACCCACCTATTATGAATGTATACCACTACCTGTTCTAGCCAATTGTTCTACTTTAATACAATTTTCAAACTGAAAACAAAGGAATATACAAAATCACAATAGTATAAAACCTGCTCAACTACGCCACATAAAACCTTCACCTCAATTTTGTAGACCTTGTTTTATCTACACACTTCACTGCTTAAGAAACTTTGATCTCAGACCTTAATTTCTCTATATGACTATAAAATCTCAACTCCAATCTCCCTTTTTCTTACTCACAAACATATATCACCTCACTCTCTTCCCTCAATGCACAATACAACAACCCATAATAATGTTGTATTCCCACAATGTTCAATTTCTATCCTTGGTTTTTCTAAACTCCCACATGATGGTTGATGTTTTCTCTACAAACACACTTCCCAAGAGTGTACTCTACACATGGATATTTTTTTTTTTTTGTGCCTGAATACATGGCAATTGCAGTCACATTTGTTATACAAAATCTACAACTACAGACAAAAGTATCTTCCCTAGACTTGGTAGCCTAGCCTAGAACAACAAAGAGACAAAGAAGCTAATGTTTTCCTTAAATTAAATATATAATGGGATGACACCTATCTGTAATCCATTGTATCCTTCACTCCTCTCTAGGCTTGTATGCTCCAATCCTAGCCCTGATCGCTATAATTAGAACCTACACAATCAAACAACACAAGCCAATGATCTACGACATCTATGTAGTATCATCCAATCAATTTATTCAATCGATAAACATGGCATCGAAATACATGAAATAATAACATCACATATAGGAAAACAATGAAATATTTGCATTAATATAAATGGAGTGAGTTACAACCAAATATAGGAGTTGATATTGTAGAAGACCTCCACCAAGTTGACTTGTTCTTATTTTCCACAAAGCATGCCTCTATGTCACCTTAATGCATGGAATAATGAATCTCACAACACCAACATAAGGGTAGAATCTCTCTCCAAAATCCTACCCCTAACTTGTGGATGGCCATAAATATATAGAAGAGGATGGTAAGTTGGTAGTTCTTATCCATTTACCAATATAGGCTTAAGATACACTCTTGATGGGAATTTGATCTCAAGGGATAAGGGATGAAAACTCCAAGGTAGGATAGGATACGATTCATGACTTTTATCCAAGTTAAATAGTTATAACAACTCCTAGAAGCTTATGGAAGAAGAAGCTTCAGGATTGCTTTTATTTCCCCAAATTTCTAGAATAAACGCATCCCCAACATAGGGAAAATATAGGTGATTAGCCCTCCCGAGTAAGGGATAACCTATATGTGAATGAAGGTCTCCAAGCCAACATAGTGTGTTGGTCCTTAAAATGACTGAAATGAAAAACAATTTAGGAAGAAATTCAGGCATTAGTAAGAGTCATGCTTAGGGCTTTATGCAAGGATGATGACAAGGGGTAAAATGATGTTGATTGATCCAGTTTGTAGGCTTATTGACCAGATGCAACAAATTTAACTATAACATATTTCCCCCTAAAGCTCAAAGTCATAAATGGAAACTAATTATTGAAGTAATTTTACTTTGTGACAAGTCAGGATTGAGAACAACCAGCAAGATAACCTTCTGCTACAATACATTTACATCATAAAATATTTGCTGAGGGAGGCATAACCATACTCAACACATAAGCTAACATTACATGTACAATGATAAAAAATACATGTCCATTGATGAAAAATGGTGGACCCATGAAACTAGATTCGAGGTCCTCTATCTCGGTCACACAATTTTCCAATGTACGAGTCTAACCATGTGAATTAATGAGTTGGAGTCGAAAATGGCAGAAGCCATATGATTATCAACCAATGATGTAAGTCATTAACAAACATGAGAGAAACCACCGATGATGTTAATGGCTCTCAAGTTACAACAATATTGTCTGTATGGTGTGAATAAATTAGTTGAATTCAAACACCACATAAAATATTTTGGCCGAAGGCCAATGATCTAAACCTATCACCGAGAGCAAGGAAACTTTCCATTGTTGTATGCAAGCACCAAGGTACCGAATCGTTGTTTCTAAGCCAACTTCCGGGATAATAAGTTGATGTCGAAAGGAAGTGACATGTCGCAGGAGGGCCTTGATGTATCCCCCATCAACGACATGAAACAAGTATCATGATTTGTGACAAAAATGGCATTGTTACAAAATTGGATCAGGAACGACAAACATGGAATGAAGTCTTAAGAGTATTGTAGAAGATATTGAATGAATGAATTCTCTTGAACACAATGAAAACACTGAAAGGAGTTGGAATAATTGACCCAAAATTGAAAATGGAGGCTTTGAAAATGGTATGATGAACAAAAAGACAAGAATATTTACCAACCCAACAACCACAAAGATGAGGTGGAATATTTCCATGTTCAAGGGCGACTCATTGCCATTAAAAAGTGGAGTACCCTATTTTCCCAATTTCCCCAACCATAATGGTGAGTACCTCTTTATTTTTTTAACAATATTTAGGAGGATAACATATGCTTGATCTGTAAGTTCATCCTTTGGATGAATCCCTCCGAGTATGTTTAACGAACCCTGAGAAGGAGTGGTTCGGTCTCATCATGAATGCCAAGTCCATTGAAGTTTGAAATTTTAACGAGTCCAGTGAAGCTAAAACTTGACATCTTTTTCATGTTTAGAGAGTTTGAAAAAGAGGAGAAAAAGAAAATTCCAGATGTTCCTTTTTCATATATAGTCCCTTGAGCCTAAAAATGTAGAAAACAATAACCAAGAGAGCCTCTTAGCCATGTTCGACTAAGGTATTCATTTTTCGAAAATAGTCTATCGTAGTCTGGAAAAGGGTTAAACTTATACTGATTAGACGTATTTTCATTTACTTTAACGAGTTTAAAAATACAAGTGCTCAAAAAAATTTTCATATTATGGGATTCTCAAAAGAGTTCAAATAGGACACCAAGGGGTTCGTTTTTTGCGAGTCTACGAAGCCCAAAAAACTGATAAAAGTATGCTCCTCAGTTAAAATAATCTATTAAAAATAGGACAAAATCTGTCAAACAACTGTTGACCTACTCAAAACACCACAAAAAGATTAAAAATACATGTTTCATGATAAAAGTGAACCATTTCTAGATCAAAGAATTAACTATGATAAAATAATGGAAAAATTACCATAAGTAATCAAAATGACTATTCCTTTTTTACCATTTCACATTCACCGCAACAATGAGAGCTATGAGTACTTTTTTCTCTCAAACTTCTGCAGCTGATTACGACCAATCTGGTGGATCATTTCAGGAATCCTCACTTCTAGGTAGGATCTAAAACCTTTCTTTTTCAGTTCATTGTTTTATTTTTTATTTCATGCATGTTTTCTAGATTTTTGAGGGCCATCGGGTTTAAATAACTCACCCTTGGACCAATGCAACCTACTAAAGTCGAAAGGAGCATTGCATATAGGTGATGATGCACTGCAAGTATCGTTGCAATGCACTATCTCCATTTAGAGGGTAGCGTTTGGTGTAATTCCCAAGTTTGATTTAGTAGTTCCCTTAAAAAATTGTCAAAAATTTTGCATGGAAAATATCTCAATGAGTCTCTTGTTGATGTTCCAAATTTTGATTAACACAAAATGGCCTTTTTATGGAGAGAAAGAGAACATGCAGAACATGTGTTGTTTAATAATAAAAAGGTCCTTGAGCCTCATTGTAACACAATTTAGAGGCATGTAGCCACCACATCTCTTCTCAGAGATAAGATACCATCTCCCAAGTTAGTTTATTTTCCATTCTATCTGTAAGCATTTTTCAGTATTTGATATTAATGAAATTAAGTGTTATTCTTGTTGCATATTTTTTTTTATGTTTGTTTCTATATTTTATTGTGTTCCTGCATAAGTCTAGATCAATGGTTTCAGAATGATCTGCTCTTTCTCAATTTTTCTTTTCATGTCCCAGATGAGGTCGGGATATAAGAAGTTAGGGCTTGATCTGGTTGAATGTTTAGAAGATCAGCCTCACAAACCCCGATGACCTCCCATGGTGAAAGAAAAGAAAGATGAGGGAGCAAGATATCTTATCAAAATATTGCTCAATGAGGCCCTTGAGAAACAAAGGAAAGCGATGATGGATAACTTTGCCCAGATCCTTCAACGACTACCCACCGATGACGCACATTCATCCAGCAGCCACTTTGGAGGTGCCACTCCTTTTAAGGTACAAGTAAACTTTAACATTCCCATATTTGAGGGCTAAATATATGAAGACACCATAGATATATGGTTGAATCTATTAGAAGGATATTTTTGGTTCATGACTTTACCAATTGGGAAAATATTACTTTTGCACTCCTCAAAGCCACCCCCTATGTTAAGGACTTGTGGGAAACCTACTGTGAGAAAAAGGATAAGAGGGAAAACTCCTTGTTTTATACGCACCCACTTATAATTATTTCCAATACGCCATCAAGGAACAATATTATCCCATAGGGAGGTATGAGTACAAGTACATATAAGGGAATACGATGTGGCAACAAATGGATCAAGATGTGCATGAGCTGATGAATTTGTTCCATACATTGTGCACAAATTTGGGTATCAAAGATTCATAGAAACAATTGGTGTTGAAGTACCATAATTTTCTACACAGATACATTCAAGAGGAAATGGATTTCATTGACATCTCCTCGCTTGATGTAGCATATCGGTATGCTGCCAAGATTGAGTAGAAATTCAAACAAAAGAAGTGATACTTTGGATTTGTGAATCAGAAGCAAGTGAAAGGCGCCCCAAACTGCAGAAAATATGAAAAATTCTAGGTGGGGCGACCAAGGAAAACCCTCCAAATCCACAAGCGAAGAACAACACCGCAAAGCCAAACAAGGACACATGAAAGTGGTGTGAGCTCCATAAGAGCTCCACTCACAACACAAGTGAGTGTCGTACCAAGCAGTCACTAGTGGCTGGGTTGAAGGCTTCTGAACCAGATGCATGTTCTGACTCATTCATTGTATTTCTCATGCTCTATCTCAATCAACAATGAATGATAAAAATCCATTGTTGCTACTTGCACCAACTTGTATATCTTCTTTTAACATACATTGAAAAAATATACATTACGCATTGAAAATTACTATAAAATATATGAAACCATTGTCTGGCTAGGCTCTCACAGTGTTTCAAGAATAAATGAGGCAATTTCGCTATATATTGATTGATGAGATGAGTTTTATAGGTCCAAGGTTTTTCATTCAAATATATTCACGTTTGCGAGAAACCTTTCCTAAAAAAAAAATATTCTCCTTTCGGTGGTAGGTCCATCATTCTTGTGGGTGACCTTGGCCAACTGCCCTTGGTTAGGTATAAACCTTGTATGCAGGAAGAACAACAAGGAAATTTTTGTGGGAAAGGTTCAACAATCTTGTTACTTTCGAAAAAAATTATTAGAAACAAGGTGATGATCCGAGACAAGCATATTTTCACAATCTCCTAACGAATATTAGAAATGTAGAGCCCATTCTTGTTGATTGGGATCTTATTTTTACGCATGTCGATAGTTTCTTGGATCGAAAGGAAAAGAGTTTATTTTATTCTTCTATTCACTTGTTTGCAATGAATAATCTCATAAATTTTCACAATCGTAAAATGATAAAATCATTAAATTTTTATATTGCATTGCAAGATGTGTTGTTGAATGCAGTAGAAGAACATAACTAGGTGATAGGGATGATGATGCCTTGGAGGGTGAATTATTTCTATGTCATGGAGAGTGTGTGATTTTAACGTGGGAGCAAGTAAAAAAAAAAATACATAAAATAAAACATCTCATGTCACTATCCCTTATACTATAACACCCTCATCTCCTCCCTCAAAGATCCCCCTCCCTTCCTTCTCCCTGAATCTAATTCTCCCTTTTGACTAAATCCATTTGATCCTCTTGACATCCCCTCTGACCTTCCTCCATCCTCCCATGCTCCCATCTTGTCCTCTCTTGCGGTCCTCGATGGCTTCTCTTCTCCTCTCTGCCCCCCCCCCCCCCCACCCCCCCCTTGGGATTTGCATTCTCTATCCCTCCTCTTTTGGCGGTCCCTCCCTTCCCTTCTATGCCTCCCCCCCACCCCTTCCTTGGAAAGGATCCTTAGCAAAAATAAATCAAAATTATCATTGGCATTAGCTAATAACACCAAGAAACAAGGAAGAAAATCAAACAAGGAACTAAGAGATGAAGCAACAACAAAAGAGCTTACACTAAGCACTAAAAAACCCATGGAAAGCTACCTTGAAAAATGAAATAGAAGCAAAGATAAAGGCCAATAGAACCATCGATGGAAAAGTCTCTTGGTAACAAATAAAAATAAATAATGATATTGGTCTCTTGGAACTGCAGAGGTTTAGGACATCCCTCCAAATTAAACATAATAAGTGATCTTATAACAGGGGAAAAATCATATATCCTAATGATCCAGGAGACCAAAAAAAATAGTCCAGAAATGGAAAACATCATTCAAAAAATGAAAAACTATGAAGGAACAACCTTTTTCGCCATTGGGGCATCAGGGGGAATCAATACAATCTGGCGTAAATATAAGTGGGAATTACAGAACCAGAGAATGGATTCACATTGATAAAGATCGAGTTAAAAAGTAAAATTACGGAAATCCAAATCAACCTTTATAATATCTACGGTCCAAACCATTATAAAGATAAGGAAATATGATGGAAATCACTGAAATAAAATATGCTGCTTGAAAAAGAAGAAAATCTCATTCTTGGAGGAGATTTAAATCTGGTCCTAAATGTTGATGAAAAAAGAGGGGGTTATTTCCATTTAGATCCATCTCATGACACTCTTGAAGAGCTCATTGAGAGTTATAATTTACTTGATATCCCTCCCAGAAATGGAAAGTACACTTGGGATAATAAGAGGGTAGACAAGGATAATATAAAGGAAAGGCTGGACAAAATTTTAATTAAGGACAACATAGTATCTAAATACAGTTTGGTAGCCTCTAAGATCATCCCCTCACAAGCCTCAGATCATAATCCAGTGGCTCTAGTTTTGGGCTCCTCTAAAAAATTTGTGCCTCTCCCATTCAGGTATAACCAATTATGGAACAAAAAATGAAGAGGCAAAGAAGTTAATCATAAAATCTTAGAAGCAGAAAATAAATGGCTTACCTAGCTTCATATGGGAAACTAAATTGAAGAGTGTAAAAACAAGCCTTAAGAAGTGGGAAAAAATAAGTTACAAGGAACCACAATAGAAAAAGGAGGAGCTACAAAAATAATTCGAAAATATGGAGGACATAAAAAAGAAAATCGAATAAGGAAGAAAGAGTTGGAGACATACAAAAATAATAGGAAGGAAGAGGTTCGAGGTTAAATTCTAGAAAATTGTGGATCCAAGCAGGGGATAATAACACAACATTCTTCCACAATTCAGCCAAAATCAAATTGATAAAAAATAACATTGAAAAAATCATAAGAGGGGGAGGCATTGAGATTAAAGGACATGAAGATATAAAGAAAGAGGTGCACAATCACTATAAACCTTCGCTAACATCAAAAAATGGGCAAGTAGAGGTGGGATAATTCTTAAAACACACCCCATATATACTAAATGATGAAAACAATAATGAGATAACCAAAGAAGTCACAAAATAAGAGTTAATGAGAGTCGTTTGGAGTCTCCATCCAGATAAAGCTCCTGGACTGGATGGATTTTCCATTTGATTCTACTGCTCCTATTGGAAATTGATAAAAATGGATTTTCTAAGGATGATCAAATATGTTTTGAAAAAAAAAATATGTGAGGATTCACAAAATCTACCCATGTAGCCCTTATTCCAAAGGATGCCCGTCCCTCCTCTCTAACAAAATTTCAACTAATACCCCTTTGTAAAACCTCTTACAAAATAATATCAAAAATCCTAGCAAGTCGCATTAAACCCCTTCTCCACTCTCTAATCACAAAAAACCAAGATGGTTGCATTCCTTGCAGACAGATAATAAATAACATAATTCTAATACAAGAGGATTTACACTCCAGCGTTGCGCGCAAAGAACAAGGATTCATTTTGAAAATGGATATGGAAAATGCATTTGATATAGTAAATATGTCCTTTCTATCAACAGTCTTACAAAAATTTGGCTTTTCAGCTGAGTTCATTGACATCATAAAAGCTTTCACTAATGGCCCTTGGATCGCTCCTCTAGTTAATGAAAGACCATGCAAATTTTTCCAGAGTTATAGGGGACTAAGACAAGGCTTCCCCTTGTCCCCTTTCCTTTATATCTTGATGGTTAATTCTCTGAGAAAAAATTTGGAGCACTGTAGAAGAAACCACACCTTGAATGGTCTGTCAATATGCAAAGGGGTTTTTTAATATGCAAAGGGGTTAAAAATATAAATCACTCGATATTTGCGGATGACACCCTTCTTATGGGAGGAGCATCTTCTGTAGTTGCAAGAAGATTCAAAACAATCCTCGACAATTTTATGGATGTCTGTGGAGGACTAGTGAACAACGACAAAAGCTACATCTTTGGTTGGAACACTCCTCATCGGACACTTCAAAGAATGTCTCAAATCTTAGAAATTCCTTTCCAAGCCAATTGGAACCATTTCCAATATCTTGTGCTACCAATTACTAAGAAAAATATGAAAACTAAGATATGGAACAAAAATATTGAGAAGATGAAAAAGAAGATCCATTCTTGGGGAATGATTTAGTTGAATCAAGTGGGCATCATCATCCTCATTAAATCCATTCTCTCTTCCCTTCCCCTTTATCATTTTTCCATGATCTCTAACCCTGAAATAATACATAAGAAAATTGAAATTATAATCAAAGGATTTCTATGGCAAGGAGGAAAAGAAAAAACCAAGAAATTTAGTTTAATAAAATGGAGTCAAGTAACGATGTGATATAAGAATGGAGGTCTCTCTGTCATAATACCTGGTTTGATGAATATGGCACCTAGATCCAAGATTTCTTGGAGATTCATTACTGGGGAAAGAAGTTGGTGGAAGCATGCTTTAGAGTCAAAATACTTAAGCACTCCAAGGATCTCCATCTTGGACAGGAATGCACCTCTTAGCCCTTGTACTCAAATCTGGAAGCTCATCATCAAGGCGATACTGCTGATCAAAAACAACATTTCAAGAATGTCAGGCAATGAAAAAAACATTAATTTGTGGATGGAAAACATAATTGAAAGTGAGCCATTATGTAATAACTAATAAATTTTAAGGTTGGGGAGCTGGATGACTTCAAAGGGCCTCTTTAAATTGGGAAAAATAGCATAGTGGGACTCTTATGGAATCTGGAAACAATGGAAAACACCTAATATTCCATAGGAATTAAAAAAACAATGGGATACTCTGAATTCCCTGCTAAAAGGCATAACCCCATTGGAGTGAAGGAAAAATGATGCACACATTCGGACTCCTACAAGAGGGGAATACACTGTCAAATCCTAATATGCCATGCTTCAAGAAAAACAAGGGAAACAAGATTTTCACCTCTGGAAACTTTCTTGGAAAGTTAAAATCTCACCTCAAATTAAAATATTCATCTGGACTGTTATAAATAACAAAATCCTCACAATAGAGAACATGAAAAAAAGAGGAATTTCTGGGCCCTCTCAGTATCCATTGTGTTTAAAGAAGGAGGAAAACATTCAACACTTGTTCATAGAATGTAACTTCACCAAAGAATGCTGGAAGGGTGTGCTCTCTCCATTAGAAACAAATATAAATTACAACATCCCACTCAATGAGTTTCTGGCTAACTAGAAAAATAATTATCCTTACTCTCTCCAGAATAAAAGCATTATGTAAAGGTGTTGGACTAGCATTCCCTCATTTTTATGCTGGAAAATATGGTTAGCTAGAAACAACAAGATTTTCAAAAATAAAAATCCAACAGTGGAAAGGGTTATATCCAAAACATGGGGCAAATTATCTGAATTCTATTTTGCTAAAGGAAAAAAGGAATTTATTGGGTGTAGCTTCAAGTAGAAGAAAGAGAGTGGGAAAGGTTTGCAAGTAGAAGGCCCAATTTTGCAATAATGCCCATGCCCAGAAAGGGAAAACCTTAGTGGAAAAAAAGGCTGACAGAAGAAGAATTCCAGAACTAGATTAGTTCAATCAACAAACCCTGCCTCTTCTTTGATGGGGCTTCAAAAAAGAATCCTGGAAAAGTAGGGGACATAGGAATTATACTCACCAGCGATAAGAGAAACACCATATCGTTTGATTGGGGATTAGGCACTATGTCTAACAACAGAGTGGAAGCCTTTGGGCTTCTCCTTGGGGTCAAAATATTAAAATAAAGAAGGATAATGAACCCAATAATATTTGAAGATTCACCGATCATTATACAGGAAATGGTCAATGGAAATATTTTAAAAAGAGCAGTCGTGCATCATATTCTAGATATAATAAATCAATATTAAAAGTGGATTGGGAAAATTAACTATTATCACAGCTTAAGGAATAATAATAATAGTGCAGACAATCAGGAAAACAAGGCAGTTGGCAGAACAATGGGACATGCCAGTATTGACAGAGATCTTGTCAAAATACCAATCCCATGATTAAGAAAATCTACCAGAAATCAAGCATGCAGGAAGGAATATCTCCCAAAATCAGTGACACCCTTAACAAGCCTAGAAAATGAATATTTTCTTTCACCAACAAGAACCAAACCGAAAAATCTTGGATTCTTATCTCAACTCTCCTCCTTCCTACGACTCTCCAATCGACGGGCTCCCCTTCTCTAAATAATAACCATTGTGATGCCCTCCTCAATTCACTGGAAACCCTTGATTTCTCTCGCGTCCAGAGATTCCTTCGACTTGGCCTTTTCCTTCATGTCCCTTGGCCTTGTTTTCCTGCCATCATCAAGCTTTTTGCTCCCTCTAATCCACTTCATCATTCCTGCCCCTCATTCATTTCTTCCCCATCGTGCATTGCTACCTGGAAGCTCCCCCCTTCTCTGATCTCCTCCTCTCTGTTCATCGCCAGTCATCTCTCATCTCCACAATATGTTTTGGCCTACGACGCTCTTCATGTCTCATTAGTTCCTCTCCAAATATTATATCAAAGCTATTCATATCAATCCATATATTCCTCTTCAGCACCTCACACTCTTGTGGACTCAATGAACTCCTGGCACTCAATAGAGCATAAATACTCTCAACAAAATCTCTCTCTGTTAAGTTGTCCCTATGTGCAGCCCTACAGACCTCTTTTCCAAATCCTCCCCCACTATCATCCTTGGTTTTGTTTAATTTAGAGTTATTCTCCTCAAGAGGTGCAAGATCCTCCAATAAAAAACACAACTATGCAGTCTCGGCACAGTTCCTCACCTAGCCTTACAGAAGGAAGAAATAGTTGATACCTACAAATGCTATAGTCATCAAGGAACTAAACAAAGGGCTCAACAAGGGCACAACAAAGGAACAACAAGGGCACATCAAGGGCACAACAAAGGAACAACAGGGGCACAACAAGGGCACAACAAAGGAACAACAAGGGCACAACAAGGGTTCAACAAAACAACAAATGCTTTGATCAATATCTAGTAGACCTCTGAATACAAAGAAGGATCTTCAATTGGCATATAATAATCATTTTCCATTATATTATGTAAATGTGTCTCTCTACTTTTTCAATTTGTAAGGCAATTTGATAAGAACGTAGTAGGAAATTCCATAAATTTTGGAAACAAGGCTTTAGGTAACCATGACTGCGCTCTGGCTCTTATCTCCTTAAGCCTACTTCTCTTTAAACCCCCCTATAATGGGAGCTTTCTCCTTTTCTTTTTGGAATAGATATCACACTAACCGACTTTGTTAAAAAAATAAAATAAATTATATTCTTCTAATTTTTTTATTTTTTATTTAACAATATCCATATTAATATTGTAATTTTGTATTTTGTATTTAACAATATCAATATTAATATTAAGTATTCCTATCGGCGTTCTTGAACCACATTAAATAATGTGGTTGATATAGACCTATTGGTGTTTATCAACCACATTGATTAAGTGGTTGTGCGAGTTCATCGATAGGCGTCTATATGTGAAGTTCGAGTGCAAGTACATGTGAGGATTTTTTTATTCTTTATTTAAAACGATGGTTGTGATTGGATGTCCTTGGAATATGCCAAGAATATGCTTCGTCTTAGAGTAGGATTTGCGACTATGATGAAAAGGAGTGCTAAGCATTGTCAAAAGGAGTGCGAAAGGTTATAAAGAAAATAGAAATGTTGGAATTAAACTAAATTTCAGACGCTGACTAGCACATGTCCATTGTGTAGAAATTAAGTTGTGATTCATTTTGAAAAGATGACTGCCAAGTGTTGGCTCTTTGTAATATACAACACAATAATATATCGTTGAAATAAAAAAATAACATATACGCCTTGCATAAACAATGAATTTAATGTTAATGTAAGATATATAGGTGTAGCATTTATGTTAACTATATACTTGCATAAAAAGTAAACATAAATAGTCAACATTAATGGTTAACATTAATGTTAACACAAATGTTAGCATAAATTTTAACATTAATGTTAACATTAATGTTTTAATATTAATGTTCATGTAAATTTTTAAACATTATTACGACTTAAATTTTAAATATTAACATAAAATATAAAACATAAAACATGAACATAAAAAAGAGCAAAAAATATTAACAGTAAGCATAGAACATTAACAATAAACAAAAAACATTAATGTAATAAACATAAAACATTAATGTAAATTTTGTAAAAATTTTAATATAAGCATTAAAAACATTTTATTTTCATCGAAGCATTTACACAGTCATTGCAAGAAAGTGTTGGGGTTGAGTTGTTGCTTCTCGTCCCCTTTCAAATAGGGGGAAGGTGAAATGAGAGGTAGCAGTCTAGTGAGAAGGTGAATGAAGGTTTGGTGTAGATACAAAATAGTATCTTTATGGATTTTTCTATGTTTTGGTTGCACAGTTCACCTGAATAGCTACGGTCCATTGCATTTGATTGTGTGCGGGTTTGATTCCATCGGTGGAGCGGAGTTTCAAAGAATTTCTTTCTCCAGCTACAATTTTTGTGTTGTGTTGCAGAAAAGGTTAAATAGCGTTATTATAATGGTTTTTCTACTTTATTAGTAACTTGTTCCAAAATTAGTTTACATTTAAAACTCTTTCTCTGCATGCTTCTGAAATATGCAATTAGTAACAGATAAAAACAATTTTGGAATAAAGTATTTAAAATACAACTAGAAACGAAGAGTTAGGAATTGAAATATTTGGAACAAACAAGTAGAAATGAATAATAAAACCAAACAACTAGGAGGCAGAGGAAGAACTCAGTCGTTGAGACCAAGTTAGAGCCCTAGCCAAGCCAGTTATCCGGCAGCGTGGGCATAGTCCTGGCTCAACTTGACTACTTCGTACAGGTAAACCTAGAATTATTAAATCCAACAACACACATCCAACGAGATAACTATACATATGGACCATATCTATGTCAAGAACATTAATATATAGCCAGTACTTAAATTTTTTGAAGAACACAAATGAGAGATCCAAAGAAAAACAGAGAATCAACTTTTTCAAAAATAAAATATAGTGGTATGAAATTTTTTTGTAGAACAACAATTAAAAATCCCAACAGAACTGTTGTAATCAATTGTGTGGAAGGACTAAAATCGCAAGCTAAAATAATTACAAATCTGCCCTTGGCAATCTGTGTCTATCGTAAAATTCACCTTTGGAAGTAGGCACTAGCCAAAATCACCCTGTAGTGGAAGAACCTAGAGAGGGGGTTGGAAATGACCCTGGAAAGAAATTTTGCGTGATACTGCAAAAATATTGTGAATAATACAGGGAAAATTTTAAGAACCCCCCTAAATTTATATATATAATAAATGGGCGAATCCCCATGATACATAGGAAAAATGGAAGGCGATTTTATTAATAATATAATATGTATATATAATTTTTTGGCGAATCTCTCACGATATTATATTATCTTGTAAAATCATGGCGCATCACTACTACAAAATGGTGAATCATTGTCTAGTGGACTTTGGGGTGTTGGTTCCAATGAAGATATGGTAGTTGAACCAGGAGTAGAAGGAAGAGAACCACCGAGACCAAGCATGGTACATGGTGACTCGTGAGGGAAGTAGTTCTCATGCAGTTTGGAAAATGAGTTCTTATAGTTCTGCTAAGCGTTGTGTTGTTGCTCATGCTACTACTAGCACTGATATTAAGGTTGGAGAGGAGTTTGAGAAGAAATGAATAGCAACAAGAAGAAAAGAAAACATGCTATTAAAAAAAGTGCTGATAAACACTGAATCCGATCCAGGTGCCATGGTACAATAACAATATCACAAAATACTTCAGATGTTCAACTATGGAAACATAATTTACATTACAACACCATCACGACTCTTACAACCATATTTATGGAAATTATTTGATGTTGTGAAGCTCTTAAAGGAATACCTAGCATGGTAACTATAATAAGGTGAACTGCTTTTCACTTCTTTAAAATATTATTCCTTCTCATGCCTTCAAAATCTGGATATTGAAAGGAATATGTGCTAGTTGCAGCCACCCTACTGAATTTGTTAAAATTATAACCATCAACATGAAGAGAACCATTAGAAAAACTCCATTCCCCACGTCATGCCCATGCCATGCCATGAATCTGTTTGTAGCAGAATCCCACAAGTAGTAGCAGTGGCACCCTGTATTTACCTGATAGCTCCATTGATTAGAGAGGAGGCCCACTCTAGAACTTGCCAATGCTCTCCTAGTATTGTCGTACAAATGTTGTCTTGTTTTAAATTTGTACAAGGAGAGATACGTTTTCAGTATATGCATCTTTTCAAATCTGGTAGTTATAACTTA
This sequence comes from Pinus albicaulis, assembly GCA_034641835.2. Taxonomy (NCBI): domain Eukaryota; kingdom Viridiplantae; phylum Streptophyta; class Pinopsida; order Pinales; family Pinaceae; genus Pinus; species Pinus albicaulis. Next base: position 884,604,671 of record CM076575.1, read on the forward strand.
TAAGTCCAAATAAAATATAACCCAAAGAACCATATTGTTCTATAGGCATGACAAATCTGGCCAGATATCAATTACTGGAAACTTGTCTGTGGATGTGATGAAGTCAATTATGACTGAAACAGTTTTCACCCTTGATGAACTTTGACCTAATCATACTTTCAATCATGAAATGCGGCGAGAATGGAAAAGTCAAAGGGATGAATTGGCTCTAGATTATAAAAAAATCTAAGCATTGAACTGTGTATTAAACTCAATCCCAGTTCAGTGCCACACACAATTCACAATAGTAATAAACACCTGCACAGTTAGGAAACCTATGACAGCCCGGCAGCAAGATCCCTAGAACATATATAGTATATATATATATTTAAATTTCTTCTTAGGTGGGAGGTAGGCCTTTACATAGTTGGTTCCTTGATTTTGGTGCTTTAAAGCACATGACCATCAAGAAGGATTGGTTTATTACCTTCGTTGAAACCAAATCCAAAATAGAAACTATAGTCTTTGGTTTTGGCAGGGTGCATTTTGTGGAAAATTGTGGGGATGTTCAAATGAAATTGTTAGATGTTAAGAAGTGTACTTTTGAGAATGTGCATTACATACCATTGATCAGATATGGATAAAAATCTTCTCTCAATTAGTGAGATAACAATATAGAGTCCATATTTGAGGCCTCATTTAGTGTTGAAAATTGTTTTGTGAAAGAGAAAGGTAATGGACCAATGGTTAGGTGATTGCATTGGTGCTAAAATAGAATGGGTTGTATAGGCTTGTGGATGTTGATGTTGATGAAGAATTTGTTGGATATATCAAAGGCTACCAAAGACTTTTTAATTTAGGTTTAAATTTCTTTCATACTGATGAGTTATTCACATCATTCAATAATGAAAAATGGTGTTACTGCTGGAATGGTTGTTTAAAGGGACTTCCTCCTTGTGCTTTTTGTAGCTTGTACTGACCACCGTGGGACTCCACAGTCGCCAGCTCGGACATGTACATTGGAAGCGCAGGAGGGAGCTATTTGTGTAAGAATAGAGAATATTCTTATCTTACATTTATCTTCTGTCTATATTCCCATATAATTTTTGAGCTATGTACATTGTTGGGAATACTAGATATTTTGCAATAAGCAATCCATGTAAAGGCTGTTTAAACTCTACTGGTTTTTATTTGTCTTGTGAAGGGTATTTTTCTGCATCTCCATTGTTTTTTTCTGTATGGACTGACACTGATTTTTGGTTGATATTCTTAGTGGGGTAGAGCTTACTATGTGAGAGGAGAACTAGAGAAGGAAATATTGGCTATGGAGGTGAGATGAAAGGGGAGGCTCATTGTTTTGTTTAGCATGTTTTTCTTTTCCTATTAATGGGAAAAACGTTGATGGGTTTTTACTAATAAATGTGATAATCAATATCTAGAAAGGAGGGAATGTGAATATGATCTTAAGGCCTCTGTAGATTTCTACATAGTAAGATGCTCTGCATTGCTCCATATATATGGCAACTGCCTAACAATTTCTTGGAAATATATAGAAGCTATTCATGTGTTTGAAATTTTCATATGATGTCTGATCTTCAATGGTGGATTTGTTATTGTAGGAGGAAAGAGAATTTGCAACCCCATTTCTGACTGGATTCCTAGTGTGAGTTCAAGCAGATTTGATCTCATAACCTTCATTTCTCTGGGCTTGTCTCATTTTTTGTTGGCTTTGTTTTATATGACAATACATTTTGCTCCTGCTTTTTAGACAGATTCATCATAATCACTGGTATATTTATCATAATCATTGGTTTTATAATTCTTTCAAGTTCATATCAACTCCAAACAAGAACATAAACAAGTACTATTTTGGCCCAGCTCCACTGCAAGAAATGGAAAGGTATGTAACTTACAACAGTATATTTGACCCAAATGTTTGAAATATGAGATTTGTTTTAAGTATAAAATGTTTCAACAGAATTTCACTTACAGATGACATCATCTTGAATGCAGGAAAATTGCAAAAGCTGCTGGTCCATGTGGGAATAACCGTGACTATCTTTTCAAGTTGGAGCAAGCCATGGATAGCATTGGTGAGTTTTTCTTCTGACATACTGGCCCTTGCATACATCCATGCTCTGAATACTGTGTTTCTCTGCAGTTGGAGTGAAATTTATAACTTGATTTATTGTTATAATGTCATAGGCCATCTAGACCAAGGGGTGATAAAGCTTTCAAGTGAAGTGAGGAAGTTTCTTGGAGGCATTCAAAACGTTTTCCATCAATCAACCTTGTGACTGCTAATAGCTCTGACATCCCACAATTACAACTTCAACCATATATCACCAACTGCTAATTCCTGAAATGGTTACATTCTTTTCTACTAACAAAGCTGAATATGCATGAATATTCCATCTAATATAATAATTGAGAAAGTGGTTCAAAATTTCCAATGAACAGCAACAGGAAGAAAATAAAACATGCTATTAAAATAGTGTTGATAAAAATTGGATCCGATCCAGGTTCCATGGTATAATAACAATATCGCAAAATACTTCAGATCTTCAACTATGGAAACATAATTTACATTACAACATCATTTAAGTTGAAGAAGTGAAAGGGCATCAGAATTAAGATCTCATCATTTCCACAGTAGTTGTGTTGTCAAGCAGTCTCACTATATACAATAGCTTTATCTTATTGCAGTAGTAAGCCTCAAGGTTCATCATTGCCCTGCAGCAGTTGCTTAAGACTACCATTGCAGTGTTTTGATACAACACCCTTGTGACAATAACCTTTTATATGAAAATAATCCTAAAGTGTTCATGATAGTCATCCTGTGGGCCTAACTGAAGTATACCTGCAGTGATTAAGTTCTGAAGATCATACATTTTCGCTAAGAACAAAGATCTTCTAGATTTTGTTGGCATGATATAATAGTCATTAACATTGTCTTGAATGAGTGGTTTGCAGAACAAGGCCAACAACTTGAAGGGATCCTAAAAGGCATCAGCAAGCCTAAACCTTGTGGTATACTGTTGATAGCAAGAAGCTTCAGAAAAAAAAGGCATCATCACACTTAAGGTATATTTCTCATTGACACATGCAAAATAGATAACAGTAGGCAGGTTGCTTCAGATGCATTTGATCAATGTATGATACTAGTTGATATAACTTGACCAGAGACTTTAAGTTTGTTTGAACAGAGACGTTAGAGGCACCACTGAGAGTGATGATGAAAATAATCAATAAGATAGTAAATACTTACTTGAAAATCCCTTGCCTTCAAAAAATTTAAATCTGGAAATCTCCAGCACTATCCTATTTCCTCATTCAACCAGTCCATTCTATTCAAGTAAATAAAGTGTAGAATTGTCTTTGCCTTTAAATCCCTTCACTTGTGTAACAATTGGAAAATTCATTTGATGCAAACTCCCTTTCCTTATCTGATTGAAGGACTTTAATTCTCTTCCCTAATTCATTCTCCATTCCTCTCTTAAGTTCTTGAACTCAACAAATGCAACAAAATTTATTATTAAGAAAAACATGTACATTTTCCTAAATATGTCAACAATAAGGAGAAAATGCCTTGCACTAGATACTGAAAGTGTCTTCATGGATTCACAAAGGATCACAACAGACTAATACCAAAATTCACATCACACTCCATACTTTTTCTTCACCAAAGATCTTCCAACACTATTTTCAAGGCAAGCATGTTGCACATGCATCTTTCTCCTCCTAAACTGAAATTAAACCACTAACCATCTTAGGTTTGCTCTAAATGGAAGTTAAGATGCTAATAAATTTGATGCCATCATGGAAAAATACTTTAGATACCCCTTGAAGACAGTTTTTATGATCATGACAGTTTTTAAATTAGAATAAATAATTAATTGTCTTGGGTCCAAACCCACATCTTTGGGTCAAAACTCCAACTACTTGGGTAACTTGCCCAACCAACTCCTTTTGGTGGGTTTTCACCTCTCAAAAATTCCTTTGAGCTACCCAAATTCCAACATAGTCCACCAAGCAACAAGCATGTAATGATGTTATCCCTTGGCCATATGGACTCAAGCTTCCCCACTCTAGCTTCCTAGTGTCAATCCCCATATGTTGGCTTAGAACCCTACCCTAGAGAATTACCATGACTAGCCTCCTAGTGTAACTAGTGTGGTCAATTCTTAATATTTATTTACTTTGGTAGTTTTCTATAGTCTCTTTCATGGACAAGACATGTAAACATTACATGAGTTGGTGATCTCTGTTTGACTCCTGGATTTGTTTGTGGAAGCTACATTTGCAGCCCTTTTTTCTTATATTAAAGCCATATGTATATCATTCCTTTAATAGTTAAAGGAATATGTATTTAAATATATATATATCTATATATATATATATATAAACTCCACTTCATAAACTGCTACCCCATTTGAAAACCTTCTTGAAATGTTTTTTTCTACCCCTACAACCATCAATACTCATAAAAGGAGACTGTAGGTAATTTATAATCCTAAGGATGATGGTGAAATCAATGAAGAATCTGTGATTCTCCGGAATCCCTTATACAAAATTTTCCCATAGATGGAGAAGGGATTTACAGATATGGTAAGCCAAGGAATATAGTACTTCAGCAGACACATATTTATGACATCTCAATTCCTTCACTAATGAGAAGGTGAATGCAAATATTTTCAATGATCATGTTTAACAAATTGAACATGAGAATTTGGAATAGTTGGTGAAGCTGAAGGAAACCATGTTTTATCTACTCTATAGTTCTCCATGCAAGTTAGTTGTCAGTGGTCACTAGGAGAACTTAAACTAATTAATGATCGTCACCCACGCTTATTAATTGTTTCCAAATTGCAAAACCACACACATTGATTTGGATAATGACCTCTGAAGAACAGAGTGCTAAATTATAAGTACAAATTTATGTCTTTCCTTGAAGCTAAATCCCACAAATCCCTAAATCTACAAAGGAATGATACCAATTTGAAGATGGTCTTGAGGAAAACAAGTTGGGTTGCAAGCTCTGCCCGAACAACAACCTGAGGTACATTTTTCTTGCATCAAATGTAACTAAGAAATAGGATCTGGACTCTTTCTAACTTCTCCCAATCAACTTGAGTCTTGAAATAAAATTCCATACATTTACTACCTTATTAGTTATACAATACTACTGAAAAAATCAATAACAACCTCTAATAAGGCATGTTCGTAAGAAAAAATCAGTGAATCTTTTATATCCTTTTTCAGTATAGGAAAGTTCAGAAAGATAGTAAACAATACAAATCCATTTCCTTTTATCTATGATATATCAAATCCAAAGGGTATCAACAAATAAGTTCTTAATCCTAAAAGGTACTAAACGTGTAAAACAAGCATATTCTATTATGCAACCCAAGTGACCAATTTAAATATGATGAGTGTGCCAATGATTTCTACCAATCATGATATGGCAATATTTCATGTAAAATTTCTATTATTGGCCAGTGCAATATCTAACACCCATTATTATGTAAAATTAGCGCAAAAATTAGTACATCTTGCTCATAATTTCTTTTTCATTAACAAGCATGTAAGAAACTTGTATTTCTAGTTGTATAACTTCATCTTTACTATATGCAAGATAATCTCAATAGTGGAAGTAAAGAGGAAATGTTCCTGGGTTACAAATCCATTTTTTTGCCTTGTCCATTTAAGTTGAAATTGCTAGATATTGACACTCTTTGTAAGCACTTTACCATCTTGTGGATCATAGAATATCTCAATCAGAATTATAATGCACCTTATATCTTTGAACATTGTATAAAAACCTTGGAAATAAAAGCTATGAAGCAGACCCAACAATGATTCAAAACAAATGAATGTATATACAAAAATGGCGATTTGTACCAAAAATATGATTATACAAGTTGTATCCAACAAGGTTTCTGCAGTCAAGCAAAGCTACGAAAGAGTAATGCTCGGAGTACTTACCAATATGCTTAACAATGGCAGTGGCTTTAAGCCCAGTTGTTGTTAAACCTATAGACATTATTGTTCCTTTTATTTTGCAAACCTTTCATTGAAGTCAAAAATCAATACCTAGAATCCAAGTTGATACTTGCCCTCAAATTGTTGGTGTATTTGTGGAGATGCTAAAGACCATTTCCATTAGCGACATTCATCCACATTGCCTCTGTTTTATTTCTTGGTTTAGTGTTGTCACTATAAATCAAGGGATAACTACGTATTTTTACTTCGATACTTGCAATCAAATTGTTGTTGTATTTGTGGGGATGCTTAAGGCCATTTCCATTAGTGAGAGTCATCCACATTGGCCTTTTTTTATTGCTTGGTTTAGTGGGAAATACCTTGTTAGTAGTAGTAACCAGTCTACCTTGCCTCAAACAGGAGCACATTCGACGAAGGACACACTCGCACTGTATATTTGAACTCACGTCAAACTTTTGCTTCCACATTTACTCAAGTTTAAATGTTTATGACTCAGTGACTCAAAATTTATCTTAAGAAACTGATGAAATGAATTGCATTCAATGCTTAATAAGCAGATAATGAATCACCAATGGAGGAGGTATCTGCAGGGATGGCTACAGGTAATGACTATATTAAGGGCTACACTAAGCAGTCTACAACACCTCCATTTCCAGCTCAACCTTTGCAATATATGCAAAATTTCCAATCTCATATTGTTGGGCCTGGACCTCCAATGCAAAGCTTTTAGATTTTTCTCCATATTATCAAATTTATCCTAGAATTCCTCTTTAATAGCTCAGTTGAGGACCTAATTGAATGACAGGAGATGACATGGCACATTTAGGTAATGCGTGAATGGGGAAGATGATCTAGAGAGCTAGCCACTAATTGGAGTAACCGATAGACCTTTGAGAGTCAACACTGAGCATGCCCTAAGAGACTAAATGAGGTAATGACCTTTGAAGAATAGAGTGCTAACTTCTAAGTACAAATTTATGTCCTTCCTTGAAGCTAAATCCCACAAATCCCTAAATATGCAAAGGAATGATACCAATTTGAAGATGGTCTTGGGGAAAACAGGTTGGGCTGCAAACTCTGCCCGAACAACAACCTTAGGTACATTTTTCTTACATCAAATTTACCTAAGAAATAGGATCTAGACTCTTTCTAACTTCTCCCAATCAACTCGAGTCTTGAAATAAAATTCAATACATTTACTACCTTATTAGTTATACATTACTACTGAAAAAATCAATAACAACCTCTAATAAGGCATGTTCATAAGAACAAATCAGTGAATCTTTTATATCCTTTTCCAGTATAGGTAAGTTCAGAAAGATAGTAAACAATACAAATCCATTTCCTTTTATCTATGATATATCAAATCCAAAGGGTATCAACAAATAAATTCTTAGTCCTAAAAGTACTAAACGTGTAAAACAAGCATATTCTATTATGCAACCCAAGTGACCAAATTAAATATGAAGAGTGTGCCAATGATTTCTACCAATCATAATATGGCAATATTTCATGTAAAATTTCTATTATTGGCTAGTGCAATATCTAACGCCCATTATTATGTAAAATTAGCTCAAAAATTAGTACATCTTGCTCATAATTTTTTTTCATTAACACAGCAACTTGTATTTCTATTTGTATAACTTCATCTTTACTATATGCAAGATAATCTCAATAGTGGAAGTAAAGAGGACATGTTCCTGGGTTACATATCCATTTTTTTGCCTTGTCCATTTAAGTTGAAATTGCTTGATATTGACACTCTCTGTAAGCACTTTTCCATCTTCTGGATCATAAAATATTTCAAGAAGAATTATAATGCACCTTATATCTTTGACCATTATATGGAAACCTTGGAAATAAAATTTATGAAGCAGACCCAATAGTGATTCAGAACAAATGAACGTATATACAAAATTGGCAATCTGTAGCAAAAATATGATTATACAAGTTGTTGCCAACAAGGTTTCTGTAGTCAAGCAAAGCTATGAAAGAGTAATGCTCGGAGTACTTACCAAGGTGCTTGAAACTGGTATTGGCTTTAAGCCCAGTTGTGGTTAAACCTGCAGACATTGTTTTTCCTTGTATTTTGCAAACCTTTCATTGAAGTCAGCAAATCAATACCTAGAATCCAAGTTGATACTTGCCCTCAAATTTTTGGTGTATTTGTGGGGATGCTTAAGACCATTACCATTGGCGACATTCATCCACATTGCCTTTGTTTTGTTTCTTGGTTTAGTGTTGTCACTATAGATCAAGGGATAACTAAGTATTTTTACTTTGATACTTGCCATCAAATTGTTGGTGTATTTGTGGGGATGCTTAAGGTCATTTCCATTAATGATAGTCATCCACATTGGCCTTGTTTTATTGCTTGGTTTAGTGGGAAATACCTTTCCAGTAGTAGTAACCAGTCTACCTTGCCTCAAACAGGAGCGCATTCGATGAAGGACACACCCGCACTATAGACTTGCACTCACTTCAAACTTCTACTTCCACATTTACTCAAGTTTAAATTTTTATGATTTAGTTACTCAAAATTTATCATAAGAAACTGCTGAAATCAATTGCACTCAATGCTTAAGAAACATATAATGAATCGCCCATGGAGGAGATACCTGCAGGGATGGTTGCACATAATGACTATATTCAAGGCTACACTAACCAGTCTACAATGCCTCCATTGCCAGCTCAACCTTTGCAATATATGAAAATTTTCCAATCTCATATTGTTGGCCCTGGACCTCAAATGCAAAGCTTTTAGCTTTTTCTCCATTTTATCAAAGTTATCCTGGAAGTCCTTTTTAATAGCTTAGTTGAGGACCTAATTGAATGACAGGATATGGCATGGCACATCTAGGTAATACGTGAATGGGGAAGATGATCTAGAGAGCTAGCCACTAACTGGAGTAAACGAGAGACCTTTGAGAGTCAAAACTGAGCATGCCTTTAAGAGACTGAACGAGGTAATGACCTCCAAAGAATAGAGAAATAAATTATAACTACAAATTTATGTCTTTCCTTGAAGCTAAATCCCACAAATCCTTAAATCTGCAAAGGAATGATACCAATTTGAAGATGGTCTTGAGGCAAACAGGTTGGGTTGTAAACACTGCCCGAACAACAACCTGAGGTACGTTTTGCTTGCATCAAATGTACCTAAAAAATAGGATCTGGACTCTTTCTAACTTCTCCCGATCAACTTGAGTCTTGAAATAAAATTCCATATATTTACTACCTTATTAGTTATACAATACTACTAAAAAAATCAATAACAACCTTTAATAAGGCATGTTTGTAAGAACAAATCAGTGAATATTTTATATCCTTTTTCAGTATAGGTAAGTTCAGAAGGATAGTAAACAATACAAATTCATTCCCTTTTATCTATGATATATCAAATCCAAAGGGTATCAACAAATAAATTCTTAATCCTAAAAGAACTAAATGTGTAAAACAAGCATATTATATTATGCAACCCAAGTGACCAATTTAAATATGATGTGTGTGCAAATGATTGCTACCAATCATACTATGGCAATATTGTATGTAAGATTTCTATTGTTGGCCAATGCAATATCTAACACCCATTATTATGTAAAATTAGCTCAAAAATTAGTACATCTTGCTCATAATTATTTTGCATTAACAAGCGTGGAAGCAACTTGTATTTCTATTTGTATAACTTCATCTTTACTATATGCAAGATAATCTCAATAGTGGATGTAAAGAGGACATGTTCCTGGGTTACAAATCCATTTTTTGCCTTATCCATTTAAGTCGAAATTGCTTGATATTGACACTCTCTGTAAGAACTTTTCCATCTTGTAGATCATAGAATATCTCAATCAGAATTATAATGCACCTTATATCTTTGACCATTGTATGAAAAACTTGGAAATAAAAGCTATGTAGTAGACCCAATAGTGATTCAGAACAAATGAACGTATATACAAAATTGGCAATCCGAACCAAAAATATGATTATACAAGTCGTTGCCAACAAGGTTTCTACAATCAAGAAAAGATACGAAAGAGTAATGGTCAAAGTACTTACCAAGATGCTTGACAATGGCAGTGTCTTTAATCCCAGTTGTTGTTTAACCGGGAGACATTGTTGTTCCTTGTATTTTGCAAACCTTTCATTGAAGTCAGCATGTCAATACCTAGAATCCAAGTTGATACTTGCCCTAAAATTTTTGGTGTATTTGTGGGGATGCTTAAGACCATTGCCATTGCTAACATTCATCCACATTGCCTTTGTTTTATTGCTTCGTTTAGTGTTGTCACTATAAATCAAGGGATAACTAAGTATTTTTACTTTGATACTTCCCATCAAATTGTTGGTGTATTTGTGGGGATGCTTAAGGCCATTTCCATTAGTGACAGTCATCCACATTGGCCTTGTTTTATTGCTTTTTTTAGTGGGAAATGCCTTTCCAGTAGTATTAACCAGTCTACTTTGCCTCAAACAGGAGCAAATTCGACCAAGGACACACCCGCACTGTAGACTTCACACACCCAGGCTGTAGAATTTACACACCCACAACTTACACACCTGCAACTCAACAATGATGGGTTACAAAGAGAAAAAAAGATGACTTCCAAAGTCTCTTGCTAGAATATTTATACCAAGAGTCAAAATTATCTTGCCCCGCCTTGAAAATAACCTGTGCTCTTCCACCACGTGAATTAAGCTGAAAAATCTAAGAATATACCGTTGAAAAATCTCGATGGTCTCCTTGGTGCTGCTCTGTTCTGATGTGGTCTCGTCGGCTCTGCTCTGTCTAAAGACCAAAGTATTAAGGGGTGAAATTTTATGTAGAATGCCTAAACGGGTTTTAACATGCACACTTCCTAGGGTAAGGAGACACCAGTGGTTGAGTGTAGAAGACCTTCCTTACGCTCCTTTGTATAGTGAATAAAGACCCAAGGAGGGCATGGTAGGAGGGTCGATGGCTATAAGAAATATGATTAGTGCAGGAAGGCGAGGTGATCTCGTTGACCAGCGATTAAGGGTGCTATTTCTCTCTTCCCTCTTACCTAAAAACTCATGTTTATCAGATGATCAGAATGAAGCAAACATACAGAAGGATCATCGTTGTCTCTTGCTCGAAAATGACAGAAAGGATCGGGGTTGTATCTTGCTCAAAAATGATAGAAGGATTAGAAAAATGTATTTTATAGAGATGAATTTCAACCTTACCCTCGATTTGCAAACCAAGAAATCTGGCTATTGCAAACAAATCTGTAGCTTGCTCGAAAATGACAGAAAGATTAACAAACTGTAATTTATAGAGATGAATTTCAACCTTACGCTCGATTTGCAAACCAAGAAATCTGGCTATTGCAACCAAATCAAACTTCAAAACCTATAAATCGAGGTGAATCCGCCCAAATTCAATGATTCCAACCTCCAAACCAGGCGAATCGGGCCTTTGCAATGTAAATCTAGGGCGAATCCCACCTTTTCAATTTTTATCTACTTTAATTTCGAAGGCTAAAATATAATAATTATTTATTTTTTAAATAAATTTTGGGCTAAGTTGCTAACTATAGAAAAAATAGGTGCAATATAAAAAATTCGCCTCCTCAAACTATAAAACCCCTTAAATTTCGCCTTTGGCCTAAAATTCGCCCCTAAAATTTTCCATGGAATAATATATAATCAGTAACATAGGATCAGGGTTATAATTAAGGGTTTATAGGAGCCAGATGAAGAACTCAGTCGTTGAGATGAGGTTAGTGCCCTTTCCAAGCCAGCTAACTGGCAGCCTGAGCATAATCTTGGCTCAACTTGACTACTTCCTGAAGGTAAACCTAGCATTATTTAATTCAAACAAAACACATGCCACAAGATAACTATACAGATGGACTATCTCTCTATCAATAAAAATAATATATAATTAGTACTAAATTTTTTTGAAGAACATGGATGGGAGATCCAAAGCAAAACATAGCATTAAAATTTGCAAAAATAAAACACAGTTGTATGAAATGTTTTTGCAGACCAAAACTTAAAAATCCCAATGGAACGGTTATAATCAATTGCGTGGAAGGACTAAAATTGCAAGCTAAACCACATTTAAATTTATGTTCATTATAAATCTGACCTTGGCCATCTGTGTTTATAGTAAACCCTTTCCTCAAATAACTTTAATCGGTGAAGACAATAATTAAACCCTATCGATAAAGAGAACCTAGATTGTTGCATAGTCATCACCTTAGATGTCTTATAGACATAAATCCCTTAAGGAGGGTTGCCCAGAAAAACCCGGAAATATAGAACCCATGTAAGTTACATTCATCGCAGTCATAGGTAAGGAAGCATATAGCGTGCTTGAGTACCTACGCGCCAGGGAGAATAATCAGTGAATTATGCTTAAGGAATCCAAAAATTCTAAATAGAAATGTAGAACATTCTAATAGAAGTATTGACATTCACCTTGGGAAGTCGAAGCTGGCCAAAAGCACCATGTATTGAAGAACCGAGAGAGGGGGTTAGGAAAGACCCTAGAAAGAAACTATGTTGTGGGTTTGAAACACATAATGAAAAGGACTCAGTATCCTGATTTTGTTGAACTTGCATCAAAATAAACAAAAATTTCCATGGTTTCCCAAAAACCCTCTAAAGACAAAGAACACATGTAAGTTATAACCTACACATTCATAGGATATAAGCTCCTTGAGTACCTGCACAATGGGGAAAGATAATAAATGAATCATATCGAGGAATCTTGCAGTAAATAGAAATATAGAGCACTTTTGAAACAAGCCACATCGAAACATTGTTGAAGTAAATGTGAAATTACCTAGTTGTTGAGAGCCCACGATGAAGGTTAGTGTTATGCTTCGCAACTAGCCCACAACATGAAAATGTCCAACAAGTTGGGTTAGAAAATCAATTTGTAACCCTGAATCTATGGTAACTCATCTGCGGCATTCCATCGAACCCTAGGTAAATCAATGGTAGAAGCATGTTCCAAGTCTCAGTATCCTTTTGTAGATTAGGAAAGACAGAGAACCCATGTAGAGAAAACTCTGGAAAGACCCTAAGCATGGTTTCCTAGAAAAACCTGGAAAGACAGAAAACTCGTGTAAGCTCATTCAGCACCTACGCAATGGAGAAAGATAATCAGTGAATCCTGTAGTAAATAAAAATTTAGAGCACTTATGAAACAAGTCACATCCGAACCTTGTTCAATAAAATGAGAAATTAACTGGTCGCAAAGAGTCAACGACCGAACCTTGTTCAAGAAAATGAGAAATTACCTCGTTGCAGAGAGTCGAAGGTCGAAACTTGTTCAAGAAAATGAGAAATTACTTGGTTGGGTTGAGAAATACTTAAATGATGTGATTAATCAGAAAGATTTCTATCTACATTATGGATCACAAAAATCTTAGATCTAACATTATGTAGGTAGTTGATGAGTATTGTTTGATATTTATGAATTATAAATATAAGATAATGTTGATATGATAAGTTTTTATATTGTGATGTTATAAAACACATTTATTTAAAAAACATTTTATTTTAATTAAATATAGTTATTAATAATTTTTTGAAAAATAATTTTTTAAATTAATTTATTAAGATTTAAATAATTGATTTATTATATAAAAATAAATAAAAAATATGCATTCATCCTAAATTCAAAATTTCATATTCATATATATATATATATTAAATTATGATTTATAATAATATTTTAAAATATATTATTATAATTTAAGTATTTTACAGAATAAATATTAAAATATAAATGTTATTTTTTTTTTTAATTTTAAATATATCAAAAGACACTTATTTAATAATTAACATATTCATTTTAGAGAAAAAATATCATTATAATTTTATATTATTATTTATAAGTTTCATAAAATATATTGTTATTTTGAATATATCAATAACTTCAAACACATTATTTTAAATTTGAAATTTTAATATATTACTCGGATATATATATATATATAGTCTTTATTTAGGATATAGCAATTTAATTATTAATTTTCATATTTATAAATAGTTTTGAAATATTTTTTAATTCACTTTCAAACTTAAATATATACTTTTAAATTTTTAATTGTTATTATATAGAACATAACAATTCAAATGTAAACTTTTCGCACTCTTTGGATCTGTAGAGAAACATTGTCCCTCCATGAAGACTGATTTAAAAAAAAAAAAAAAAATCATGTATAAAATCCTTAGCTAAGTCCAACCAATTTTTTTCATTGAACATATGTGCAATCAATAGCTCCCCTTTGTTCATAACGATGAAAGATAATTGAACATTATGTACTTTTTGTCAGCAACAAAAAGAGTCTCATTGCATATTTTCATATCCAAGCTATTTGAACATTACTCGTGGCCTTTATAATTTGTTTATAGTACTATGCATACAATGGACAACTATCATTTAATAACAACAATAAATGACTATTTAAACACTACACATAATATATATTTATAAATATAGCTAGGTAAATTTTATAACATTTTAGAAAATGAATCAATATAAGTGAAATCTACTAATTTACTTCTATATTCAAAATACTCCAAAATCTACAATGTTCTACAATTTATTCAAAATCTCTACGGGATTACCAATATTTTGTGTCATCAATGTAGGTCTATACGATATTACCAATATTTTGTAACTAAAGAAGATAAATCTAGGAAAACGTAGTGACGAAAGATGAAAAAGAGAAAATAAATACGAGATGATGCATTGCAATAGTCGCCAAGTTGGCAATGTCATTGGCTGCTTGATGTCTCCTATAGTCCTCGGGTAAAAAATCACCCTCCAAACATATTCGAAGGTAGTTAGTATATATACAACGCCATCAAGATCTTTTTACAGGTTTTTTTGTTACTTACAGGAGGCAACTGAAGGCATTTCACAATGACTCTCCCCTTCACTCCTTGAATGCACTGATTTGAAGCTAGAATGGAAAACAGTCTGCAATTTAAGCTTGGCATCACTACCCTATACACAACTTAATATAGCACTGCCATTTCTATCATCGTATAGTATAGCAACCATTTCTTTCATATCCTTTCCAAACGTCGTTCCAACCTACACACAGAAACTGGGGACAAGCCACTGGAATCGCTGCTCGAATTAGGAGATAATATGTCATAATCGCTCCCAAATTTGCATCTAAATCTGTTAGTTCTTGATCGAAGGTAAATTGCATTTGAATCTACCTAGTCTTTAAGGGCATGTAAATAGTGCCTCTTGGTAAATTTCATGTGAAGGAGAGCATCAGGTAGGAATTGCAAACCCAACGCAACCTTTTTGCACAAAAACAACAATCATAAGAACAACAATAAAGAAAAATGTAGTTATATTCACATAGATATTGGGCACCGGAGACCATTGAAACCTAACTGTCAGGTACATACTAACTAACTAATCTAATAAATATTCATATTCACTCTTTCTGGGTCTAATATGATATAAGAGCTTTCAAAACACTTGAAGTGTAGATTCCAATTTGAGATCGGAATCATCAGATTAGCGCAACCTTTTAACATTAGATTTACTATGTTAATTTATTTATTTATCTTTGGAAAATTGTAACAATATCTAAACAGTTTGAATTATTGCATGCAGTTAGGTGTGGTATTGTACAAGTTACTTCGCTTGTACACACCGATATGGTTGCAGCCAAGACAAGCAATCGAGAACATGAAGGTGGGTGACGTGGAGTTACCAAAGGGAATTTCTGTGTGGATTCCAGTGTTGGCCATCCATCACACCAAGGAATTTTGCAGAGAAGATGCCAAACAATTCAACCCACAACGGTTTGTTGAGGGCGTGAAAAAGGCGTGCAAGCATCAGTTGGAATTCAATTTACCCTTCTCCTCTAGGATCTGACTCTAATTAGGACAAATATTTTCCATAATGAAAGTGAAAGTGGTGTTGGAAATGATCCTCTCTTACTTCAAACTCACCCTCTCTCCTAATTGTCGGTGTGCTCTTGTCTGTGTGCTCAGACTCAAGCCCAAGCATGGGGTTCCCATAATTTTTAAACGCTTGTAATTGTCTTTGTCTACACCTCCCTCCGTCGATGCTCCCACTTCTCAAAACAATAGAGAGGAAGTGTTAAAGTTGGACATTAAGAAGGATTAAGAAGTTTTTAGAGTAGAAAGTAGATGCCAGAAATTTCAGTGAAAAAAACCTTTACCCGGTCCAGTGGAAATTTTTCTATTGTGTTTCCTCCATCAGCGGTTGCGCTGCTAAAAATTTAAGAGTTAGTATTCTCTGTTACAAATGAAAATTGAAGAGTTGGTATTCTTTGTTACCAATGGCTACAAGCTCACTTGGAAAAATGTGTGGAACAAGCTTCCTACTGAGGAGAGGGCTAAAGTCAAGCGAGACACGTCAGGGTACTTGACTAGGTAGAATAAGATGTAAAAATATAGGTACCATAATAAAGACGAATCATGCGGCGCCACATGGTCGAAAGAGATTTGTTAGAACAACGAAAATGGAGAAATGTGATTGGTCTGATGTACAGTGTTTGCTAATCTCAACTCGGCAAAGAAAACACCTTCTGTGTAAAAATTGGAAATTATATTACTAACTTACAATGATGATACATATATTGATAACTTTGCATATCAATATTTTTATTTTAAAAAACTTGAGAAAATCCTTCCTTCATGAAAACTATACCAAATCTAGCGATCGAGTCTCTAGATTTTGCTGCTAAATTGTTTTAAGAGGTGTGGTGTCACACTTAGTGTTATGGATAGGCATATTGACAAAGTTGCAGTAATTGTAATTGAGTGCTAGTTTTGAATCTCAAGGTTTCCTCAACACGTTGAGAGACTTGAATCATTTTCAAATGCTAAATTATTATTATTATTTTGGATTATGCTTAAATTTCCAATGGATTCTAATATATTGGCTGTGTTAAATTATTATTGTTTATTTTAAATCTGTGTTTAATTATGACTATTCATTTTTACCATGTGTGTAAATTATTGTCTATTGGAGATTTAGGAGTTGGCACAGATCATGAGTCTTTTGGTTTTACTTCATATTCCTTGGGGTAATCTATATTCGAAAGTGGGTATGGTCCTTCTCAAATCCAATTCAACTAGCACAAGTCGATTTTAAAATAAGAAGTTATTTTTGTAATTCAACTAGCACATCTAGATTCTAGAATAAGAAGTGATTTTTGTAGTACTTTAAATTAAAAGTAAAGGTGAATATAAGTGTTTAATTATTATATCAACAATAATGTTGTATATAATTCGTCGAAAACAATGTCGGGAGAGAAATGACTAATAACTAGATGTTTAAAATTCTCTAAATATATGTAATTTAATATTTGCTTGTATTTAAATTTTTATTATAAAACTTTCGTAAGTATATTAAAACTATATTTTTCCAATACTTTATTGAAACTGGATTTTGCAGTGATTGTCCTAATTTAATATTGGGTTAAATTAAAACTTTTATTATAATTTTATATCAAATTCTCTGTATCACTTTATGTTTCATTATTTATATAACTTAGCCTCTTATATAATCTATCCAATCTATCCATAATCGTCGTTTGAGAATGAAGTTCCGGTTCAACAATGAAGAAATATAGGTAATTTATTGCATTAAATTTTGAATTCAAGGACACCTACGGTCGTGCAAAGTTGATTGGGTGCATCATTCACCATTAACAATTAAAAAAAAACATGTTATCGTTGACAATTAACAAAATGGCCGTCAAAAGTCATTAATTATGGAAATGATATTTGAAGCAACGAAAGATAATATAAATAATTTGATCAAATGATTTTGATATTTAGATCCGTAGAAAAGAAGTTAATGATTTTAAACAATTTCTCTATTTGTGTAAAAGGAGAGAATAGGAATATAAATATGGTAAACTTACTTTATTCACATGTTTTACACACGAAAAAAAGTAGAAGGAAAAATTCCTCAACCCACATTCTCACCACACAAATAAAAAGTTGAATGAATTTGTTTAAAAGTTGAATGAATTTGTTTAAGGATTCCACTTCTAATATTACATCTTAAGGCATTTTTTTAGTGCAATCTTTCCATTGGTTAGTTGAAAAACGTTCAGTGTAATATTTTCATTCATTCATGTGACCAATGTCATTATTGTAAATAGTTGGATATATATCTTAACTAGTTAGATAGAGTTGGATATTGTATATGAATATCAAACTTTTCTCGTGTTGTTTAATAAGGTGTGGAATTTTAAATTTTCTGTGTAACAAGTGTCATTTGGGATTTTACTTATTCAATGGATAATTATATGTTATCTTAAACAATTTCTTGAAAAATAAGAGAATGTGTACACTCATGATTATTTTATTATCTTATACAATTTCTTGAAAAATAAGAGAATGTGCACATTTTTTATTTTTTTTTAGGAAATGTTAGATGTTCAACCGTTTGAATATGGGACTTTGTATTTATATTTTCTTTATATTTTTATAAATTTCCTCGCAGTGATATTTTAATATTAAATGTATTCATCATTTAAAAAAAAGGTTTCCTCAATAAAATAAAAATATTAATTTTATTCATCGTTTAAAATAATCATAACTTTATAAATTAATCAATAATAACTCAAAGTTTATGATGATCCAGAAATAAACATGTAGTACTTTTAAAAAATAAATTAATTCTAATTTTAGGAGCCTTGGCATGTAACATGTGTTAATTGGGATTTTACTTACTCAATGGATAATTATATGTTACCTTAAACAATTTCATGAAAAATAAGACAATATGTACATTTGTCATTAATACTTTGGGAAAATGTTAGATGTTCACCAATTTAAACATGGGACTTTGTATTTATATTTTCTTTATATTTTCACAAATTTACTAAATGACCTCGCAGTGATCATTAAGAAAAAAACATGTAGTACTTTTTAAAAATAAATTAATAATAATTATTTTAATTTTAATTAAATTTTCATAAAGTCAAACACGTAGTACTTTTTTAAAATAAATTAATAATAATAATAATAATTTTAATTAATTTTTCATAAAGTCAATAATTTTATATGTTTAATTTATTATATATATATATATATATATATATATATATATATATATATATATATTGATCAAATCTCCATTCTCATGGATATTTTTAACAATATTAATGAAGTTATCAGTATTATTAATGTAGATTCTCTCGATTTGAAAATGAATCATGGTCAACCATGGTCCAACGTCACATTGTGATAAAGATTGTCTCAATATGTAAATAAACCATGGTCCAATGTCGCATTGTGACAAGGATTGTCTCTATATGAAAATCAACCATGTCCAACCATGTTTGTTTTATTTGTTATAATATTTATCTTAGAGTTTTATACCTTTTGTTTATAATATTAGTATTATTTCCTAGGGTTTATTTTACCTTGGGTTTATAATATCGATCCCTAAGGTTTATTATTCATTTGGGTTTATAATATTAGTCATGGTCAACCATGTTTTATAAATTGAATCATGGTCAACCATCGCCAATGATATTTTATAAAATCAATCATGGTCTATCATGCTCCTACATCACATTCTGACAAAGATTGTCTCAATGTGTCTCATTGTCTAATTTCTTCTTCTCTCTATTTTTTCAATCAATAAAAGAAATAGAAGCTCCTTTACACACACTTTTGGGAAGAAATTTGGAATTCTTTGTTGATAGATGCAATGAAATATTTTAGCCTTTGTGATTCATATACTATTTGTTTTTTCTTGCAGTTGAGAAGGAATATTTAGCTTTGCTCCCAGGGAAAGTTGTTTCTTTTAGTATGGCTCTAGTTATTTGAAAATTTCTCCCATTTGAGATTATTGAGATTGTGTTTCATTGGATTCCTTTATAATTATTGATGAAATTTAAGTTGGTTTGTAAAGAATGGCGTAATCTTTTGGAAAACCAACTTTTCCTCACCACTTGCACTTGATGCCATGACAAAGAGTTTGTATTTATTTCTTTCCACGTTCCTTTTGCCCATCCATGTTTCATCGTATCATACCTAAATGAACAAGGTCATTTTTATAGAATTGTTTTTCCTTTTCTTCATTGTTGATAAAGAATTCAATGTACAGTGGGATCTATGATTTTGTTCAATGCGCCTGGAGGTTTATTGCATTAAAAAGAATATTTCATTCTCAACCCTTTTACAAGGAAGTTTAGAAATGTTGGCATTCTTACTCTCGAGGAAGGGGGGTTCCTTTCTTAGAAACATGAAATCCACGAAAATATGAATGGGTGTTGTTGAAACATGTTTCTAAAAACATGGATTCACATTTTCTCATTTACAACAATGTTGACATAGTTTGGAAGAGGACGGATCTTGCAAATGGGGGTGTTACGCAGCCAAAGGAGGCTATCTTCTTCAAAGAGAATTTTTTCTAGCTTTATCTAGACAAATATTATGAAGATTACCCTACATATGGGTACACTATATAATGGCTCGATTTGAAAAGAAACAATTTGTGATATTCATTTGTTCCTATTATTGACATAAAATGTATGTCATTGGGGTTACACCATAATGAACTTCTTTGTCCTGTTAATAACAGCTCGACCTCTATTTAGTCCCTTGAAGGGATAGAGAAATTTGAATTTGGTCAAGTCATCAAAGAGAAAAGTTCTGAATACTTTGAAGATGATTGGGGGTACAAATGGTCGCTGCTCAAATCTATCTCCATGGATATAAATAGTAAATGTCCAGGTTACCTTCCTTTGTGCATGGCTGAAGAAAAGGTCATTTTTTTTGGGTTTCTATAAGTGGTGTTAAAGGTATATGATTTTGGTACTGGATCGTGAAAAATAGCAATTATTTATGGAGTGTCCATGCTCGAAGCATCGGGTTTCAATCTGGAAATGGTTGAAGATTTCAATGACTTGATTGAAAATGGATTTTTTTTTCCACTTATTCTGAATTCTATTGGTGATATACCTGCAGTGCATGTGGATATATTGAATTAGTAATTCAGAGTTGAACATGTTTTTTTTTTTAATGTTTTATTTATTAAAACATTTCCTCCAAAAAATTTGTAATCCAAATTTTGAAGTTATGCTGGGGACAAAGATATGTTAAATTTTGATATGTTTGTTGGACAGTTTTTTTATAATATTTTTGGAAATTGGAAATGGTACTCTTATTTCATTCTCTTTTGCAATATGTTTAAATAGAAAGGTTTTCCTGCGTATTCATAAGGAAGGCTTTCTTGCTTGCAATGCATAATTGGCAGAGATTCTTATCGTTTGTGCTATAAGGCTTAGAAGTACATTAATTTTTCACATCCTCGTATACGATTTGTTTGTTTGTGTTCTTCGTTTCTATTTAGGTGTTCATTGTTGCAAATGTTAGAAATTTGTGTTGACAAAGTTGAGCATGTGAAAATTATTTTTTTTTAAATTGTCCTCGTTCTAATATCCATATATATCGTGAATGAAAAAATGTTGTTAATGTTTTCTTTTTGGAACATAATTTTGGAAATGATGGTTCTATGTTTGTTGTTGCAATTTGAACGCCTTTATGTTGGTATTTAAATTTATTTGTTGTTGAAGTTTACTTCATGTTTATAGTTTTCGAGAGTTAGGAGTGTAAGTTTTATGAAGATGGAAGAGTGGGTATTACGCTCATAGGGAATTGGAAAATGACATTTGAAATGACTCTAGATTTCTCATGGAAATTATGGGAGAACGCAAAAACAGTAGTGGTGTGAAAATACGTCGATCTCCTGGTACGCGTCAACGAACAAATGAATACAAACTATAATGGTATCAACAAAATAAGGATGTCATTAAATCGCAGAGAAGAGTTGTGTACCAAAGGAAAAAAATAAGTTCAACAAATGAAGAATAAGGAGGAGATGTACATCATATGTATGAAAATAGGAATTCTTTGGTGCGGGGAAGATTTTGTTTCCATGATCTTTTTCCTGCATAAGTGTGATGTTAAATAAATTTTGTTACTTGCAAGGTTTAGTAACGTTGTTCCTCTTTGGAAACATCATGTAGGGCATGAGAGTTTGCATACAAATGTCGAACACCTTATGTCTAAAAACAATGAAGGAAATGAAATATTTGGACATGGTCAGAACAACGGGAACAAAATTTTTTTGACATCTACTTTTTTTGCTCATAATGTTATGGTTCCCAAGAGGGGTGAAAATGAGGAGAATTGTGTTGCTAAGGGCGGTTTCGGGTTTCCTTGTGGAAATTATACAGTCAAAATAGTTGAGCCTATAGAATATATGTGTAATGTCTCATTGCAACAATGTTGGCACTTCAAGTTATTATCTTTTCCATTATTTTTTTCTCGAGCTAATATGAAGTTTACACTGTTTTGTTTTTTCTCTAATTTTATCCCAAAAAAAATACGAAATGATCACTATCTGGAAAATAGATTCAATACTAGTGCAATCTTTAGTCCTTCCACAATGCCAGGCACGAGCATCGAATGTTCAATGTTGTGGAAATGGTGGAAGCCATGCTATGATGGAAGACCGAAAATTTCATTCGATTGAACAAATTGTTACATTTGATTTCTTTCTTGATAGTATTGTGATTGCTAGGATGGTTGATAATATCGGCCATGGTTTTGGAAATGTTGGGCCCATGATGAAAGAGTAATGCTCGGAGTACTTACCAAGGTGCTTGAATCTGGTACTGGCTTTAAGCCCAGTTGTGGTTAAACCTGCAGACATTTTTTTTCCTTGTATTTTGCAAACCTTTCATTGAAGTCAGCAAATCAATACCTAGAATCCAAGTTGATACTTGCCCTCAAATTTTTGGTGTATTTGTGGGGATGCTTAAGACCATTTCCATTGGCGACATTCATCCACATTGCCTTTGTTTTGTTTCTTGGTTTAGTGTTGTCACTATAGATCAAGGGATAACTAAGTATTTTTACTTCGATACTTGCCATCAAACTGTTGGTGTATTTGTGGGGATGCTTAAGGTCATTTCCATTAATGATAGTCATCCACATTGGCCTTGTTTTATTGCTTGGTTTAGTGGGAAATACCTTTCCAGTAGTAGTAACCAGTCTACCTTGCCTCAAACAGGAGCGCATTCGATGAAGGACACACCCGCACTATAGACTTGCACTCACTTCAAACTTCTACTTCCACATTTACTCAATTTTAAATGTTTATGATTTAGTTACTCAATATTTATCATAAGAAACTGCTGAAATCAATTGCACTCAATGCTTAAGAAGCATATAATGAATCGCCCATGGAGGAGATACCTGCAGGGATGGTTGCACGTAATGACTATATTCAAGGCTACACTAACCAGTCTACAATGCCTCCATTGCCAGCTCAACATACAATGTATGAAAAAATTTCCAATCTCATATTGTTGGTCCTGGACCTCAAATGCAAAGCTTTTAGCTTTTTCTCCATTTTACCAAAGTTATCCTGGAAGTCCTTTTTAATAGCTTAGTTGAGGACCTAATTGAATGACAGGATATGGCATGGCACATCTAGGTAATACGTGAATGGGGAAGATGATCTAGAGAGCTAGCCACTAACTGGAGTAACCGAGAGACCTTTGAGAGTCAACACTGAGCATGCCTTTAAGAGACTGAATGAGGTAATGACCTCCAAAGAATAGAGTGCTAACTTATAACTACAAATTTATGTCTTTCCTTGAAGCTAAATCCCACAAATCCTTAAATCTGCAAATGAATGATACCAATTTGAAGATGGTCTTGAGGCAAACAAGTTGGCCTGTAAACACTGCCCGAACAACAACCTAAGGTACGTTTTGCTTGCATCAAATGTACCTAAAAAATAGGATCTGGACTCTTTCTAACTTCTCCCGATCAACTTGAGTCTTGAAATAAAATTCCATATATTTACTACCTTATTAGTTATACAATACTACTGAAAAAATAAATAACAACCTTTAATAAGGCATGTTTGTAAGAACAAATCAGTGAATCTTTTATATCCTTTTTTAGTATAGGTAAGTTCAGAAGGATAGTAAACAATAAAAATTCATTCCCTTTTATCTATGATATATCAAATCCAAAGGGTATCAACAAATAAATTCTTAATCCTAAAAGAACTAAATGTATAAAACAAGCATATTATATTATGCAACCCAAGTGACCAATTTAAATATGATGTGTGTGCAAATGATTGCTACCAATCATAATATGGAAATATTGTATGTAAGATTTCTATTGTTGGCCAATGCAATATCTAACACCCATTATTATGTAAAATTAGCTCAAAAATTAGTACATCTTGCTCATAATTTTTTTGCATTAACAAGCGACAGAAGCAACTTGTATTTCTAGTTGCATAACTTCATCTTTACTATATGCAAGATAATCTCGATAGTGGAAGTAAACATAAACATATTTCGGGTTACAAATTCATTTTTTGCCTTATCCATTTAAGTCGAAATTGCTTGATATTGACACTCTCTGTAAGCACTTTTCCATCTTGTAGATCATAGAATATCTCAATTAGAATTATAATGCACCTTATATCTTTGACCATTGTATGAAAAACTTGGAAATAAAAGCTATGTAGTAGACCCAATAGTGATTCAGAACAAATGAACGTATATACAAAATTGGCAATCCGAACCAAAAATATGATTATACAAGTCGTTGCCAACAAGGTTTCTATAGTCAAGAAAAGCTACGAAAGAGTAATGGTCAGAGTAATTACCAAGATGCTTGACAATGGCAGTGTCTTTAATCCCAGTTGTTGTTTAACCTGGAGACATTGTTGTTCCTTGTATTTTGCAAACCTTTCATTGAAGTCAGCATGTCAATACCTAGAATCCAAGTTGATACTTGCCCTAAAATTTTTGGTGTATTTGTGGGGATGCTTAAGACCATTGCCATTGCTAACATTTCATCCACATTGCCTTTGTTTTATTGCTTCGTTTAGTGTTGTCACTATAAATCAAGGGATAACTAAGTATTTTTACTTTGATACTTCCCATCAAATTGTTGGTGTATTTGTGGGGATGCTTAAGGCCATTTCCGTTAGTGACAGTCATCCACATTGGCCTTGTTTTATTGCTTTTTTTAGTGGGAAATGCCTTTCCAGTAGTAGTAACCAGTCTAATTTGCCTCAAACAGGAGCACATTCGACCAAGGACACACCCACACTGTAGACTTCACACACCCAGGCTGTAGAATTTACACACCCACAACTTACACACCTGCAACTCAACAATGATGGGTTACAAAGAGAAAAAAAGATGACTTCCAAAGTCTCTTGCTGGAATATTTATACCAAGAGTCGAAATTATCTTGCCCCGCCTTGAAAATAACCTGTGCTCTTCCACCACGTGAATTAAGCTGAAAAATCTGAGAATATACCGTTGAAAAATCTCGATGGTCTCCTTGGTGCTGCTCTGTTCTGATGTGGTCTCGTCGGCTCTGCTCTGTCTAAAGACCAAAGTATTAAGGGGTGAGATTTTATGTAAAATGCCTAAACGGGTTTTAACATGCACACTTCCTAGGGTAAGGAGACACCAGCGATTAAGTGTAGAAGACCTTCCTTACGCTCCTTTGTATAGTGAATAAAGACCCAAGGAGGGCATGGTAGGAGGGTCGATGGCTATAAGAAATATGATTAGTGCAGGAAGGCGAGGTGATCTCGTTGACCAGCGATTAAGGGTGTTATTTCTCTCTTCCCTCTTACCTAAAAACTCATGTTTATCAGATGATCAGAATGAAGCAAACATACAGAAGGATCATCGTTGTCTCTTGCTCGAAAATGACAGAAAGGATCGGGGTTGTATCTTGCTCAAAAATGATAGAAGGATTAGAAAAATGTATTTTATAGAGATGAATTTCAACCTTACCCTCGATTTGCAAACCAAGAAATCTGGCTATTGCAACCAAATCTGTAGCTTGCTCGAAAATGACAGAAAGATTAACAAACTGTAATTTATAGAGATGAATTTCAACCTTACGCTCGATTTTCAAACCAAGAAATCTGGCTATTGCAACCAAATCGAACTTCAAAACCTATAAATTGAGGTGAATCCGCCCAAATTCAATGATTCCAACCTCCAAACCAGGCGAATCGAGCCTTTGCAATGTAAATCTAGGGCGAATCCCACCTTTTCAATTTTTATATACTTTAATTTCGAAGGCTAAAATATAATAATTATTTATTTTTTAAATAAATTTTGGGCTAAGTTGCTAACTATAGAAAAAATGGGTGCAATATAAAAAATTCGCCTCCTCAAACTATAAAACCCCTTAAATTTCGCCTTTGGCCTAAAATTCGCCCCTAAAATTTTCCATGGAATAATATATAATCAGTAACATAGGATCAGGGTTATAACTAAGGGTTTATATGATCCAAATGAAGAACTCAGTCGTTGAGATGAGGTTAGTGCCCTTTCCAAGCCAGCTAACTGGCAGCCTAAGCAAAATCTTGGCTCAACTTGACTACTTCCTGAAGGTAAACCTAGCATTATTTAATTCAAACAACACGCATGCCACAAGATAACTATACAGATGGACTATCTCTCTATCAATAAAAATAATATATAATTAGTACTAAATTTTTTTGAAGAACATGGATGGGAGATCCAAAGCAAAACATAGCATTAAAATTTGCAAAAATAAAACACAGTTGTATGAAATGTTTTTGCAGACCAAAACTTAAAAATCCCAATGGAATGGTTATAATCAATTGCGTGGAAGGACTAAAATCGCAAGCTAAACCACATTTAAATTTATGTTCATTATAAATCTGACCTTGGCCATTTGTGTCTATAGTAAACCCTTTCCTCAAATAACTTTAATCGGTGAAGACAATAATTAAACCCTATCGATAAAGAGAACCTATATTGTTGCATAGTCATCACCTTAGATGTCTTATAGACATAAATCCCTTAAGGAGGGTTGCCCAGAAAAACCCAGAAATATAGAACCCATGTAAGTTACATTCATCGCAGTCATAGGTAAGGAAGCATATAGCGTGCTTGAGTACCTACATGCCAGGGAGAATAATCAGTGAATTATGCTTGAGGAATCCAAAAATTATAAATAGAAATGTAGAACATTCTAATAGAAGTATTGACATTCACCTTGGGAAGTCGAAGCTGGCCAAAAGCACCATGTATTGAAGAACCGAGAGAGGGGGTTAGGAAAGACCCTAGAAAGAAACTATGTTGTCGGTTTGAAACACATAATGAAAAGGACTCAGGATCCTGATTTTTTTGAACTTGCATCAAAATAAACAAAAATTTCCATGGTTTCCCAAAAACCCTCTAAGACAAAGAACACATGTAAGTTATAACCTACACATTCATAGGATATAAGCTCCTTGAGTACCTGCACAATGGGGAAAGATAATAAATGAATCATATCGAGGAATCCTGCAGTAAATAGAAATATAGAGCACTTTTGAAACAAGCCACATCGAAACATTGTTGAAGTAAATGTGAAATTACCTAGTTGTGGAGAGCCCACGATGAAGGTTAGTGCTATGCTTCGCAACTAGCCCACAACATGAAAATGTCCAACAAGTTGGGTTAGAAAATCAATTTGTAACCCTGAATCTATGGTAACTCATCTGCGGCATTCCATCGAACCCTAGGTAAATCAATGGTGGAAGCATGTTCCAAGTCTCAGTATCCTTTTGTAGATTAGGAAAGACAGAGAACCCATGTAGAGAAAACTCTGGAAAGACCCTAAGCATGGTTTCTTAGAAAAACCTGGAAAGACAGAAAACCCGTGTAAGCTCATTCAGTACCTGCGCAATGGAGAAAGATAATCAGTGAATCCTGTAGTAAATAAAAATTTAGAGCACTTATGAAACAAGTCACATCCGAACCTTGTTCAATAAAATGAGAAATTAACTGGTCGCAAAGAGTCAACGACCGAACCTTGTTCAAGAAAATGAGAAATTACCTCGTTGCAGAGAGTCGAAGGTCGAAACTTGTTCAAGAAAATGAGAAATTGCTTGGTTGGGTTGAGAAATACTTAAATGATGTGATTAATCAAAAAGATTTCTATCTACATTATGGATCACAAAAATCTTAGATCTAACATTATGTAAGTAGTTGATGAGTATTGTTTGATATTTATGAATTATAAATATAAGATAATGTTGATATGATAATATTTTTATATTGTGATGTTATAAAATACATTCATTTAAAAAACATTTTATTTTAATTAAATATAGTTATTAATAATTTTTTTAATTAATTTATTAGGATTTAAATAATTGATTTATTATATAAAAATAAATAAAAAATATGCATTAATCCTCAATTCAAAATTTCATTTATATAATTTAAATATATATATATATATATATATATATATATATATATATATATATATATATATATATATTTATATTTATATTTATATATTTTAAATTATGATTTATAATAATATTTTAAAATATATTATTATAATTTAAGTATTTTATAGAATAACTATTAAAATATAAATGTTTTTTTTTTTTTTTTTAATTTTAAATATATCAAAAGACACTTATTTAATAATTAACATATTCATTTTAGAGAAAAAATATCATTATAATTTTATATTATTATTTATAGGTTTCAAAAAATATATTGTTATTTTGAATATATCAATAACTTCAAACACATTATTTTAAATTTGAAATTTTAATATATTACTCAAATATATATATATATAGTAGGTATCTATTTAGAATATAGCAATTTAATTATTAATTTTCATATTTATAAATAGTTTTAAAATATTTTTTAATTTAGGATATAGCAATTTAATTATCAATTTTCATATTTATAAGTAGTTCTGAAATATTTTTTAATTCATTTTCAAACTTAAATGTATACTTTTACATTTGTAATTGTTATTATATAGAACATAAAAATTCATATGTAAACTTTTCACACTCTTTGGATCTGCAGAGAAACCTTGTCCCTCCATGAAGACTGATTTAAAAAAAATAATCATGTATAAAAACCTTAGCTAAGTCCAACCAATTTTTTTCATTGAACATATGTGCAATCAACAGCTCTCCTTTTTTCATAACGATGAAAGATAATTGAACATTATGTACTTTTTGTCAGCAACAAAAAGGGTCTCATTGCATATTTTCATGTCCAAGCTATTTGAACATTACTCGTGGCCTTTATAATTTGTTTACAGTACTATGCATACAATGGAAAGCTATCATTTAATAACAACAATAAATGACTAGTTAAATACTACACATAATATATATTTATAAATATAGAGGTTAATTTTATAACATTTTAGAAAATTAATCAATATAAGTGAAATCTACTAATTTACTTCTATATTCAAAATACTCCAAAATCTACAATATTCTACAATTTATTCAAAATCTCTACGGGATTACAAATATTTTGTGTCATCAATGTAGGTCTCTACGATATTACCAATAGTTTGTAACGAAAGAAGATAAATCTAGGAAAACGTAGTGACAAAAGATGAAAAGATAAAATAAAGAGGAGATGATGCATTGCAATAGTCGTCAAGTTGGCAATGTCATTGGCTGCTTGATGTCTCCTATAGTCCTCGGGTAAAAAATCACCCTCCAAACATATTTGAAGATAGTTAGTATATATACAACGCCATCAAGATCTTTTTACAGGTTTTTTTGTTACTTACAAGAGGCAACTGAAGGCATTTCACAATGACTCTCCCCTTCGCTCCTTGAATGCACTCATTTGAAGCTAGAATGGAAAACAGTTTGTAATTTAAGCTTGGCATCGCTACCCTATACACAACTTAATATAGAACTGCCATTTCTATCACCGTATAGTATAGCAACCATTTCTATCATATCCTTTCCAAACATCGTTCCAACCTACACACAGAAAGTGGGGACAAGCCACTGGAATCGCTGCTCGAATCAGGAGATAATATGTTGGAATCACTCCCAAATTTGCATCTAAATTTGTTAGTTATTGATCGAAGGTAAATTTCATCTAAATCTACCTGGTCTTTAAGGGCATATAAATAGTGCCTCTTGGTAAATTTCATGTGAAGGAGAACATCAGGTAGGAATTCCAAACCCAACGCAACCTTTTTGCACAAAAAAAACAATCATAAGAATAACAATAAAAAAAATGTAGTTATATTCACACAGATATTGGGCACCAGAGACCATTGAAACCTAACTGTCAGGCACATACTAACTAACTAATCTAATAAAGATTCATATTCACTCTTTCTGGATCTAATATGATATTAGAGCTTTCAAAACACTTGAAGTGTAGATTCCAATTTGAGATTAGAATTATCAGATTAGCGCAACCTTTTAACATTAGATTTACTATGTTAATTTATTTATTTATTTTTGGAAAATTGTAATAATATCTAAACGGTGTGAATTATTGCATGCAGTTAGGTGTGGTACCGAATGAGTCACTTCGATTGTACACACTGACATGGTTGCAACCAAGATAAGCAATCGAGAACATGAAGGTGGGTGATGTGGAGTTACCAAAGGGCATGTATGTGTGGATTCTAGTGTTGGCCATCCATCACACCAAGGAATTTTGCGAAGAAGATGCCAAAGAATTCAACCCACAACGGTTTTTTGAGGGTGTGCGAAAGGCGTGCAAGCATCAGTTGGAATTCAATATACCCTTCTCCTCGAGGATCTGACTCTGATTAGGACAAAGATTTTCCATAATGAAATTGAAAGTGGTGTTGGAAATGATCCTCTCTTGCTTCAAATTCACTCTCTCTCCTAATTGTCGGCATGCTCTTGTCTGTGTGCTCAGACTCAAGCCCAAGCATGGGGTTCCCATCATTTTTAAATGCTTGTAATTGTCTCTGTCTACACCTCCCTCCGTCGATTCTCCCACTTCTCAAAACAATAGAGAGGAAGTGTTAAAGTTGGACATTAAGAAGGATTAAGAAGTGTTTAGAGCAGAAAGTAGATGCCAGAAATTTCAGTGAAAAAAACCTTTACCCGGTCCAGTGGAAATTTTTATGTTGGGTTTCCTCCATCAGCAGTTGCGCTGCTAAAAATTGAAGAGTTGGTTTTCTCTGTTACAAATGAAAATTGAAGAGTTGGTATTCTTTGTTACAAATGAAAATTTAAGAGTTGGTATTCTTTGTTACCAATGGCTACAAGATCGCTTGGAAAATGTGTGGAACAAGCTTCTTGCTGAGGAGAGGGCTAAAGTCAAGCGAGACAGGGTGTCAGGGTACTTGACTAGGTGGAATAAGATGTAAAAATCTAGGTACCATAATAGAGACATATCATGCGGCGCCACGTGGTTGAAAGAGATTTGTTAGAATGACGAAAATGGAGAAATGTGATTGGTTTGATGTACAGTGTTTGCTAATCTCAACTTGGCAAAGAAAACACCTTCGGTGTAAAAATTGGAAATTATATTACTAACTTACAGTGATAATACATAAATTGATAACTTTGCATATCAATATTTTTATTTAAAAAAACATATTTGAGAAAATCCTTCCTTCATGAAAACTATGCCAAATCTAGTGATCGAGTCTTTGGATTTTGCTACTAAACTGTTTTAAGAGGCGTGGTGTCACACTTAGTGTTATGGATAGGCATATTGACAAAGTTGCAGTAATTGGAATTGAGTGCTAGTTTTGAATCACAATGAGTGCTAGTTTTGAATCTCAAGGTTTCCTCAACACATTGAGAGACTTGAATCATTTTCAAATGCTAAATTATTATTATTCTTTTGGATTGTGCTTAAATTGCCAATGGAGTCTAATATATTGGCTATGTTAAATTATTATTGTTTATTTTAACTCTGTGTTTAATTATGACTATTCATTTTTACCATGTGTGTAAATTGTTGTCTATTGGAGATTTAGGAGTTGGCACGGATCATGAGTCTTTTGGTTTTACTTCATATTCCTTGGGGTAATCTATATTCGAAAGTGGGTATGATCCTTCTCAAATCTAATTCAACTAGCATAGATCGATTTTAGAATAAGAAGTTATTTTTGTAATTCAACTAGCACATCTAGATTCTAGAATAAGAAGTGATTTTTGTAGTACTTTAAATTAAAAGTAAAGGTGAATATAAGTGTTTAATTATTGTATCAACAATAATGTTGTATATAATTCGTCGAACACCATGTCGAGGGAGAAATGACTAATAACTAGATGTTGTTTAAAATTCTCTAATTATATGTAATTTAATATTTGCTTGTATTTAAATTTTTATTATAAAACTTTCGTAAGTGTATTAAAACTATATTTTTCCAATACTTTATTGAAACTGGATTTTGCAGTGGTTGTCCTAATTTAATATTGGGTTAAATTAGAGCTTTTATTAATGTTATATCTAATTCTCTGTATCACTTTATGTTTCATTATTTATATAACTTAGCCTCTTATATAATCTATCCAATCTATCCATAATCGTCATTTGAGAATGAAGTTTCGGTTCAACAACGAAGAAATATAGGTAATTTATTGCATTAAAGTCTGAATTCAAGGACACCTAAGGTCGTGCAAATAACAATTAAGAAAAAAACATGTTATCATTGACAATTAACAAAATGGCTGTCAAAAGTCATTAATTATGGAAATGATATTTGAAGCAACGAAAGATAATATAAAGAAATTGGTCAAATGATTTTGATATTTAGATCCGTAGAAAAGAAGTTAATGATTTTAAACAATTTCTCTATTTGTGTAAAAGGAGAGAATATGAATATAAATTTCACATGTTTTACATAAGAAAAAAAAGTAGAAGGAAAAATTCCTCAACCCACACTCTCACCATACAAATAAAAAGTTGAATTAATATGTTTAAGGAGAGAATATGAATATAAATATGGTAAACTTACTTTATTCACATGTTTTACATAAGAAAATAAAGTCCTTCATGAAAAATTCCTCAACCCACATTCTCACCATACAAATAAAAAGTTGAATTAATTTGTTTAAGGTATTTTTTTTAGTGCAATATTTCCATTGGTTAGTTGAAAAACATTCAATGTAATATTTTCATTCATGTGACCATTGTCATTATTGTAAATAGTTGGATATATATCTTAACTAGTTAGATAGAATTGGATATTGTATATGAATATCAAACTTTTCTCTAAATGTGTTGTTTAATAAGGTGTGGAATTTTAAATTTGTTGTGTAACAAGTGTTATTTAGAATTTTACTTACTCAATGGATAATTATATGTTATCGTAAACAAGTTCTTGAAAAATAAGAGAATATGTACACTTATGATTATTTTGTTACCTTATACAAGTTCTTGAAAAATAAGAGAATGGGTATATTTGTGATTATTTTTTTAGGAAATGTTAGATGTTCAACCATTTGAATATGAGACTTTGTATTTATATTTTATTTATATTTTTACAAATTTACTAAATTTCCTTGCAATGATATTTTAATATTAAATTTATTCATCATTTAAAAAAAGCTTCCCCAATAAAATAAAAATACTAATTTTATTCATCGTTTAAAATAATCATAACTTTATAAATTAATGAATAATAACTCAAAGTTTATTATGATCAAGAAATAAACATGTAATACTTAAAAAAAAAAAAAAAAAAAAAAATCTAATTTTAGGAGCCTTGGCGTGTAACAAGTGTTAATTGGGATTTTACTTACTCAATGGATAATTATATGTTACCTTGAACAATTTCATGAAAAATAAGACAATATGTACATTTGTCATTAATTCTTTGGGAAAATGTTAGATTTTCACCAATTTGAACATGGGACTTTGTATTTATATTTTCTTTATATTTTCACAACTTTACTAAATGACCTCGCAATGATCATTAAGAAAAAAAGATGTAGTACTTTTTAAAAATAAATTAATAATAATTATTTTAATTTTAATTAAATTTTCATAAAGTCAAAAACATGTAGTACTTTTTTAAAATAAATTATTATTATTATTATTAATTTTAATTAATTTTTCATAAAGTCAATAATATATATATATTGATTGTTATTGATAAAATCTCCATTCTCATGGATATTTTTTAAAATATTAATGAAGTTATCAATATTATTAATGTAGATTCTCTCGATTTCAAAATGAATCATGGTCAACCATGGTCCAACGTCACATTGTGATAAAGATTGTCTCAATATGTAAATAAACCATGGTCCAACATCACATTGTGACAAAGATTGTCCCTATATGAAAATCAACCATGGCCAACCATGTTTGTTTTAGTTGTTATAATATTTATCTTAGAGTTGTATACCTTTGGTTTATAATATTAGTATTATTTCCTAGGGTTTATTTTACCTTGGGTTTATAATATCAATCCCTAAGGTTTATTATTCATTTGGGTTTATAATATTGATCATGGTCAACCATGTTTTATAAATTGAATCGTGGTCAACCATCGCCAACGATATTTTATAAAATCAATCATGGTCTGCCATGCTCCTACATCACATTCTGACAAAGATTGTCTCAATGTGTCTCATTGTCTAATTTTGTCTTCTCTCTATTTTTCAATCAATAAAAGAAATAGAAGCTCCTCTACACACACTTTAGGGAACAAATTTGGAATTCTTTGTTGATAGATGCAATGAAATATTTTAGCCTTTGTGATTCATATGCTGTTTGTTTTTGTTTGTAGTTGAGAAGGAATATTTAGCTTTGCTCCTAGGGAAAGTTGTTGCTTTTAGTATGGCTTTGGCTATTTTAAAATTTCTCCCATTTGAGATTATTGAGATTGTGTTTCATTGGATTCCTTTATAAGTATTGATGAAATTTAAGTTGGTTTGTAAAGAATGGCATAATATTTTGGAAAACCCACTTTTCCTCACCACTTGCACTCGATGTCGTGACAAAGAGTTGAGATTTATTTCTTTCCACGTTCCTTTTGCACATCCATGTTTCATCGTATCCTACCTAAATGAACAAGGTCATTTTAATAGAATGGTTTTTCCTTTTCTTCATTGTCGATAAAGAATTCAATGTACAGTGGGATCTATGATTTTGTTCAGTGCGCCTGGAGGTTTATTGCATTAAAAAGAATATTTCATTTTCAACCCTTTTACAAGGAAGTTTAGAAATGTTGGCATTCTTACTCTCGGGGAAGGGGGGGTTCCTTTCTTAGAAACATGCAATCCACGAAAATATGAATGGGCGTTGTTGAAACATGTTTCTAAAACATGGATTCACGTTTTCTCATTTACAACAATGTTGACATAGTTTGGAGGAGGACGGATCTTGCAAATGGGGGTGTTACACCGCCAAAGGAGGCTATCTTCTTCAAAGGGAATTTTTTCTAGCTTTATCTAGACAAAGATTATGAATATTACCCTACATATGGGTACGCTATCTATTGGTTGGATTTGAAAAGAAACAATTTGTGATATTCATTTGTTCCTATTATTGACATACAATGTATGTCATTGGGGTTTCACCATAATGAACTTCTTTGTCTTGTTAATAATGGCTTGACCTCTATTTGGTCCCTTGAAGGGATAGAGAACTTTGAATTTGGTCAATTCATCAAAGAGAAAAGTTTTGAATACTTTGAAGATAATTGGGGGTACACATGGTCGCTGCTCAAATCTATCTCCATGGATATAAATAGTAAATGTCCAGGTTACCTCCCTTTGTGCATGGCTGAATAAAAGGTCATTTTTTTGGGTTTCTAGAAGTGGTGTTAAAGTTATATGATTTGGGTACTGGATCATGCAAAATAGCAATTGTTTATGGAGTGTCCTTGCTCGAAGCATCGGGGTTCAATCTGGAAATGGTTGAAGATTTCAATGACTTGATTGAAAATGGATTTTTTTTTCACTTATTTAGAATTCTATTGGTGACATACCTGCAGTGCATGTGGATATATTGAATTAGTAATTTAGAGTTGAACATGTTTTTTTTTTAAATGTTTGATTTATTAAAACATTTCCTCCAAAACTTTGTAATCCAAATTTTGAAGTTATGCTGGGGACAAAGATATGTTAAATTTCGATATGTTTGTTGGACATTTTTTTTATAATATTTTTGGAAATTGGAAATGGTACTCTTATTTCTTTCTCTTTCGCGATATGTGTAAATATAAAGGTTTTCCTGCATATTCATAAGGAAGGCTTTCTTGCTTGCAATGCATAATTGGCAGAGCTTCTTATCGTTTGTGCTATAAGGCTTCGAAGTACTATTATTTTTTCATATCCTCATATATGATTTGTTTGTTTGTGTTCTTCATTTCTGTTTAGGTGTTCATTGTTGCAAGTGTTAGAATTTTGTGTTGACAAAGTTGAGCATGTGAAAATTATTGTTAAAAAAATTGTCCTCGTTCCAATATCCATATATATCGTGAATGAAAAAATGTTGTTAATGTTTTTTTTGGAACATAATTTTGGAAATGCTGGTTCTATGTTCATTGTTGCAATTTGAACGCCTTTATGTTGGTATTTAAATTTATTTGTTGTTGAAGTTTACTTCATGTTTATAGTTTTCAAGAGTTAGGAGTTTAAGTTTTATGAAGATGGAAGAGTGGGTATTACGATCATAGGGAATTCAAAAATGACATTTGAAATGACTCTAAATTTCTCGTGGAAATGATGGGCGAACGAAAAAAAAGTAGTGGTGTGAAAATACGTCATCTCCTGGTACGCATCAACAAACAAATGATTACAAACTGTAATGGTATCAACAAAATAAGAATGTCATTAAATCGCGGAGAAGAGTTGTGTACCAAAGGAAAAAAAATAAGTTCAACAAATGAAGAATAAGGAGGAGATGTACATCATATGTATGAAAATAGGAATTCTTTGATGCGGGGAAGATTTTGTTTCCATGATCGTTTTCCTCCATATGTGTGATGTTAAATAAATTTTGTTACTTGCAAGGTTTTGTAACGTTGTTCCACTTTGGAAACATCATGTAGGGCATGAGAGTTTTCATACAAATGTCGATCACCTTATGTCTAAAAACAATGAAGGAAATGAAATCTTTGGACATGGTCAGAACAATGGAAACGAAATTTTTTTGACATCTACTTTTTTTTCTCATGTGAAAATGAGGGGAATTTTGTTGCTAAGGGCGGTTGCGGGTTTCCTTGTGGAAATTACATAGTCAATATAGTTGGGCCTGTAGAATATATGTGTAATGTCTCATTCCAACAATGTCAGCACTTCAAGTTGTTATCTTTTCCATTATTTTTTTCACGAGCTAATATGAAGTTTACAACGTTTTGTTTTTTTTTCCTATTTTATCCCATAACAAATATGAAATGATTACTATCTGGAAAATAGATTCAATACTAGTGAAATCTTTAGTCCTTCCACAATGCCAGGAGCGAGAATCGAATGTCTGAAATATGTGAAACGATGAAACTAATGCCTTGGCTAATCGTAAGTATGGACATGTCTATGTTTTAATGGAAAAACATTTTGTTGGAATGTTTCTTTTTTTTATTGTAGCTTGTCTCTAAATTTCAAAGTTCTTTAATTCATTTTCTTATATTTTGTATTTTTTGGAACAATGTCTTCACATAGGGATGTTTGATAGAACTTTCAACCGTCAATGTCGTGGAAATGGTGAAAGCCATGCTATGATGGAAGACCGAAAATTTCATTCGATTGAACAAATTGTTACATTTGATTTCTTTCTTGAGAGTATTGTGATTGCTAGGATGGTTGATAATATCGGCCATGGTTTTGGAAATGTTGGGCCCATGATTTTCCAACATAACTATGAAGATAATGTTGTTTTTTCCATATAATGTGAGGGGAACATTCCTGCAGGCGCAACACATGTCATTTATGTAAATTTATCTAGAAATTTTTTCACTTCTAAATGTTACATTTAAATTGTTTTACACATATTTTGTTTATGCTTTTTGCCAAAATACTAATCAGGTAAATAGTGGTGAGGATACAGGATCGAAAGGAACAAAACCAATATCAGTTCCTCGAGTTGCACATGGATTATGCAACAATAAAGAAAATGTACATAGTTTGTTTTTTTTTTTTCAATCAAAGAAATTGACTTGTTTTGTCGGTTTTACTCTCTGAGAAACATTATTTTTTATTTGGAAGAAAAATTTGCTCAGTTCTAACCAATGTAGAAGATTGGATTCCCATTATTTTATAGAAATTAATGATGCAACCAATGAACCAATTGGACGAGTTGTTTCACATCATTGCCAACGTAGACTTGTTTATGGTAGATAAAATGAAAGTCTTGGCAATCATTTTAGCAGAGACATGGTTGATGTGCATAAAACAATTCAAGCGAGAATTGATAGTTTGTCTTATGTGCATATGTGCCAAGTCTGTAATGAATATTATCCTGGTATACATGTTGCGAGATGGCATGAAGGGTCGATTTGTATGAGATGTATGAGAGAGAAAGGTGCCCATCGCTTTTCCCTCTTTAACAACATGGATCCAGGTGAGAAACCTGATGATATAAGAGTTCTTACACAAGTTGAAGAGATGCTAATAACACGAGTGAATCCAATATTGCAAGTCACTCATGCACATGGTGGCCAATATAAATATAGTTTCCATGCAATAATTTTTCCATAGGATATATCTTCAATTGCGAAGAAGCTTCCACGACATGTTGAGAAACTAGATTTTTTATTGTTAGAAGACAAGGTGTCCAATCCAGATACTATGAATGTTATGTGAAGATAAAGTGTGTAATGGATGCATTTATTTACAAAATCCAAATGGATAGGTACTACAAGGATGTTGAAATTGACATGGATTCAGTTGTTTCTCTCCCAGAAAGAGCCACTAATGTCTCTAGCAGGTTACAATATGTTGATAATGATCTCCATGAAATAGATAGGGGCGATGTGGACATTGAAATAGAGGGGGTTCATTCTTTCCATTGTCACCCGTCATCATTTCTCCCTCACTTTCATCATGAATCCATGGAAGTTGATTAAATAAGAAGATATATTGAGAATGCAGAAATCACATATGGTGAACCAATGGATTGGTCAGATATTAGCACTTCTCCAATTAATGAATATAACACAGAAGAATTGTTAGACATGGAATTCCCCACTTTATTCCCTAAAGGTGATGTTGATTGGTTTAATCCATGTATTTACAATGTGGAGATGCATGAATATGGTTTGCATCTGTTGAGATATTATGATCAAATATTTGGAAGACATCCCCGGTTTTGATATTTCTTGTTGAATATGATTATACGCCATCATAGTCAAGGTAAAACTTCTTTCTTTTTGAAGAATAATATCCATGAAAATGTGCCTGCAATTGTTCAAGAGTTGCGTCAACAACTTTGTGATCTTCCAAACATTAAATTTGCAATTAATTTAATTCATTTTGTATCTTCTCTCAGGGGTACAAGGGAACCTTGGACAAAGTGTCGTTCTGAACTCACAAACATGATCACCTAGTTGGGTTTCCCTACTTTATTTTTTACATTTTTTGCAGTTGACACGAACTGCCCTGACTTGCATGCTATAATGCCTTCAAACAGACATTCTCATCCGCAAAATGAGAATGCGAAAAGAAATGAAAATTTAATTCAATATATGCATTTAGTCGCTATGTACATGCACAAAAGATTAAATATATTTTGTGAGATAGTATTGTAGGGATATATTTTCATTAAAGACTTTTGGTATAGGTTTTTTATCATTCCTTCTCGACTATTTTCTTAAAAAATTGAAGAAAAAGGTTTTTACTTATCATTGGTTGATATATGTTAACTACATGTTATAAAATTTCCGAGGTACGAGTGGAAACATAGAGGTTTAGCTCACATCCATGGATTCTTGTGGTTGGCTAGAGCATCGGATATGGAAAAATTGGATTGGTCCATTGTCGTTGTTTCCAACACAACAAAGTGCTTCTTCGACAAATATGTCACAACTTGGAATCCAAGTGACATACATCGTCGAAATGTGATGATCGCTCAAAGTCCGAACAAAGATCCATATATTTGGAATACCCAACAAGTTTTTAATCCAATCTTGAAGAGGATTATGAACATTTGGTGAATTGTGTGCAGGTCCATATGAAATGCAGTGTTGATTAATGATTATGCAAAAAATGGTTTGTGCATATGTGTAGATATGATGCTCCATGGGAGGTTCGTGCCAATTTGACAATGAACAAAGATGAAAAAGCAGAAAAAAAATATGAATCAAATCAAAATTATGATCGTTTAAACGTACACAATGTGGATATTTTAACAATGTGGTGAGCTAATGTTAATTGCCAGCCAATTGTGTCTTGACATGCAGTTCTTAAGTATATTGTGAAATGTGCTTCAAAGGTAGGGAAAATATCACAGAGCTATCACGATATGTTGACAAGAGTTTCTGCAGGTAGTGGGTCAGAGGCTCCTGCGGTTTCCTCCTATAGAAGGTTCCTTGCATAAATGTTTTTTGACCATGACATTGGAGCGTAAGAAACCTGTCATTTGTTGCTAAAGCGACCTCTTTTTCTTTCTAGTCACAAATTTTTTTCGTTGAATGTTGGGAAAAACGTATACCAAAGGCTTTCGTTGCATTCCGATGAATTTTTGGGTGGAAACAATTTCATCGAGGTTTATCAAAGCCAAACAGTTTTTTTGGAGCATTTTTGCTTCATAGAAATAACAAGATCTTGGATTTTTGATGTGAGGCATAGGCAAGAGGCATGGAAGGCCCAATATATCCATGATATTGTTCGTTTTTGGCCATGATTTTATGTTGTTCATGACGAAGAGTCAGAATATTTTGAGACCTTTTGATGGAGTGAGTTTATTTTATACAAGCCATTTCATGACATTGCTTCATATATCGGGTTATCAACTAGAAGTATCATTGAAAATTGGAGGAATTTCATATATCATGCTTGACATGTTGATCAAGACCCTTTGGTAGATGAAGGAAATGATGATTGATATTTTTAGGAGTGCGAGTCTTTTTGTAGTTGGTTCCTCCAGGCAATGTAGACATTTCTGACATTGACAATATTCGTAGAAGGGACTTTCATATTCATTATAATTTGGAGGAAACGATTGTATCAAATTATTTTTTAGAACAAGGCATCAAATTCATGAAATATGTGCAGTCTGCGAGTGTTGTCAATGGAAACTATGTAGGTGACACATATTTGTCGCCTTCCTCCCTATTAGATAACTAACTAGCTTCTTTTGAAAAAAAATAAGACACTTTGTTAATGGTGGGAATGATGGTGATTTGAAAATGATTATTCAAGGAACTGCTGGAACCAAGAAGTATTCTCTCATTCAATGTATTTCTCATGCTTTATATCAATGACAAATGCTAAAATTCCTTTGTTGCTACTTACACCAACTGGTATAGTTTCTTTTAACATATGTGGAAAAATTATACATTATGCTTTGAAAATTCCTATAAAATATATGAAACCACTATCTCGCCAGGCTCTCGCAATGTTTCAAGAAGAAATGAGGCATGTTCGCTATATATTGATTGAAGATATGATATTTATAGGTCAAAGGCTTTTCATTCAGATAGATTCACGTTTGTGAGATTCCTTTCCTAAGAAAAAGGATTCCCCTTTTGGTTGTAGGTCCATCATTCTTGTGGGTGACCTTGGCCAGCTACCCCCTATTAGGGATAAATCTTTTTATGCAGATAGAACAATAGGGAAATTTTTGTAGGAAATATTCAACATTATTGTTACTTTGGAGAAAAATTATAGTCAAAAAGGTGACGATCCGAGACAAGTGTCTTTTCACAATCTTCTGAAGAATATTAGAAATGAAGAGCTCGTTCTTGTTGATTGGGATATTCTTATGACGTGTGTCAATAGTTGCTTGGATCAAAAGGAAAATAGTTTGTTTTATTCTTAAATTCACTTGTTTGCAAAAAATAATCTCGTCAATTTTCACAATCATAAAATGATAAAATCATTAAATTTTCCTATTGCAAGATGTGTTGTTGAATGCAATAGAGGAACATAACTAGGTGAAAGTGATGATGATGTCTTAAAACATGAAGTGTTTCTATGTCGTGAGAGCGTGATGTTAACATGTAATTTGTGGGTTGAGGTTGGGTTGGTTAATGGTGCACATGGATCTATTGAAGATATTTTATTTACGCCTGGTTCGAAGCCGCCACAAATTAATCAATTTGTTATAGTTATTTTTGAAAAGTATCGTGGTGTTCCATTTGATAGCAATTGTCCAAATGTTGTGCCCATTATGCATGTTGTTATTGGGAATCATAACCATATTCAATTAAAAATGGCATGGGCGTTGACAATTCACAAATCACAGTGGATGCCTTTACAACGAGCCACTGTAGATATTGGAGATAGAGAGAGGTAGGGCTTGAAATTTACATCTATGTCCAGAGTGAAATCGATAGATGGTTTGTAGATTTCACCACTTTTTTATTTTCAACGTTCTGCAAAAATGAAAGATAATGCATATGTTACACTTCGAAAGAAAGAGAAGGAACGATTGAAGCCGATATCATTTAAGAGGTACTTATGTTGATTATAATTTACTATTTTGGCAGGTCTTTGTTGTTGCTTCCAATTATCTGTTTGCACATTGATGGGTTTTTTGTTGTGCTTCTTGATCATTTGAATAGATTTTTTGATTGGTAAAGTCAGTAAATTTAATATTTGGAATAATTTTCATGTGTGAATAATTTTTTTTTCGTTCCATTCTTATTTCATGAGTTAAATTTTAGCTATTTGTGCTTTTTTTCCCCTTTTTTTCAATCCTATTAAATTTATGCAAACCTTTTTTTTTTCTTTTTTTTTTCAGAAAATTGTTTCATATGTATATCTATGTACTATATTTAATTGTATTTTTGTCATTGAAATGCAGATATGGAGAACAATGATGGCATCTATTACCTGAAAGTGATAAAATCTATTAGAGGAGCAATAAGTTTTTTGCCTATATCTGAAATAGGCTAGACAAAAAAATGGATTCCATCCTTCTTTTGTTGATGAAAATTTTCGTGTCTTGAATCAAATGAAATGAGATGTTGAACATTTGTATCATTTTCACCAACGAGAATCTTGAAGGAAAACATGAAGGGATTGGTTGGAAAGTGTGAAGTATTGTGACCATTATCAAGTTGACTTGAAATGGTGTTCCTTCTGTCGTCGGTCTGTGTGTGTTTTGGAAGATGGTAGCATTTAAAAAATGTGTTTTGTTGCACTATTTAAGGTTGAAAATTTTCCGTGAACTCGTTGATTAAAATAGAACCATCATATATCTGAAATATAATTTTTTGTTCTAGATGTTTCTAATATTGATCTTGAGGCTTTTATAGTATGAATATATTGGTATCTTTATGTTCTTGTACCGATTGTTGACAATGTTTTGATGATTTATAATGTTTTTATATCATATCAATGTAGCACTACCACAATGAAATATTTAATGTGGTTGATATATTTAATGAATTGTTGTAATTTTTTATTATAATTTATTTATTATTTTTTTTATTTTAAATAGTTTAATATATATTTTCTCGTTAATTAACTAATTATTTTATTTTATTTTTTATTATTTTTAAATAATGAAATATTATTTAATTATTGAAATTATTTATTAAAATTATATTATTTTTATAATATTTTCTTAATTTATATATTAATCAAAATAAATTAATTTTTTTTTTAAATTCATTTTTGTATTTATTTTGTAATTAGTTTTAATTAAATAATTATTGTAATTATTTATTAATTTATTATATATTTTAATTATTTATTAATTAGTTAATTTTATTTAATATATATTTGTAATTATTTATTATTTTTAATTAATAATTGTCATTATTTTATTTTTAATTATTAATTATTGTAATTATTTTATTTTTTTAATATTAGTTTTTAATATATAATAAATTATATTCTTGTAATTTTTTATTTTGTATTTAACAATATCAATATTAATATTGTAATTTTTTATTTTGTATTTAACAATGTCAATATTAATATTAAGTATGTATATCGGTGTTCTTCAACCACTTTAACTAATGTGACTGATATACGCCTATCGATGTTTATCAAACACATTTATTAAATATCGTTGTGCTAGTTCGTCGATAGGCATCTATATTTGAAGTTCAGGTGCATGTACATGTGAGGATTTTTATTTTTTATTTAAAACAACGGATGTGATTGAATGTCCTCGGAATATGATAAGAATATGCTTCGTCTTATAGCTGGATTAGCGGTTGTGATGAAAAGGAGTG
This sequence comes from Pinus albicaulis, assembly GCA_034641835.2. NCBI lineage: Eukaryota > Viridiplantae > Streptophyta > Pinopsida > Pinales > Pinaceae > Pinus > Pinus albicaulis. Next base: position 884,648,819 of record CM076575.1, read on the forward strand.
CTAAATGTTGTCAAAAAGAGTGCGAAAGGTTGGAAAGAAAATAGAAACGTTAGAATAAAATTAAATTTCAGAAGCCAACTGCCACATGTCCACTCTGTTGGAATTAATTTTTGATTCATTTTGAAAAGATGACTGCCAAGCAATGGCTCTTTGTAATATACAACGCAATAATATATCATAGAAATAAAGGAATAACATATACGCGTTGCATAAACAGTAAACATTTAATGTTAATGTAAATTATATAGGTGTGACATTTATGTTGACTATATACTTGCATAAATAGTCAACATTAGTGTTAACATTAATGTTAACATTTATTTTTTAATGTTAATGTTCATGTAAATGTTTTAAACATTATTATGACTTAATTTTTTAAATATTAATAGAAAAGATAAAAAAATAAAACATGAATTTAAAACAAAGCAAAAAATATTAACATTACGCATAGAACATTAACAAAAAACAAAAAACATGAATGTAATAAAGATAAAAAATTAATGTAAATTTTGGAAACTTTATAATATAAGCATTAAAAACAATTTAATTTTATCAAAGCATTTACACAATCATTGATGTTTGTGCGAAAATCATTGCAAGAAAGTGTTGGGGTCCAGTTGTTTCTTCTCGTCCCCCACTTGTCCCTGCCTGACCGTGTGTTTCAAAGATGGGGAAGGTGAAATGAGAAGTAGCGGTCTGGCGAGAAGGTGAATAAAGGTCTCATGTGGATACATTGTAGCATATTCCTAGCTCTTTCTATGTTATGATTTCATAGTTTGTCTCAATAACTGTAGTACAGTGGATTTGATTGTGCGTGCTTTTGATTCCATCGGTGTAGCGGAGTTTCGAATAATTTATTTATCCAGCTACAATTTTTGTTGTGTTGCAGAAAAGGTTAGATAATGTTATTACAATTGTCATTATACTTTATTAGTAACTTTTTCCAAGGTTAGCTTACAATTACAACTCTTTCTTTGCGCACTTATGAAATATGGAATTAGTAACAGATAATAAAAAAATTGGAAGAAAGTATTTAAAATACAGCTATAAACGAAGAATTAGGAATTGAAATATTTGGAACAAACAAGTAGTAACGAGTAATAAACCCAAATATTCAGGAGGCAAAGGAAGAACTCAGTCGTTAAGCCCAGGTTAGCACCCTATCCAAGCCAGCTAACTGGTAGCATGGGCGCAGTCTTGACTACTTCGTATAGGTAAACGTAGCATTATTTAATTCCAACAAAACACATCCGACGAGATAACATATAGATGGACCATATCTCTATCAAGAACATTAATATATAATCAATACAAAAAAAAATTGAAGAGTATAGATGAGATATCCAAAGCAAAACAGAGCATTAAAATTTGCAAAAATAAAATACAATCAGATGAAATGTTTTTGCAGACCAACAATCAAAAATCCCAACGGAATTGTTATAGTCATTTGCGTGAAAGGACTAAAATCACAAGATAAACTACATTTAAATTTATTTTCATTATGAATATGGCCTTGGTCATATGTGTCTATAGTAAACTTCACCTTGGGAAATCAGCATTAGCCAAAACCACCTTATAACGAAAGAACCAAGAGAGGGGGTTGGGAATGACCTTGGAAAGAAATTATGCATGATAATGCAACAATATTGTGAATAATATATAATCAGTAATTTAGGCTCAGGGTTATAATTGAGGTTTTATAGGATCCAGATGAAGAACTCAGTTATTGAGATGATGTTAGCACCCTAGCCAAGCCAACTAACTAGCAGCCTGGGAAGAGTCTTGGCTCAACTTGAATACTTCCTAAAGGTAAACCTAGCATCATTTAATTCGAACAACACAGATGCCACCAGATAGCTATATAGATGGACCATCTCTCTATCAACAAAATTAATATATAATCAGTACTAAACATTTTTGAAGAACACGGATGAGAGATCCAAATAAAAACAAAGCATTAACATTTGTAAAAATAAAATACAGTCATATGAAATGTTTTTGAAGACTAACAATTACAAATCCAAGCATACTTGTTATAATCAATTGCGTGTAAGGACTAAAATCGCAAGCTAAACCATAATTAAATTTATGTTCATTAAAAATTTGTCCTTGGCCATCTTTGTCTATAGTAAACCCTTTCCTCAAATAACCTTAATCGATGAAGAAAATAATTAAAACCTAGCGATAAATAAAACCTATATTGTTGCATAGTCATCACCTTAGAAGGCTTATAGACAGGAATCCCTTAAGGAGGGTTGCCCAAAAAAACCTGGAAAGACAAAACCCATGTAAGTTCTATCCATCAAAATCATAGGAAAGGAAGCAGTTAGCGTGCTTGAGTACCTTCACGCCGGGAATAATAATTAGTGAATTTTGCTTGAGGAATCCCAAATTTCTAAACATAAATGTAGAAAATTCTAATAGAAGTATCGAAGTTCACCTTGGGAAATCAGCACTAGCCAAAATTACCCCGTAGTGGAAGAACCGAGAAAGGGGGTTAGGAAAGACCCAGGAAAGAAACTTTGTTTTGGGTTTTGAACACATAATTAAAATAATTAGTATCCTTTCGTACATTAGGAGGCCAAATCCAAATAAATAGGGATGAATGTGTTTCTTCCTCCCAATTTTGTTGAACTTGCATCAAAATAAACACAATTTTCCATGGTTGCCTAGAAAACCCTGGAAATACAGAGAACCCATGTAAGTTACAATCAGCACATTCATAAGAGATAATCTCCTTGAGTACCTACACAATGGGGAAAGATAATTAGTGAATCTTGTTGAGGAATCCTACAGTAAAGAGAAATATAGAGCACTTTTGAAACAAGCCACATCCGAATGTTGTTGAATCAAATAAGAAATTAATTGGATGCAGAGAACCCATGGTGAGGATTAGTGCTATGCGTCGTGACTAGACCACAGCATGAAACTGTCCAGCACTTTGGGTTAGAAAATCAACTCATAACCCTGACTATGTGGTAACACATCTATGTCGCTCCATCAAACCCTAGGGAAATCAATGGTGGAAGCATGTTCCAAGACTCAGTATCCTTTCATAGGGTACGAAAGACAAAGAACCCATGTAAAGAAAATGTAAAGAAAACCCTGGAAAGACCCTGGGCATGGCTACCTAGAAAACCCTGGAAATCTAGAGAACCTATGTAAGCTCCTTCAGTACCTGTGCATTAGGGAAAGATAATCAGTGAAACCTTCTGAGGAATCTTGCAGTAAATAAAAATTTAGATCACTTCTGAAACAAGGCACATCCGAATTTTTTTCAAGAAAATGAGAAACTACCTGGTTGCAGAGAGCCGAAAACCGAACCTGGTTCAAGAAAATGAGAAATTAACTCGTTGTGGAGAGTCAACGACTGAAACTTGTTCATGAAAATGAGAAATTACCTAGTTGGGGAGAGCCCATGGCGAGGATTACTTTTGTGCTTCGCTGCTAGACTGCAACATGAAAATGTACGACAAGTTGGGTGAGAAAATCAATTTGTAACCCTAAATTTGTGCAAAGTCATCTATGTTGTTCGATGGAACCCTAGGAAATCAACAATGGAAGCATGTTCCAGGTGTGGTTCCATTGAGACTCATCAAGAAGGTTCATAGACCGAGTAGGATTTTAAAATTGTGTGTACATCCAAGTATTAAAAAAATTTGGAAATTATATTACTAACTTACAGTGATGATACACATATTGATAACTTTGCATATCAATATTTTTATAAAAAAACCATTATTTGTGTCAAAGTGGAAAATGTCCGCTCCAATTATATTAATAACAATGTTTGCAGACAATATAAATCATTTTACATGACTACAAATTTGAGAAAGTTCTTCCTTCATGAAAAATCTGCCAAATCTAGAGATCGAGTCTCTAGTGTTTACTGCTAAACCGTTTTAAGAGGTGTAGTGCCACGCTTAGTGTTATGGATAGGTAGATTGACAACGTTGCAATAATTGGAATTGAGTGGTAGTTTTTAATCTCAAGTTTTCCTCAACATTTTGAGAGACTTGAATCATTTTCAAATGTTAAATTATTATTATTCTTTTGGGTTGTGCTTAAATTTCCAATGGAGTCTAATATATTAGCTGTGTTAAATTATTATTGTTTATTTTAACTATGTGTTTAATTATGACTATTCATTTTGACTGTGTGTATAAACTGTTGTCTATAGGAGATTTAGGAGTTCACAAGGATCATGAATATTTTTGTTTTGCATTCATATTCATTGGAGTATATCAATATTCGAAAGTGGGTATGGTCCTTCTCAAATCCAATTCAACTAGCACATGTAGATTCTATAATAGGAAGTTATTTTTGTAATTCAACTAACACATGTAGATTCAAGAATAGGAAGTGATTTTGGTAGTACTTTAAATTAAAAGTAAAGCTGAATATAAATGTTTAATTATTATATCAACAATAATGTTGTATCTAATTCGCCAAAAATCATTTTTGTATGAACAAGTAAGAGGTTATGATAAAGTTGTGAGGTTTTATTTTATGCTAGGGGAGAAATAAATAATAACTAGATGTTGTTTAAAATCCTTTAATTATATGTAATTTAATATTTGTTTGTATTTAAATTTTTATTATAAAGCTTTTGTAAGTGTATTAAAACTAGATTTTTCCGATACTTTGTTGAAACTGGATTTTGCAATGGTTGTCCTAATTTAATATTGGGTTAAATTTAAATTTTTATTATAATGTTATATCTAATTCTCTGTATCACTTTATGTTTCATTATTTATATAACTAAGTCTCTTATATAATCTATCCAATTCGGTAGGTGCCTTACCGAATAATTTATTTAGTAAAAATCGTCGTTTGAGAAAGAAGTTTCAGTTCAACAATGAAATGAAATATAGGTAATTTATTGCATTGGAGTTTTAATTCAAGGAAAACTAAGGTCGTGCAAATTTTTGTTATGAAACCAGCTCCCAAAATAGAAGAAAAGAGAGACCAATGCCTTAGAAATTAGCCACTTCGAGGGGGTATCCTCCTTTGCATTACATAAATGAACAATTCTTGGATGACCCAAATGACTAAACCTCCTTTCTATATATAGGAGTCCATGGGGTCACAATATAATCCTAGTCGACCAAACAATAATAATGTAAGGGCACAATAATAAAAATATAGCAAGTACAAGGGCACAAAAATAATAATAAGGGGGCTACACTAACCACAATAAGGGACTACACTAGTAATATAGGGCCCTAACATGCCCCTCTCCTTCAAACAAGTGTTGTCCTCAATGCTTGATTATTTATGGATGCTTCTGTATAAAATTCTCATCCTCCCATGTGGAATCTTCAGCGGGTAATTTCTTCCACTCGTTGAGATAATCTAAAATTGATCGATACCGTAGTTGTCGAGTTCTTGTTTCTGTGACTGCTTCGGAACTTATTTCGATGTGATGTTGATCTTGTTGTTGTTTCATTCGATCATGCACCAAATTTAGGTTATCCTTTAAGAGTGGGAAAACTTGTTGTTGGTGCTCGATGTGATCTTCCACTGCTTTATCGTCAATATTATATTTCATTTGATCCTTCAAACAATCCAAATTAGAATCCATGTCTGCTTTTAAACCATCTTTGTCATCTTTTTTTCTCTTTGTGAGATCAAAATTTGTTGCACTTGGTACCGTAATTTTGATATATCATACTACAATTATTCTTCTTCATGCGTCATAGTAGAGCTTTATGAGGGATTAATGGGTGTGGAAGTATTTTTGGGAGGCATCATGTAACTCAATACAGATATCTATGCTTCAATATTCCCTTGGAATCACTTCAAACTGATTTTTCAAACAAAATTTATGCAAAATTGTTTAAACAGTACACACCTTTTTCTTGTTTTTAGGAGGTATATATTGAACCTGATTTATATATGTTATTTCGGATCTTCAAGATCTGAATTTACCTCATGTATTAGCCCTTTGAGTCCTCTTTCCAATTCCATAGGTTTGACCTGATTTGGATTCTTCAAGTCAAAGTTATGCCCATTCTCCCACAATGACCTAATTATGGACTAGTTCAGTAGAGTGAACTTGTATGGCGTTCCACGTGTCATTGTTTCCTCCTTCAGATTTGCAATTGATACATAGGAACCTATAGTCTGTGTTATTTCGGCCACTTTTTATAGAATTCCAATTCGATGCTCAGAGAGAGAGTTATGACAATTTTCCTAAGGTCACCTCTTTGAGATGCAATTCGGGAGCCTGCAAAAACCATAAATTCCACAGATCATATCTTCGTACATATTTTGAACCAAGATCTGCAATTTTTACACGAAGTTCCTCCGGATGTCTTCGCAAATGGGTGTTTTTTTTTAGCATCTGAACCTTCGTATAAAAAAATTTATAGCGAAAAATGCCATGATGACCTGTTTGAAGCAACGAAATGCTAGAATCCAAAGCTCTGATATCAAATGTTATGAAACCAGCTCTCAAAATAGAAGAAAAGAGAGATCAAAGCCTTATAAATCAGACACTTCGAGGGGGAAACCTCCTTTACATTACATAAATTAACAATTCTTGGATGATCCAAATGACAAAACCTCCTTTCTATATATAGGAGTCCATGGGGTCACAATATAATCCTAGCCGACATAACAATAATAATGTAAGGGCACAATAATAAAAATATGGGGACTACAGGGGTACAACAATAACAATAATGGGGCTACACTAACCACAATAAGGGACTACACTAGTAATATAGGTCCCTAACAATTTTATTGGGTGCACCTTTCACCATTAAAAATTAACAAAAACCCGTTATCATTGACAAATAAAAAAGGGGCATTCAAAATTCATTAAGTCCGGAAATGAAATTTGAAACAATGATAGATAATATATATAAATTGGTCAAATGATTTTGATATTTAGATACATAAAGGAAGTTAATTATTTTAAACAATTTCTCTCCTTGTTCAAAAGGAGAGAATATGAATATGAATATGGTAAACTTACTTTATTCACATGTTTTAAATAAGAAAAAAAGTAGAAGGAAAAATTCCTCAACCCACGTTCTCACCACACAAATAAAAAGTTGAATGAAAAAAATTAAGGATTCCAGTTCTTTTATTACGTAATAAGTTATTTTTTTAGTGCAATCTCTCCATTGGTTAGTCGAAAAACGTTAAGTGTAATCTTTTCATGGATGTGACCATTTTCATTATCGTAAATATTTGGATACTTATCCTAAATAATTATATATTGTTGGATATTGTATATGAATATCAAACTTTTACCTAAATTTGTTGTTTGATAAGGTGTGGAATTTCAAATTTTCCGTGTAACAAGTATCATTTGGGATTTTACTTACTCAATGGATAATTATATGTTACCTTAAAAAAGTTCATGAAAAATAAGAGAATGTGTACATTTGTGATTATTTTTTTGGGAAATGTTAGATGTTCAGCAATTTGGAAATGGGACTTTGTATTTATATTTTCTTTATATTTTCACAAATTTACTAAATGTGCTCGCAGTGATATTTTAATATTAAATTTATTCATCATTTTAAAAAAAAAATTTCCCAATGAGATTTAAATATTAATTTTATTCATCGTTTAAAATAATCATAACTTTACAAATTAATAAATAATAACTGAAAGTTAATAATGATTAAGAAATAAACATGTAAAACTTTTTAAAAATAAATTAATTCTAATTTTAGGGCCTCCTTGGCATGTAACAAGTGTCAATTTGGATTTTACTTACTCAATGGATAATTATATGTTTTTACACGGTGGGAAAACCTATCATAACTTAGTTGTGCATTCTGAGAAACGTTATTTTTTATTTGGAAGTAGAATTTTCACAGCTCTTACCAATGAAGAAGATTGGATTCCCATTATTTTATGGAAATGAATGATGCAACCAATGCTCCAATGGGACGATTTGTTTCACATTGTTGCCATTGTATACTTGTTTGTGGTACATAAAATGAAAGTCTTGGCAATAATTTTAGCAGAGACATGGTTGACGTGCATAAAGACTTTCAAGAAAGAATAGAAAGTTTATATTTTGTGTATATGTTCCAAGTATGTAATGAATGTTATCCATGTATACATGTTGTGAGATGGCATGAAGGGCTGATTTGTCTGAGATGTAGGAGAGAGAAAGGTGCTCATCTCATTTCTCGCTTTAACAACATGGATCCAGGTGAGAAACTTGATGTTCTAAGAGTTATTACACAAGTTGAAGAGATGATAATAGCACGAGTGAATCCAATATTGCAAGTATCCCATTCTCGTGGTGGTCAATATAAATATAGTGGCCACACAATAATTTTTCCACAGGATATATCTTCAATTGCGAAGAAGGTTCCATGACATGTTGAGAAGCTAGATTTTTTTATTGTTAGAAGACAAGGTGTTCAATCCAGTTACTATGAATGCTATGTGAAGTTAAAGTATGTGATGGATGTATTTCTTTACAAAATCCAAATGCACAGGTACTACATGGATGTTGAAATTTACATGGATTCAGTTGTTTCTCTCATGAAAGAGCTAATGATGTCTCTAGCAGGTTACAATATGTTGATAGTGATCTTTATGAAATAGATAGGGCTGATATGGACATTGAAATAGAGAGGGTTCATTCTTTTCATTTTCACCCATCATCGTTTCTCTCTCACTTGTCTAATGAATCCAGGGAATTCGATCGAATAAGAATATATATTGAGAATGCAGAAAGCACATATGATGAACCAATGGATTGGCTAGATATTAGAACTTCTCCCATTAATGAATATAACATAGAAGGATTGCTAGACATGGCATTCCCCACTTTATTCCCTACAGGTGATGTTGATTGGTTGTATCCACGTATTTTCAATGTGGAGATGCATGAATATGGTTTACATCTATTAAGATGTTATGATCAAATATTTGGAATCCATCCTCAAATTCAATATTTCTTGTTGAATATGATTGTGCACCATCATATTTAAGGCACAACGTCTTTCTTTTTGAAGAATAATATCCATGAAAATGCGCCTGCAACTGTTCAAGATTTGTGTCAACATATTTATGATCTTCCAAACAATAAATTAGCAAAGAAGTTAATGCATTTTGGATCTTCTCTCAGGGGTACACAAGCATATTGGACAAAGTGTCTTTCCAAACTCATAGACATGATCACCCAATTGGGTTGCTCTATTTTTTTTTTTACTTTGTCTGCAGCTGACATGAAGTGGTCTGACTTCCATGCTATAATTCCTTCAAATACACATTCTCATCCAAAAACTGAGAATGTGAAAAGAAATGAAAATGCAATTCAGTACCCGCATTTAGTCGCTATGTGCATGCACCAACGATTCAATATCTTCTATGAGATACTATTGCATGGATATATTTGTGCTAAAGACTTTTGGTATAGGTTTGTTGTCGTTCCTTCTCTACTATTTTCTTAAACATTTGAAGCAAAAGGTTTTTTCTTATTATTGGTTGATATATGTTAATTTCATGTTATACATTTTCCCAGGTACGACTAGCAACATAGAGGTTCGACTCACATGCATGGATTCTTTTCGTTGCCTGGAGCATCATATATGGAAACATTGGATTGGTCTAACATCATTGTTGTTGACGCAACAAAGTTCTTCTTCGACAAATATGTCACAACTTGGAATCCACGTGACATACATTATCGAGATGTGATGATTGCTTGAAGTCTGAACGACGATATGTGTATTTTAAATTCATGCAATCCTGAAGAGGATTATGAATATTTGGTTAATCATGTGTAGAGGCATACAAAATGCACTATTGATTCTTGTTTATGCAAAAAAGGGTTTGTGCTTCTGTGTAGATAAGATGCTCCATGGGAAGTTTGTGCCAATTAAACATTGTACATATATGAGAAAGTGAAAAAAAAATTGAACCGAATATAAATGATGATCGTTTAAATGTACACAATGTGGATCTTTTAGCAACGTGGCAAACTAATCTTGATCATCAGCTAGATGTGTCTCAACATGCATTTCTTAAGTATATTGTGAAATATGCTTGGAAGGCAGAGATAAGACCAGATAGCTATCATGATATGTTAAAAAGAGTTGTTGCAGATAGTTGATTAAAGGCTCTTGTGGTTTCATCTTATAGAAGGTTCCTTGTAGAAAGGCTTGTTAACCATGACATTGGAGTGTAAGAAACATTTCATTTGTTGCTAAAGTTCCCTCTTGTTGTTTCTAGTCACAAATTTTTCCCATTGAAAGTTGGGAAAAACATGTACCAAAGGCTTTCATTGCATTCTGATGAAGTTTTGTATGGAAACACTTTCATTGAGGTTTATCAAATCCAACCAATTTTTTTGGAGCATTTGTGATTTATAGAAATAGAAATATCTTGGAGTTTTTATGCAAGGCGTAGGCAGGAAGCATGGAAGGCCTGAGATATCCATGTTGTTGTTCGTGTTTCGCCACAGTTTTATGTTGTTCCTCATGAAGAGTCAGAATATTTTGAGACCTTTTGTTGGAGTGAGTTGCTTTTATATAAACCATTTCGTGACATTGCTTCAGATATCGGGTTATAAACTGGAAGTATAATTGAAAAATGGAAGGATTTAAAATATTGTGCTTGGCATGTTGATCAATACCCTTTGATAGATGAAGGAAATGATAATGTTGAGCCCCTTGTACATGAAGAAAATGTTGATTGACATTTTTAGGAGTGGGAGGTTTTTTCACAGTTGGTTTCTCTAGGAAATGTAAACATTTTTGACCTTGACAGTCTTGGTAGAAGGGGATTTTATATTCATAATAGTTAATAGGAAACTATGGTATCAAATTATATTTTAGAACATGGCATCCATTTCATAAGATATGCGTAGTCTTTGGGTGTTGTCAATGGAAAATATGTAGAGGACACATATTTGTCGCCTTCCTCTCTATCATATAACCAACTAGCTACTTTTAAAATTATTTTTCGACACTTTGTTAATGGTGGGAATGCTGGTGATTTGAAAATGAATATTCAAGGAACTACTGGAACTGGGAAGTCTTCTCTCATTCACTGTATTTCTCGTGCTCTATCTCAATCGATGACAAATGTTAAAAGTCTATTTTTTCTACTTGCACCAAATGGTATAATTTCCTTTAACATACGTGGAAAAACTAGACTTTATGCTTTGAAAATTCCTATAAAAGATATGAAAACATTGTCTAGCTAGACTCTTGTAGTGTTTCAAGAAGAAATTAGGCATGTTCATTATATATTGATTGATGAGATGATATTTATAGGTCCAAGGCTTTTCATTCAAATATATTCGTGTTTGAGAAGCCTTTCCTGAAAACACAAATTCTCCTTTTGGTGGTAGGTCCATCATTCTTGTGGGTGACCTTGGCTAGCTGCCCCTGTTAGGGATAAACCTTTGTATGCAGGTAGAAAAATACGGAATTTTTTGTGGGAAAGATTCAACATTTTTGTTACTTTAGAAAAAATTGATAGGAAACAAGGTGACACCCTGAGACAAGCATCTTTTTGCAATCTTCTGACGAATATTAGAAATGCAAAGCCCATTCTTGCTGATTGGGATCTTCTTATGACATGTGTCGATAGTTTGTTGGATCAAAAGGAAAAAATTTGATTTGATTCTTCTATTCACTTGTTTGCAACAAATAATATCGTCAATTCACACAATCGTAAAATTATAAAATCATTAAATTTTCCTATTGTAAGATGTGTTTTTAAATGCAATAGAAGAACAGAACTAGGTGACAACGATGATTATGTCTTGGAGCATGAAGTGTTTCTATGTCATGGAGAGCGTGTGATGTTAACGTGTAATTTATGGGTTGAGGTTGGGTTGGTTAATGGTGTACGTTGATATATTGAAGATATTTTCTTTGTTCCTGGTTCGAAGCCACTACAACTTCCACAATTTGTTACAGTTCTTTTTGAAAAGTATTGTGGTGTTCCATTTGATAGGGATTGTCCAAATGTTGAGCCCATTACACCTGTTGTTACGAGGATTCTTAAAAAAATTCCATTGAAAATGGCATGGGCATTGACAATTCACAAATCACAGGGGATGACTTTACACCGAGCCACTATATATATTGTAGATAGAGAGAGAGAGGGGTTGACATTTGTAGTTATGTCCAGAGTGAAATTGATAGATCGTTTGCTGATTTAACCACCTTTTTATTTTCAAAGTTTGCAAAAATTTAATATAGTGAATATGTTAAACTTCGAAAGAAAGAGGAGGAACAATTGAAGTCGATATCGTTTAAGAGGTATTTATGTTGATTATAGCTTACTATTTTGGCATGTCTTTGTGGTTGCTTGAAATTTTTTTTTTTCATATTGATAGTTTGTTTGTTGTGCTTCTTGATCATTTGAATAGATTTGTTGATTGGTAAAGTCGGTAAATTAAATATTTGTAAGAAGTTGCATGTGTGAATAATTTTTTTGTCATTTTGTTCTTATTTCATCGGTTAAAGTTTATAAATTTATGCTTTCTTTTGCCCCTTTTTTTCAATCCTATTACATTTATGAAAAATTAATTTTTTTTTCAGAAACTTGTTTCATATATATATATATATATAGAGAGAGAGAGAGAGTATATTTAATTGTATTTTTCTGTCATTGAAATGCAGATTTGGAGAACAATGATGGCATCTATTACCTGAAAGCGATGAAATCTATTAGAGGAGCAATGATTTTTGTTGCTTATATCCGAAACAGGCTAGACATCAAACATGGATTCTATCCTTCCTTTGTTGATGAACATTTTCGTGTCTTGAATCAAATGAAATCAGATGTTGAATATTTGTATCATTTGCATCAACAAGAATATGGAAGGAAAACATGAAGGGATTGGTTGGAAAGCGTGAAGCATCGTGACCATTATCTCGTTGATTTGAATTGGTGTTCCTTCTGTCATCGGTCTGGGTGTGTTTTGGAAGAGGCTAGCATTTAAAACTGTGTTTTGTTTCACTATTTAAGGTTGAAAAATTTCCCTGAACTTGTTGATGTAAATAAAGCCATCATATATCTAAAATATAAATTTATGTTCCAGATGTTTTTAATATTTACCTTGGGGTTTTTATAGTATGAATGTATTGATATTTTTATGGTCATGTACCGTTTGTTGACAATATTTTGATGGTTTATAATATTTTCATATCATATCAATGTAGCATTACCACAACGAAATATTTAAATTTATGATATATTTAATGAATCATTATAATTGTTTATTACAATTTATTTATTTTTATTTTTATTTTTATTTTAAATATTTTAATATATATTTTCTCATTAATTAATTAATTAATTCATTTAATAATTTATTAATTTTAAATAATGTAATATTATTTAATTATTTAAATTATATTATTTTTATAATATTTTCTTAATTTAAATATTAATCAAAATAATTTTTTTTTTATAAAAATTATTTTATTTATTTATTTTGTAATTAATTCTAATTAATAATTATTGTAATTATTTATTGATTTATTATATATTTTAATTAGTTATTAATTAATTTTTGTAATTATTTATTATTTTTAATTAGTTATTGTCATTATTTTATTTTTAATTATTGTAATTATTTTACATTTTTTAATATTATTTTTTAAAATATAATAAGTTTTATTATTGTAAATTTTATTTTTATTTAACAATATCAATATTAATATTGTAATTTTTTAAATTGAATTTAACAATATCAATATTAATATTAAGTATGCCTATCGGCGTTCTTCAACCAGGTTAACTAATGTGGTTGATATACGCCTATCGACATTTATCAACCACATTTATTAAATGTGATTGTGCTTTTTTAATTTTGTTACAAGCCACCTTTAATCTTATTCATATTGTTCATCTTCAATATGTTCAAGAAAGAACTAGCACAAAATTAATTTTCTTAATAGTTTGAATATACGCAATAGCTAGAGCTAAGCTTATTGTTTATCCTCTACCGATCTAATAAGTGATTAGAGGGTTAATTTGGCAATTCTTATGATAACGTACATTTTTCCGAAGTGATTAGAAATGCTTGTTGTTTATATGCTTTGTCTTTCCATGAAACACTTGGTATTCAGAAAATATTATACAATTGGTGTTTTAAGTATGAGGGGTTTCCGTATGCATTATATCAGATATCATTTTTGGGATTCAACTGTGTTAATTTAGTCATTCATCTATGACCATTTCCATAAGAGGTAGTCATAACTGACTAATTTCTCATGATTTTTGAATAGTCTACTTAGCAATCATTGCATCGGGTGAAGCTCACAGGGGTGAAGAAGTGGGATTGAAACTAGTGAAATGAATCACATAGCGTTAATCATCACTTCTGGGGCTTGAATCCCAAAAGTGATATCTAACAATTGGTGTTGTCAGAATGTATCACTGTAGGTTCCATTGGTCCTTCAAATAAGTCGGACAACAACTTCCTCAACCAAACAGCTTCTCTGCTCACTTCACAGGATGTAATATATTCAACCTCAACACTACTCTAAGAAACTAGTTCTTTCTTTCTTCTCATCCATGAGACCATGTAGGATCCAAAACTAAAACATCCTCCTATACTGCTCCTTCCATCATGCTCAATGCCTCCCTGGTCAGAATTTATATATCCAATCATGTGGAAATCATTCCTCCTATCATATTTCTGCCAGTAGTGGTTTTTTCCTTGTAGATATCTCATAATGTGTTTGGTTGCTATCCAACGGTCATGCTTCAACTCCACTTGGAACTGACTGAGAATATTCACTAAAAAACATATGTTTGGTCGATTATTCACTAATTACATCAGTGAGCTAATCAATTGTCTATACCTGGTTGGATCCATTGGGCTAGATTCAAAACTCCTTAATATTTTCAAGTCAGTGATCATCGAGGTTATCAGTGGTTTGAAATCCATCATGTCAAACATCTTCAACATCTCAATTACATACTTTCCTTGACCTAGATAGATTTCATGAGGTCCCTTCCAGACTTCTAGTCCCAAATAGTAGTGCATCAAGCCGAGATCCTTCATATAGAAGTATGTTGCTAGTTGCTTCTTGCGTTCTTGGATTCGACCTTCTACACCTGTCAAGAAAATATCATCCACATACAAAAGAATAATCACTGACTCACCTTTCCCAACCTTGATGTAGAGATTCCAATCATCATAACTCTTTTTAAAGCCCAATATTTGTAGGTATGCATCCATCATCGCATACCATTCCCTTAGTCTCTACTTAAGGCCATATAATTCCTTTCTCAACTTGCAAACATATGCCTCTCTATATTTGACTTCAAATCCCAATGGTTTCTCTATATAGACTTCGTCATGAATTGTGCCATTCAGGAATGTAGCCTTGACATTCCAAAGAGACCAATGATCATATATTTGTATACCTTTCTATTGGAGAAAATGTCTCTTCATAATCAATGCATTTTTTTTAGAGAAGCCCCTGGCCACAAATATTGCATTATACTTGTCAATACTTCTATCTGCTTCATGTTTAATCTTGTAAATCCACTTGGAAGTTACCACAGACTAGTTTTCAAGCCTTGTTATGATCTCCCATACCCCATTCTTAATTTTTGATTGATATTATTCATTCATGGAATATTTCCATTCTTAATGATTGACAACTTCTTCAAACGTGGATGGCTCTGCTTCTATTAGTTTTTTCATCTATGCTACATACCTAGAATACCTTTTGGGCTTCTTACTTTCCCTAAATGTTCCTTTAGTTTCTCCATGTCCCTATGAATCTAATAGAGTATATTTCAACCAGTTAGGTCTCTTTCTAGTCTCGAGGATTACCATAGGTTTTATAGATTCACTAGGACCCTCATATTCATGATTTGAATCTTCTTCCTCCCTAGTAACCTCCTCTTCAAATACAGAAAATTCTTCATCATTGGAGTCCATAGGGAGATCCTTCGATTTCTTGAATGCAATACTTTCATCAAATATCACATCTCAACTGACTTCTATTAAGTGTTCTTCTTTAATTTAGATCCTATAGGCCTTAGAATAATTATTGTAGCCAAAAAATCTTCCTCTCATGCCTGATGTATCCAATTTCTTTTTCTGCCCTTCAGAATATTAATATAGATAGGACAACAAAAAATTCGGAGATGATCCATGCTTGGTTTCTTCCTAGTGAATACTTATTAAAGAGTCAAGTTATCCAATGACCTGTGGGGACTTTGATTTTGTATGTATATAAATATCTTTTTTGCTTCACCCCACAAAAATTTCGGCAAATCTTGATCATGTAGCATAGCTTTTACACTTTCTTGAATGGATCGATTCTTTTGTTCCGCAACTCCATTTTTCTCAAGATTATATGGGACTATCAACTCCCTCTTAATCCCATACTCCTTATAGAAGGATATTATCTCTTTGGATGTGTATTCTCTTCCATTATCAGACATTAATATCTTGATTCTCCTTTTTGTAAGGTTCTCTATTTCATTTTTGAATTCTTGAAATTTGATAAATACCTCATCCTTGGATTTCATTAAGTAATCCCAAGTTTTTCTTGAATGGTCATTTATGAATGTGACATAATATAAATGACCTCCAAGTTACTTTGGAGTCAAAGGACTGCACACATCAGAATGAATAAGATCCAATATTTATTTTGACCTTGAAGCATTGCTTCTAAATTGTCTCTAGGTGTTCTTATGCAATGCACATCCCTTGCATACTCCTTGATGATCTTGTTTTAGTTCAAGGATGCCATTCACTATTGAATTTAGGGTTGGTTAAATATTGTAGTGGTGATGACCAAATCTTCTATGCCAAAGTTCACATGGGCTAACTTCAATGTGAACCAAATCTTGAGCGAGGGGAGTTAACAACCTATAAAGTCTTCCTTCATAGATCCCAATGATTCTTGCATATTCTAATATGCTTGAGTTTTTACCCCATACGGAATTAAGCTTTCCATCAATGAAAGTAACTCTATCATCCTTGCCTTATAAAAATGAAATGGAAAGTAAATTCTTGTGCAGACCTAAAACAAATAAGATATTGTTGAGATTAATGTTGCTTCCATTCTCCAGCTCAAGTGAAGTTGATCCAAATCCTCTCAGAGGGTATCTCTTATTATCACCAAGCTCTACACAGTAATAGGACTCCCCTTGTTGGCTCAAGGGGTCCTCTCCCCAGGTTCAAAGTGTACTACGCAACCAAAAAAATCCTCCAACTACTGGCCCTTTCAGTAGTGATCCACTTGCACAGATCAAAGTTTCACCTGAAGTATCATCGAGGGGTGTTGGAACCAGGTTTCCACACCCAGAGGGGGATTTGATTTGGATATAACCTTGCTGATATGATCTAATTACTACTACATCGCACTATTTATTTTTAACCCAATTCAGATATAAACTTAACAGGAACCCTTATCCCTGATATATTTATTGTGCAAACACATAGATCTATTGTTATGAGATTAACCTAGACAAATGTGCATCAAATAATAGAAATAACACAATTGATCTATAAGAAAATCATTAATTCATAAATATCAATGCATTAAAACATAATAACATAAATCATGCTAGTAACGAGTGATTTTACCAAAAATTCTCTTTATTAATCAGATCTTCATTGAATACAACTTCTTCCTTTTGCACACACAGTTGCAGAGTCCCCACACACAACCCAAGACTTCCCTTAGGTCTCCTTGCACACAACCGAAGGAGCTTGTCTCTTACTCAGACTAATCACCAATTACTCTCCCAAAATTACATCACAATTACATAATTATGAGATATATTTCTTGACATGATGTATACATGCTTATTTATATTACTTAGATGCGCAAAAACCATGGTCCCAAACAATTGTTTGAGTCCCATGTTTTACTCCTTAACCCATTACAAAATGAAGGAGGTTTGACCCACCCCAAATCCCCTTGACCTTCTGTGCACTACACTTTATCATCAAAGTTAACAAAAATTACATTAATACTTGACCTAGGGGACCCTAGCCTAATATGCCCCCATCACAAAATCGTGACTCGTCCTTGAGTCACTCTACAATGGATTCCTGCATCTTGGTATTTAATGCCTAGATGGTTGTGTGTAGAGGCTAGATGGCCTCTACACTCTGCGTTGTAGTGTTCTGCACTTATTTGACTAAATTCTATATAGTAGGCCCCTCTACTGTTAGAGTCCCTTGAGCATACCCTCAACGATCTATGATAGCTAAATTTATTCATTAGCCCAAGGTTGTGTCCTTGCTACCAAGATATTCTCCTTGAGATGCAGATCATCTATCTCGCCCTGAATGCTTCGGCCTTCTTACAACTAGACCAATCTCTGTGCGGGAACTAGGGTCCTCGCAACGACCCGAATCTCATCAAACCATTGTTGCTTATCCCGCATGTCCGTATGCAATTTATGAACTAATTTATTATCCTAGATGGAGGTCCATATCTCCATGGTGTCTTCTAACAGAGTGGTACACTCATCCACAACTATATTAATGTTGGTCATTTCCTTTTGAACAACGGTAGCCCATTGTTCCCAGACCTCTAGCGGTGTCTCTGGTTGTAGCTTGGTCTGCAGGTCGGCAATCTTATGCTCTAGGTCATCACACACTATATCAATTTCTATCTCGGAAGCCTTAAGTGTGGCCACGAGGGTCTCAATATTTGTATTAGGCGCAGCGTCAGTTGGCGCCGACAGTGCTGGAATCTCGGCACAAGAGCTGGGTGATGAGTGACTCGAGCTTCTCTCGATGAATATATGTGGCATGCCATGCTTATTTGACCTGATGTTGCTCCTAATATAACTACTCGACCTAATTTTCCACTTCTTTTATAGTGCGCGAAGCACAGTACTCATGATACTACAACTCATCCATAATCATGGTATGAATATGGTGCAAGTGGGAAATGAGGAGCACGGCCAAATAGGCTCTAATTTCTGACCAAGATCTAGTGTTTGCGCACTACACTGGATGAGAGGAATGAAGCACCCCTCCAGGTATTTGTATCATCATACTCGCGGTGGTGGATTATGCAGCTAAGGTACTAACTGGAAGCACACTCGCTTCAATCCTGCTCGCCTGAACCCGCAATTGTTGGATTCCTTATTAAACCTCGTCAAGGAAAACCCTATATTGGTGCTTGATATTGCTTCAAGCTTGTTCAATGAGTGTCTTGACAATGTTCCAAATCTCATCATAGTCACCTTATGTCAACATGATGGGTTCAATCCCTGCCTTCTTGGATGCTTTCCGCTTCTTGTGTATCCTTCTGGGGACTGGGGCCCTCTCTTGTTCCTCGACGAGTATCTGGCTGCGTCGTAGGAATGTTTGTATTACCGACATCGAGGTCCTCTAGCTCCTCATCACTGTGAATTTATAGAGTGTCCTTTTTTTTTCTTCAATCTTTTCTGTTGTCGTAGGATCCTGAGTGTATTTCTTGGTGCACAACTTCACCACAGATGACTTTGGTTGGGCAGTTGAGGTGGCACCAGTATCTGTTGCTGCTTCCAACCAGGAGGGATGCCAGTGGGCAGTTACTGCAATGAGGTCATCTTATGTGACAAGGTAAGGTAGGTCATACCATACCCGGACATGTCTTTCTTTGTGTGAATGTGAACATTGTGGAATGAGGCTTTGAAGTATGCTATGCACTTATACTAGTCATATAATGTTTGCGAGAGGCGCGACTTCAGCTGAACAACCTGATGAAGTTCCATCTGGAATAAAATCCAAAAAATCTTGTTTTATGTAACCCGTGCACGATACTTTGTCGCCCACAGTGATGCATATCGTATAGCTTCGTTGCACATCAGGGTAGATCAGGGTCAACTATAGGGAGTTGCAACTGTCATGGTGGATTCCATCCAATGAGTGCTATGAGCAATAAGAGCCACACATAGTGGAACAATTTCCCTTCTTCCTGCGCCTCCCACACAATCTCCAAAAATTATTGGCACATATATTGTTCTCATTTGTACTAAATTCCTTTGCTTCATTGCGCAGCTAATGCAATGACAGGTGCTGGAAATTATTTAGCGTGATACTTCCGCATCATCTTGCAATCTAGGACCTGTGCAAAAAATGTGATAGTAGGGTCATTGATGGCGTTGATGGAAAACCCCAGTGTCTTCCTGACCACTCCATAGGTTTCCTTCATGTCATCTGCGATTTTTTTCTCCTGGCCCTTCCCTTCGAAGGCTTCTGCGAGGTTTTCTCCTTGGTATGGTAATCCCGTAATGCGGTGGATGAGCATGTCATCAATGGGGATCCGTGTTCCCAGCCATAGGAAATCATCACACACCAGAGCCAGCAACAGGCACAGACTAGTATCATTGATATTGTTGCGACCAAATTGGGGGACATTCAAAATTTTGAGAAGCCCGAAATTGCGCAGTCCCATATCCCATTGCATAGACTCTACCGTGATTATGTCATATTCATCATAAGTGAATTTTTTCAAAAACTGCGATGGCGCGAGCTCAAGAAACTTTTTTTGGTTCGCCAAATCCCAATCCTCCAGTTTCAAAGAGGGGACCCGCCCCAGTAGGTCACCATCGATATGAATGTCCTCACGCATCAAATGTGCATGGATTATTGCCTTGATTTTATCGAGGTCCCTGGAAACGTCCACTGACGGCTTCCGCAGTGGCATATACAGTGGAATTTGCGATATGGGCTCAACTTCCTCAACAAACCCTTCTTCTGGTGCAATTAACTCAAGCTCTTCCTTAATTTCTTCCATTGGTTTCTTCTGCCTTTCTGTGTGGGAAGCCTGCTTTTGTTTTGGGTCCCTCTTGTGCGGGGACTTTTGGGTACCAGACGACTGTCCTTTCTTTTGCTTCTGTGTGCTACTAGAACTGGTTTCTCTGGGGGATCACAACGTAGTAGGGGTGGGCTCAATCATTGTCATGGTATCTGGAACTAAGTGGCCTAAACCCTATTGGCGCAACATTTCTTCAAGTGGTTCCCATAATGCAGACATAAGATATAGCAGAGGGAACAGTGCAGTTGAATTAGACCTCCATGTCGTATTTATAGCAATGTCACGGTTTAAATGATTGTATGTTCATTGATGCATATCCATTAATGCTAAAACCAATCCAATTCTATCATAATCTCATCCTTAAATGTAAGTTACCTTCTCCTCTAAATGGTAACAAAGCTATAATTTCTAGTTTTACTGTTCCAACGACTAGTTTTTTTCCTTTTATGACTGCAACATCCTCCTAGCATGACCTTTGCACTGGCTTCACAGGTACCTATGCTCCCTTAAACTTCGTCACACAAAAGTTTGGAAAGAAATTTTATAACAACTGACATGCTTCTTTAAACTCTTACACCCTCTCGCAATTGTATGGGGTGCTAGGACATTCTTCCAGCCATCTAGTCATTTACCACGCGCAGGGATGGGGTC
This sequence comes from Pinus albicaulis, assembly GCA_034641835.2. Classification (NCBI taxonomy): domain Eukaryota; kingdom Viridiplantae; phylum Streptophyta; class Pinopsida; order Pinales; family Pinaceae; genus Pinus; species Pinus albicaulis. Next base: position 884,670,208 of record CM076575.1, read on the forward strand.
ATCCCCATAAGGTTTTAGGCGACTACCATTAACATATCTAGGATGTAATTCCACATTTAACTTAGCCAATCGTACCACACCTCCTTCTATAATTTCTTTGATAATATAGGGCCCGAGCCTGTGCATCTTGAACTTCCCTGGAAAGCACGCCAACTTACTGTCATAGAGCAACACCAAATCATCATCCTGGAAAGTCTTTTGTTTGATATGTCGGTCATGCCAATCATTTCCGCGTGCCTTCTGAACCTATTGGTGGAACCCAAAAATGAAACTATCCTCCTCCAACGCAAAAATATACTACAGATGTTCGTCCATAATGTCTCGGTCAACCATGTTGGTTATGGCTGTGATACACAGACTAGGGACAATGTATTCCATAGGCATAACAACCTCTTGTTCGTAGACCATCCTGAAAGGTGTTTGTCCTGTTAGCTTCTTGCACGTAGTCTTGTATTCCCATAGAACATCAGGGACACACACATCCCAGTCATTGTGATTGGCGTTGCATATCTTCGTGAGCACATTCTCCAAAATCTTGTTGAAGCTTCTACGGTTCCATTCACTTTGGAATGATAGGGTGTACTTTTGTGATGATGTATCCTGAATTCTTATTTCAACACTTGAATGGTATCATTTAGGAAATGCGTACCCTGGTCACTCATCAGACTTTTGGGGCATCCAAACCTTGTCAAAATATTCTCAAAGATATAGTGCACAGTCATCTCTGTGTTGCAGTCTTTCATAGGTTGAGCCTCCTCCCACCTAGTCAAGTAATTTGTGACAATGATGATGTGTCGCGTTCCAATATTCTTCTCTTGGGGGTTAATCAACCCTAAAAAATCAATTGCCCACTTGTTGAAGGCCTGCAAAGTTACCTGTGGTTGTAGTGGCATCTCGTCTTGGCACAAGGGTCTTCCAGTCCTATGACATACATCGCAAGCACGAAAATATTCCTTGGAATCAATTTACACAATAGGCCAGCACAAACTAGCCCTTAAGATCTTTTGTGCAATCGGTTTACTAGCGTAGTGACCACCTGTGATGCCTCCATGTGTTTCTGCAAATATGCTAGGTCTCTCGAACTCAGGAACATATCGCCTCAAAAATTCATCAGCTCCCATATTGTATAATTGACCTGCTATCAAAGTGAAATCTGCTACACACGCTATCAATTCTTTCTTTTTCTTGGTCGTATATTCCATAGGTGCACTACCAGTGGTTAGAAAATGAATGATATCAGAAAAATGATCATCAACTACCTTAATAGTGAACAACTACGTGTCTTGTAACCCATCATCCAAATTAGTTGGTTCTTCACCAGTTTCAATGTGCGAAAAGTGGTATCGTCCTGCGTTCAACCTTTTAGGCTTCATAATCACCTCGAAATCATGTTCCTGGAGAAAGAGGAGCCACCTAGTGATCTTAACCCCCAACAGAGGCTTGTTCACCAGATATTTCAAATCAAAATGATTTGTGAACATATTTAAATAACCTGCAAGCAAATAATGATGAAATTTTTGTAGCGCATACACCATGGCTAGCCCTTCTCATTCCATGGCTGAATAATTGCGCTCAAATTTTGACAGCTTCTGACTTAGAAATGCAATCAGATGATCAATATCTCCAATACCCGGTTGTGCTAATACAACTCCTAGCATGATGCATGAAGCATCAACGTGTACATGAAATTCCTTTGACCAGTCTGGGAATACCAAGATGGGTGCAGTTACCATCCTTCCCTTAAGTATGTCAAGATTGTTCTAATAGTCCTCATCCAAACAGAAAGTGGCGTCTTTCTTCAATATCTTCTCTATCAGTGCAGTGATTTGTGCATAATCTTGAATAAACTTTCAATAATATCCAGTATGTCCCAAGATCAAGCGCAACTACTTCACATTCTTTGGGGGATCTAGATTAATAATGACAACGATTTTGGTTGGATCGACCACCAATCCCTATTTAGAGACAATATGTCCCAGCAAGATACCAAAAGGAACACATAATATTTATTTCTTCAAGTTCAGAGAAATATGATACTTCTGACAAGTATCTAGCATTAAGCCCATGCTGGAGACATGTTTATTCAACTGTCCAAAGACAGTCCAATTGTCAAAGTACACTTTGAGCCTGGGTCAGGACCCCTTGAGCCAAAAAATGATTCTGTTTCCAAGACCGAGATGTGTTTGAGGAAAATTTGATGTGGCATTCGACTAAGGGCGAATTGCAGGATTGGTTGGATCAAAGGTGCACGAGTTCGCGATCCAAGAGAACTGGAACCTGCGATTATCTGCTGAAGATTGGGAACAAATACATATTAATACATAGCAACACGAAATTTTCTTCACTTCCTTCGCAACATAAACTACACAACCGATATATAAGAAAATCATTAACTCATAAATATCAATTCATTAAGACATAAGAACATAAATCATGCCAGTAACCAATGATTTTACCAAAAATTCTCTTTATTAATCAAATCTTAAATGAATACAACTTCTTCCTACTGCGCACATAGCCGTGGAGTCCTAGCACACAACCGAGGACTTCCCTTAGGTCTCTGCATACACAGTCGCAGGAGCCTGTCTCTTACTCAGACTAATCACCAATTACTTGCCCAAAATCGCATCAACATTACATAATTATGATATAGATGTCTTGACTTGACTCATACATGCCTATTTATATTACTTAGATGGGAAAAAACCATGGTCCTAAACCGTGGTTTGAGTCCCATGTTTTACCCCTTTATCCGTTACAAAATGAAGGAGCTTTGACCCGCCCCTTGACATTCTCTACACTGCGCTTATCATCAAAGTTAACAAATATTACATTAAGGCTCGACCTAGGGTACCCTAGCCCAGCATCCCTTTTGATAATGTATTCAATTTTCTATGTTGGTCGGTCATATCTCTTGATGCTCCATTGCCTATTACCCAAATATTCTCATCTTGAAATGTGCTAATGAGTGCCGAGAATAGTCTGTCATTCTTTGTAGATGTCTTGGTCACTTCCTTCTTAGAAGAAAATTGGAGATCCCATGCTTCTTTGATGCCCTTCTTGAGTTGACTTGCAACCTTTGTACATTTATTTAGGAACTTCGTTAATGTAGTAGAGATATTCATTATGCCCTTAGCCAACCTTACCTTTGATACCACGTTGATAAATATATAAGGCAATAGTTAGGATGATTTCTCTTTCTATGATAATTTCTTGTGATTTATTTTTACTTTTTTCTTAATTATTAGCTTCTTGACTTATCAATATGTTCTTATATCATCAAACATCTACCAAAACAAGAAGAATACATAGTACACAAGAACATATAATGTAGCCTACACGCTAGGGCCAAAACCTCTCCACTTGAGAGGAAAGCCCGCAAAATCTCTTCTCTTCTTATATATTCTTCAATTGATGAATTCCAAGAACTCTAGATCAAAACCAATACCCTCCAAGACCAAGTCTAACCTTTCGAGATGATGTGATTCCTTTTCCCTAGTCAAACCCAGTCAAATCTCTTCCAGCAGCAAAAATTTGACCCCCAAATTAAAAATTTCAGCTTCTACTACAGGTCTAAAATTTTTTACCCCTGTAACTGCTACTGCATCAACACATGTGAGAGAAATTAGCCTTATAAGGCCTCCTAACAACTTCACTTGTTTTTCTTCCTTTTCTAGGGTTGGTAGGTGACCTAGTAGACCCTTCTTCTAGCAGATTTGATCATCTTCCAACAGATAGAGAATTTCAACCTTGAAGAAGCAAACCCTAGATGTAGTTCTTCGAAAGTGTGAGAGAGAATTAGCCCAGAAATAATATTTCTTCATCCTCTTCCTTCTTCTCTAGCCTTCTTTCTCTTCTAAGTTTCTTGAATGAGTGAGTGATGAATGTATCTCAAGAAGGCCGAGTTCCATCCTTTATATAAGTTGCTCAAGGTGGATGTGGCTCGTCAAAATTGGCCCATTTCCCAACTTCCAAGACGACATGGTATTGAAGGTTATTTTGACACTTTTAATGACAAAAATCATTTTCTTTACAAGTTACAATGTTCTTGATGGGGTCTTCAACATATGACAATGAATATTTTTACTTATTGACCGAGGAAAAACCCTAGAAACACTCAATGGGTGCTTTACCTCTAAAATAAAAGACCTTGATCATGAAACCCATGCTCCAAAAATAACAATAATAATTTTTTTTCATTTTACAAAACACAAGAATCAAAATTACATTTCATATTTATGAAGACCGAACCTAGTTACACATTTTTCAACATGTGCCTCCCTTTTTCTGGTCCATGGCTGACATGCCCACCTTCCTGATCATCTCCATGCATTTGTTGGTTGTCTCCTACATTGGCTTGCACTATTCTTCACAAAATTGGAGTGTTAGTATCACCATCCTTTGTTTTTGAAACTTTCATCCTCTACTGAGAGCATGGGGGATATGGGGTTGCACCTAGGCTTCATGACTCTTTGTGATGATGAGCCTCTAAAGGATGATGCCTTTCTTCCTATAGGTAAGAAATCATAGCTCTCTTCTTGAACCAAAACTACCTCTTGTTCTCATCTTGGGGCTTAGCCTTTCTAGTGTGGTTTTCTATGTCATGGGACCTAAAAGCCTCCCACTGAACTTTCAAGCATTTCATGGCTCTAGTTGGTGGTTTCTTTTGGTTCATGTTCTGCTATGCTTGCTCAACTCCTATTGTTGTTGAGAAGGTGTTGTCAGGGTTTTCAAGTTTCACTAGTTTACTATGGAAAATTTATGGTGGCTCACCATCATTGTTGAGGTTCTTGGTCAATTTTTGGTTCATGGGTGACACGTTGTGCATGGGTATGCACCCATGGATTTGATCATGCCTCATTTAGCTTTTTGGTGGCTCTTCATTGCTATCGAGGTTCTGGGTCAACTCATGGTTCGTGGGTGGAACTTATGACATGGATTTTCAACCGGTGGCTTTCAATGTGGTTCCTCTAGCTTTGTGGTGGCTCACTGTTGTTTCAAGGTTATTGGTCAGATTGTGGTCTATGGGTGGATGGTCTGCATGTGGCTCTGCACCATTGGATTTCAACATGGCTCCTCCAAGTCATAGTACAATCTTACTTTTATGTTTTAATTATCAATGTGAACCTAAATTTTGTTACAGTTCATCCAAAAAGACTTTGCAAACTAGATCTCGCATAATTCTGCTCTCTTGCAACTCTATGTGTATAGTGGCAATATTTTATTTTTGTCTACCAAGGGATATATGTAATATCAAGACTCTCAATTTGTGTTATTGGTCTAGTTTCCTTGTGGAAAGACCAATAGCACAAATAATTGTTTCATATAAATCTATATTTCAATAATATAAAGGAAAATCTTACAAAAAACAAAGACAAACTCACTAATAGGGCTAATTAAAATACAATCTAAGCTTTGCATTAACCATCAATAGTGAAGAAATAATAGGTGATGGTTGGCTAACATAATTCTACATTCAAATGGATTTTTCATGATAAGAAATTTTATTTTTAGTGATTCATCTATTTTTGAAATGACTCATGTTCTTGATTAATACATTATTGAAATCGCTCATATTATCTAATAGATCTATGGGTTTTATATGTGAAACCATATGTATGATAAAACTAGGTTTATTTGTGCAAATGCGCATGGATTCCATGGAAAATAAAATTTAAATATATAATAGAATAGAAACATGGCCATTACATTTATATTTGGAGTGCTACTTATGAAATGTTATTTATTATAGGCAAGATAATGGTCTCCAATTAAAGTTGTCATCTCCTTGTCATTTAGCATCACCTCATTTCTAGTGAGGTTTCACTAAGTAATAAAATTTATTTCTTGTAATTCCCCCTCCACATGTGTTGCCTTATATAACACTTCGTTAAATCTAAACAAGAGAAATATTATTCTCAATTACTTCTAATGCGCTTGGTGCACTCTGTACCATATGATCATGGTTAGTGCCAATAATGTCTTTAAAATTTACTTGTGTTTCCACATCATTCTTAGCACTATGAAATATTCCACATGCGTATTTTATTAATATTTGCCCTTTTGTTTTGTTCACAAGCTTTCTTGTTGAGGTTTTCTTTTGAATACCATTTTCCACCCTACTACATAATATTTCTTTTAGAACGTTTTCCCAAGAAAATATGTATTTTTTACTAGACATCAACTTATTCAAATTTAATCACTTCTTGTACCTTACACATATACTTATCAATTTGATTGGGAGAAATAGAACTTTAGAGATAACACTTAGAAACATAAAGACGACACACTTACGTATGCATGAATTATAACATACATGTATATACAACTTTAATAATCCACTACTAATGCAATTACTAATGCATCTTTAGTACACTACTGATATAAATTGTCATCAATATCTCAGATGGGGTGAGTAAATGTGCACTCATTAGGATGATGGGTGATTAGCTTTAGAAGAGATGTTTGTGATGTGGGGGTTGATATATGCCTATATGGCTTGTCCTATAGGTGCTAAACTAGATAAAAGCCATAGATGAAAAGTTCATTTAGGTAGTTGGTCTCAACTTGTGTGTTAATGTAAGCAACAATGAAGTTCTTGGTGAAGGTTTCATGGGTCTATAGTCGAAGTTTTAACCTTTATGGTGAATAGGGAATATTTTAGGGGCGAAATTTCATCAATTGGCTATTTTTGGACCATTTTTCTTTAAAAAACTTTGCCCATTTGGTTTAAAAAATATCTATTTTTTACATAGATATGATTAAATTGATAATATTTGCCAAAAATTTACTAGTTTTAATAGTAAATTACATGTTTTTTAATTGAATATTTTCCTACATTTTATATGTATAGTTTTTCAAGCTATAATAGTCGCTTAGAATATTGTACATGGGTATAATATTTGAACCTTTAAAAAATACCCATTGGTCATCCGTGGGTGATCCCAACCTCTAATGTGGGGTAGCATCTGATATTTGGTTTTATATTTTTCTTCTAAGGAGTTTATTTGGGGGGTGTCATTTTTATTGCACCAAATTTTATAAATTATAAAGTGTCTCTTGGATTTGTCAATTGTGTTGTATCCATTCAACCATCCAAGCTAAGGTAACATGGCTAGTGAAAGGAAGATTGAGGGAGGGAAAAAGAAATAACAATAGATGTAGAGGACCACCAAGGAAGCGAAGAGTTGAAATTATAATAAAGAAAGAAAAAACAACCTAGCACAACAAGCTTTAAAAATATACCAAAGGAGTAGTGGAGAAAGTTTAGGATAGGGTTAGAGAACATAAATTTGTGACTCCCATTGAGCACGTTGATGAGGAAATTTTAGAATGTATTCCAAATAATGGATTTTCAAGGAGTATGTATCCAAATTCTTGAAAATGGTGTAAATTTATTGGCACAATAACACCTTCATAGACATGACAATGGAGATAGGAGGAGCTCATCAAAATGAAACCTTCAATAAATTGAACTTGTTGGAATAGTGATTAGACGACATTGATGATAATTATGAAAATGACATCCATAAATATGGTGGTTCAAGGAAAATTGGGGTTAGGGGAGTGGAAGAACAACCTAGAAAGGCAAAGGAAGAGGAGTTTGGCGATGTGGCTGCAATGTAGTCTAAAACAAGTTGCCAAACCCAATTCAGGGGATGAGTTACCTCCAATATTCATCAATGTTGATTGAAATTTTGATGATTAGCCATAGTCTTTCCATGTTTTTGTTGTTTCATAGGTTTTTAGCTTTGTCATATATACAATCATCACATATCTAGAATACTAGTATCATAAGCTTATGTTATTCTAACCTTGTTATGGAACCTTAGCACTGACTTGATATGTCTACTCTAAACATCTTAATTCTTTGTGTTCTTGGAGATTATGATTGTCATTATAATCTTTTTTTTTGAAAAATAATATAAAAGTTAGCTCTATATATATATATATATATATATATATATAATGAAATTAACGATATATCATAAATATCATCATCGCATTATTAATTATATCATGATGTATTAATAATATTAGGATGTATTAATTATGTTATTAATTGCTAATATATTTATCATCAATAATAAATTGATAATATTAGTAATACAGTAATTGATACATAACGAAGGTATTGTTCAAACATTAAAATATTTAATCCAAAAAAAAAAAATTCTCTAACACTTTTCTTATTCTTCTTCTTATGCAAATTTCTAGCTGCTATGATTAATTTACATGTAATTTTGAAAAAAAAAATCTACATGGTAAGTAGTTATATGGATTTGTGTACAAAGTGTCAAGTTGTACAAAACCATGTGGATTTGTGTGAATCTTGTTTTAACAATGTTTTTTGAATTTTACTATATTTATTTCGATGCCTTGACAATGCAAAAGAATCTAGAAAAGGAAATGACATTATTTGGTCGTGGTAATAGAAAGTAACATATACAAAATGTTTCCTACATATTTCCATAGAAACAATGTTTTGAAGAGTTTTGACAACATTTCTGTAAAATTCTCTGCATAAAGATAAGAAGATAAAAACATCCTAATAACATCTATGTATGGACTTTCAAAAATAATCTTGCTAACATGAGATTTTGCTTACATATTTCATATATTTGGTAAGTTATACAACATTGAAGCAACACATTTTCAATATAATTGTTATTCAAATCACTTATAACATTTTATAATTTTTATATTTTATATAAAACACATTTAATATTTTTGTTGGAATATATTATAAATGATAAAGGTTTGAAATTGGGTTCAATATCACTCATCTCTAAGTTTTCATCCATGTGTTTGAATATGTACTAATCATAATTTTAAAAAATGTTAGTGGAATGTATTTTTATAAATTTTTTAATGAAATTTTTATATAGAATGTTTATAATCATATTAATGTAAGAGGGCACGAGTGTTGTATTAAAGGGTAACATTGTAAGTGGCCAATTGAATGTAGAGCTACATAATATGCAAAATTATGCAAAAGCACATGTAAAAATATCGATAAGGTGTACATTATAAAAAAAGTAAATCTAAGTTAGAGTTTAGTAGCTTGCTTATGATAGCGCTTTCAAATAGAGTGAAAAATAGAGCTTTTCAAATGATAAAATCCCTTGCCACAAATTTTGTTTGAGATCCAATCCATGCATCAAAGGATGGTAGGTGAACAGTTTTTTTTTTGGAGTAACAGCGAACCATATCCTTGAATATTTTCTGACCATCCATAGGCTCCTAGTAGGCTCCAAGAATACCCTAAAATGGTAGTATTTATAGACCTAATCCTCTCATAGCTTGTCTTGGCAATCCTTTTCAATTTAACTATTGGGAGGCCAACTCTATCCTTATTTCCCTCGAAGAGAAAATGTAACCATTGTTTCCTTGTATTATCTAAAATACCAATAGGGATGGAGGCTAAGTGCCAATAACTTGAGTTCCATAAATTATCTATGCCATCAATTGAAGCATTTTCTAGTGTCACAAATGTCATTGAAGTGAAGCAAACTAATCTGTTCATTTGAAAGCCAATGTTCTCTATTGTTGTAATTTATGGATCTTCGCCTAGTCTAACTTTGTTCCCACCATTTATTTTCCAAGAAAGCCACTATCCTACAAGTGAAAAGTGAGAATTAGAAATTTTCAAATGATATCATCTCTTGTCATTTATTTGGATTGAAATCTAACCCATCCATCAAAGGATAGTAGGTGAGTATTC